>OX411247.1:2702123-3302123 GCA_948150575.1 Tinea pellionella | reverse complement strand
TTGAGTTTCCATCATCTTGTAAAAGAATGAACTTTCTATTTATCTTTAAGCCATCTACATTTATGTCATTTAAAATGGCATTTATAATATTAAATCGTGAGTGAATTATCCCATTAAATACACCCATATAAACGAAATCAAAAAATTTACGAGAATAATTAACGATTATGATCGTAGTCGGTACACATGTCTCAAGTACAAATAGTACATTAAAAATATAAAATGAAGGAAGAAAGAAAAATGAGGTAAGGATTAATGAAATTGAGGTTTCTAATGCAACTCTAAAGTTTAGTTTTCTACTATCTATACATAGAAGACGATCTACTTTTTGTAATTTGACATAGAGACTAATATTAGTATTCGCATTAACGAAGCAATGGCGATATGTCATAATTAAATTTATGAGGCCGTCTATTGATACAGACAATTTAATTATAAGTTCTGCTAAATAAAAGGTACTGAATATTGTCTCGCAGCTCAAAACAAAAATTACAGTTTGTGATATACAAAATAAATTGAACAAGACTAAGTATATTTTATATAAAAAAGGCGTCGATGTTATAAAACGATCTTTAATTTGCACTCTTTGTAACCCTAATATCGATAATATAATATGCGATGGTTTAAAAACATCGATAAACTCGTCGTCTAATATGTCAGCAGAAACAGTTTCTAAGTCTGCCATCTTTTCTCAGTCGAAAATTTGTATAAATTTGTAAAAACGATCTAGGCCGAGGGATGTTAGTCAGCAACTACGAAAATAGTAATATCGTTTATGAAATTTTGTTTTAAATTAATTAGTCTCATGGGTTTAAGATTAAGAGCGTTTAGAAAGTTTTAAAGTTAATTTAGTCCCAGAAGTCGTTAAATTCAATAATTTGGGATTGGACAGTTGCGTGTACAACAAACACGCAAAATAATAAAATTTCCAAAAATTATCCAATTTATAGTATATTTATTATTTACAATATATTGTTTCATATTTAATAATTATTTGCCTGCCCCGGGACAGAGCGACCTAAGTGTATAGAATTGATAATTCATACATAACTTGAAAAGTTATCGGTTAATTTGTAATAATTTGTGGCATATAAAAATGTTGAATGAATTGGTTATCTATTATTAAAATAGTACTAAGGTGGTAGGTAGAATGATGGTGGTTTTATATCATATATACATGTATCAGGCATCGTGTAAAAAAATTAAGGTAAATATTAAGTGAGGGGTGAACACCCCTCAAAAAATAAATTTACTAAATAAAAGTTCTCGTGTATGGTATTATCACAGAAACAAAATGTCTATAAATGGACCGGCCGACGTGGACATCGAGCGCTACGAAACTACGAAAGTAGCGGTCATAAAATTTTTTATTGTTATCTTCGGAAAGTGTTTATGTTACTCATAACAGGTGCTCAAAATGGCGGCCATTTCGCGCTAAACACAGTGATACCTTCAATGTTTCTGCACCGAAAACACTTTTCCACCACACCAAAGGTTAACAGGTAGAAAATGCCTCAAGGCATTAAGTTCGCCTTTTGCAATTTTTATATTGTGCAATAAAGTATTTTTATTATTATTATAATCCGCCTACGAAGTTCACCGCGGTCGTTGGCCTCACCGTCTCTGTCAGAATACACGCGGCGCTTTATGTCTACCCGTAATTAAATATCACAGGGCGTTAAGTCTGGGGAGCGAGATGGCCACTCGCAAAATGTAATGCGAGCTTATACGGGTGTACGTCTTGCCCACGTAATAACCTCCACGCAAGATTTTGAACAATTCTTAATACGCGTGCGCGCGTCGTACGGAATCGTGTAGGATACCGTTTTCTCCACAAACATAAGGTAGCACTTAAATTTTCACCACTTTCTCCACACAAAAGAACGATCACAAAGTTCAATGTTCGAAAGTGACATTGTCGCGTTAGTGTTATTTCGCATTCACCGCAAATCTTACAATTACGCAAACATTCTTACGAATACGCGCACGTGTACACAGTTACGCGGCCATTCGGCAACTGACAGAATAGTCGTTGCAGGTGGGTCGGCACCTGGCTTGTCGGCGCGAAATCAAAGGCGAGGCGGCAAAGGTTGTCGGCGTCGATCAAAGGCAAGGTCATTTGTTTGATGCACCGCCCGACGACACAACGATTGCACGTGTTTGTAGCAAATTACTCGTATGTATGTTTCTACAAGGAAAAGGTGGACATTTGGATAAAAAAAAGTATTTATTGTGTAAATTAATTTTTGTTCAGAATCACTTACTGAGTCATCTCTTGAAATTTTTTACACGTTGCCCGATACACCCTGTATGTAGTACCACCACTTCCGTCCATCATCCGTGTATTAAAGTAAAATTGTAAGAAACAAACGTCTGACACGTGCAGACTACGAGGCACTAAAAATGGGAATGATGTAAAAGGGGAGGGGAATGGGAATGATGCCGGATTAGTTTTGGTTTTTGTCTATATTTTTTAGGTTCTTTCCCCAAAATACAGTGCGCGACGGCAAGCACACATTTGTGAAACTATTAATATCGAGAATGAAGCCCGAAAGTAATTTCTATACACTCAAAGGCATAAAATAATTACAAAATTGTATAAAACAACAAATTTTATTTAAACTATAATGGAAATTATATATTTATGTATAGATAGGTTGACAAGTTACACATGGTATTACAAAACTTGCCTATATTAATGATGGTTTGAATATAATTTAATATCCATTCTTTTATTTTGTAGCGTTGTGGGCGATTTCCGCTAGATGCAGCTTAATAATTTTTTATTTTAATTATAGTTAAAGAAGAGTAAATTGAAACATTATTACTATGTAAACAGTGGCAAAATTAAAGAGTAGAAAAATCAATGACAAGTCTACGTTAAAAATGCCATAAATGGAAAATGTGAAGTTTTTCGCATCAATAAGCAGTTGAATGCGTTGTCCGATATCTTGATACAAGTCTGAAAAATATTGAGTTTGATAAAAAATAATTTAGCTACTTTCTTTAAAATATTGATCAAAACGGGCAGTACTATGCGAGCCAACTAAGACTGTACTTGCAGCTAACTTTCACTTAACAGATATCAAATAACTTCAAATAAGTACCACCAGTAAAAAAAATATTGAAATAAATGCGAATAGTTTTTTTGTACTTAGCAAATGAAAATGTTTAATTAACGAATGTAAATTAACGCCTTCATTCACTATATAGTCGTCATAATTTTACTATATTATTTGTGTTTTTCGAGCCATTATGTTTATTTCTTTGTATTTTTTGAACACCTTACTCATCACTCATGAAGTACGTGCGAATTGCGGAACAAAATGATGTCTTGACAGTCCTATTCTTAGTTGGCCGCGAAATAATAAATTTTGTTGTACCATCTTCATAATTCTGTAGTAATTTCGTAGCACCCTTTCTAGTCTGTTTAATAGCGTTTAACAGCCTCTGTGCGATAAATATTCCAGTAATACTAAATGTAGTGATAGCTACTACAGGAAATAATGTTGGATAAATATATGCATATGCATTCACTGATGACGAGACCTGTACATAAAAATACGATAATATAAATATATAATTGTAGAGCAATCAAAGTAAATTTCAGTAAAATATAGTACGTTGAAATCATCGAAAAACCAGCCTTACCTTATTTTTAAAGTAAGACAGTAATATGAAGGTAAAAACTAGACACCACATCATCATTTCTATTACATATGTAAATATCTGAAATTTAAAAATATATTCACATCATCAGCCTGCATACTCTGACCATTAAAGCCAAGTAGAGCCATTGACGCTTTATATTAATCTATCCATCGGTGCGCAGTGGAGGGGTGGGTTTGATGCCAGCCTTTGCTTATGCCGCTCAGTTTGCATCATAATTTAATTATAAGAATTGCAACACTTTAGTATGTCAAAATTTAAATAAAAAACCTATAATAATAAAGATGTTCATGAATTTAAAACTTTATACTCATCATCTTACCTGGAATTGGACTATAGTCGTAATATCGGTCAAACAATCGAGCAGACTGTAGACAGAATATACTATTGAGTTTCCATTATCTTGTAGAAGAATAAACTTTCTATTAATCTTTAAGCCATCTACATTTATGTCATTTAAAATGGCATTTATAATACTAAATCGTGACTGAATTATCCCAGTAAATACACCCATATAAATGAAATCAAAAAATTTACGAGAATAATTAACGATTATGATCGTAGCCGGTACACATATCTCAAGTACAAATAGTACATTAAAAATATAAAATGAAGGAAGAAAGAAAAATGAAGTAAGGATTAATGAAATTGAGGTTTCTAATGCAACTCTAAAGTTTAGTTTTCTACTATCTATGCATAGAAGACGATCTACTTTTTGTAATTTGACGTAGAGACTAATATTAGAATTCGCATTAACGAAACAATGGCGATACGTCATAATTAAGTTTATGAGGCCGTCTATCGATACAGACAATTTAATTATAAGTTCTGCTAAATAAAAGGTACTGAATATAGTCTCGCAGCTCAAAACAAAAATTACAATTTGTGATGTACAAATCAAATTAAACAACACTATGTATATTTTATATAAAAAAGGCGTCGATGTTATAAAACGATCTTTAATTTGCACTCTTTGTAACCCTAATATCGATAATATAATATGCGATGGTTTAAAAACATCGATAAACTCGTCGTCTAATATGTCAGCAGAAACAGTTTCTAAGTCTGCCATCTTTTCTCAGTCGAAAATTTGTATAAATTTGTAAAAACGATCTAGGCCGAGGGATGTTAGTCAGCAACTACGAAAATAGTAATATCGTTTATAAAATTTTATTTTAAATTAATTAGTCTTATGGGTTTAAGAACGTTTAGAGAGTTTTTAAGTTAATTTAGTCCCAGAAGTCGTTAAATTTTGGGATCGGTCAGTTGCGTGTTTTATTAACACGCAAAGTAGTAAAATTTCCAAAAATTATCCAATTTATTTTTATAGTATATTTATTATTTACAATATATTGTCTCATATATAATAATTATTTGCCTGCCCCGGGACAGGGCGACCTAAGTGTATAGACTTGATAATTCATACATATTGACTTGAAAGGTTAATTTGTATTAATTTCTGGCATAACAAAATGTTGAATGAATTGGTTATCTATTATTAAAATAGTGCTAAGTGGTAGGTAGACTGATGGTGGTTATTAGTCTAGTCTGCCGTCTTGGGGTAGTACCACAGCTTTCAAGTGTAACATCCGTGAAATGCATTTCGCATTTCGGGATCAGTTTGGAAGTAGCCAGGTATAAAAGAGAAGAGTGTTCGCTGTCAACCTGATGGTGTTCATTCGTTTCCTTATGCCGGCATAATGGAAGCGACTGCTGTCTGCAGAAAATCTGTGGTAGTAGTTATTTCCGTTCGTTGACCACACTCTAGCCTAACATCAGCGTATCACATGCCGAGCATGGTGCAATTTACCCCATACTTTTATTTTTATGAGTATTAAGTTTTCCCATTAGGTTAAATAAAAGGTTGTTAAAGTTATGTCAATATTTTAATAATAGTTAAAGAAAAGCAAACTGAAACATTATTACTATGTAAACAGTAGTTAAATTAAAGATTACAAAAATGAAACTTAGGTCTACAGTAAAAATGCCATAAATGGAAAATGTGAAGTTTTTGGTATCAATGAGCAGTTGAATGCGTTGTCCAATATCTTGATACAAGTCTGAAAAATAATTAATTTGTAGAAAAATAATTTGGCTAATTTCTTAAAAATAATAAATTTTAAATTACCATCTTCATAATTTTGTAGTAATTTCGTAGCACTTTTCCTAGTTCGTTTAATAGTATTTAATAGCCTCTCTACGATCAATATTCCAATAATACAACAGGCCATGTTAGTTAATATAGGATATAACATTGGATAAAGAACATAAACATTCACCTGTATATCAAATAAATTACGACAATATAAAAATATAATTATAGAGCAAGAAAAAGTAAATTTCCAAAATTTTTAAATTATAGCTCGGCATATGACAACACTCCGCCTGATGTAAAGCTAGAAGGCGTGTCATAAAGAGAAACGACTGCTACTACAGAGAAATCTCTACAGGCAGCAGTCGTCTCCGCTGGATCGGCTTGAAGAGAAGAGTATTCACCATCTAGATTGGCAGTGCACACTCCTCTCGTTATACCTGGCTTTCACACTTTCAAAGTACTCCCGAAACGCGACAAGTTCACTTCGACAAAATTACATCCGAAAGTGGTGGTACTACCCCAGGACAGCAGACTGTGACCAAAAAAATTTTGCGAGGTTCGAACATGGGTCTCTTGCATCGGGAGTTCACGAGTCTCACTGCTAGACCATGGTCCTTCTTAAAATAATACGTTGTCATCAAAGAAAAATTAGTCTCACCTTATTTTTAAAGTAAGATATTATCGTGAAGGTGCCAACTAGATACCACATTATCATTTCTACAGCAAATATGAATATCTGTAATTTGAAAATATATTCATCAATTTGTGATGAGTGTACACGTATTGTATCACGATTTTGAGGGAGTAGCTAAATCACATCTAAATAAATTCTAGAGGTTGCTACATCTCGTTCGAAACTATTTTCAACATCCTTATGGAGATATGAGTGAACATCGCCACACAAAAAAAAATACACGACGAATAGATAACCTCCTCCTTTTGAAGTCGGTTAAAAACAGTTTTTATTACATAATTGTCGTTGAATCAGCACTCGAACAAAATGTACAGCAACAAAACGCCTACAATACGCAACACGAGAAGATTAAATAGGTAGACCACATTCGTAGCTTGAAAATATCTTTATTTTTATACATATTTGTGTTAACTTGCGGCATTAATTCTTTTCTTGAATGTTTTTTATTACTAACTTATTAAAAATTAATTTAACTTTTAATAAGTTATGAACAGCGAAAAATATATCCATTTTCGTAGCTGGTTACGAAAATTCAGTTACGAATGTGGACAAAAGGTTACCCTTAATTAATTATCTTACCTGAAATTGGAGTATAGTCGTAATATCGGTCAAACAATCGAGCAGACTGTAGACGGAATATACTATTCGATTTCCATTATCTTGTAGAAGAATAAACTTTCTATCAATCTTTAAACCATCTACATTTATGTCATTTAAAATGGCATTTACAGTACTAAATCGTGACTGAATTATTCCAACAAATATGAACATATAAACGAAATCAAAAAATTGCCGAGTATAATTAATGATTATGGTCGTAATCGGTATACATATCTCAAGAACAAATAGTACATTAAAAATATATAATGAAATTATTAAGGCAACGATAATCATGATTATCGAAATTGAAGATTCTAATGCAATTTTAAAGTTTACTTTTCTACTATCTATGCATAGAAGACGATCTACTTTTTGTAATTTGACGTAGAGACTAATATTAGTATTCGCATTAACAAAACAATGGCGATATGTCATAATTAAATTTATGAGGCCGTCTATCGATAAAGACAATTTAATTATAAGTTCTGCTAAATAAAAGGTACTGAATATAGTTTTGCAGCTCAAAACAAAAATTACAATTTGTGATATACAAATCAAATTGAACAAGACTAAGTATATTTTATATAAAAAAGGCGTCGATGTTATAAAACGATGTTTAATTTGCACTCTTTGTAACCCTAATATCGATAATATTACATGCGATGGTTTAAAAACATCGATAAACTCGTCGTCTAATATGTCAGCAGAAACAGTTTCTAAGTCTGCCATCTTTTCTCAGTCGAAAATTTGTATAAATTTGTAAAAACGATTTAGCCAGAGGGATGTTAGTCAGCAACTACGAAAATAGTAATATCGTTTATAAAATTTTATTTTAAATTAATTAATCTCATGGGTTTAAGAACGTTTAGAGAGTTTTTAAGCTAATTTAGTCCCAGAAGTCGTTAAATTCAATAATTTGGGATCGGTCAGTTGCGTGTTTTATTAACACGCAAAGTAGTAAAATTTCCAAAAATTATCCAATTTATTTTTATAGTATATTTATTATTTACAATATATTGTCTCATATTTATTAATTATCCACCTGCCCCGGGACGGGCCGTGACCTAAGTATATTTAATATTATTATATATATTATATATATTTAATATTTATAAGTACCTAAGCATATTGACATGAAAGGTTATCAGTTAATTTGTATTAATTTCGATATTCAAAATTCGAATAACAAAATATTGAATGAATTGGTTATCTATTATTAAAATAGTGCTAAGGAAGTAGTAGGTAGACTGATGGTGGTTATTAGCCTAGTCAGCCGTCTTAGGGTAGTACCAGAACTTTCAAGTGTAACATCCTTGTGTAAGTGAAGTGCATTTCGCATTTCGGAATCTGTTTGGAAATAGCCAGGTATAAAAGAGAAGAGTTTGCGCTGTCAACCCGATGGTGTTCATTCGTCTCCTTAAGCCGGCATAGCGGATGCGACTGCTGTCTGCAGAAATTTATATGTGGTGGTAGTTATTTCCGTTCATTGACCGCACTCTAGCTTAACATCAGCGCATCATGTGCCAAGCTACAAAAAAAAAGATGAAAATGAACACAGACAAATCGGCGCTCAATATACTCATAACACCGATGTGGGAATCAAACCCACGTCTATAGTTTTGCGTACGGATGCTCCGACTACTAAGCTACGCAGCACTCACGCATGTGCACCGACTTTCCGCTGTATCGACAACCCTTCTAATCACTCAAATAGTAAATGTAGCAAAAATTTACACCATTTTTTTTTTCTTAGGGAAAATCTTTTATGGATATCTGGATTACTGGATCTCGGAGGCGCAGTACTTTCCAATTTCAGATATACACTACTATCCAGAGATATGCCCGATGTCCGGCGAAACTCTAAATGATGAGTTTTCTTACTTCTGATTTTGTAGCATTGTGGTGGTTATTACTAAAGATGTAACGGATATCCGGCAACTATCCGGCATCCGGCACATCCGGCGGCCTCAATACTATCCGGCTAAACTACTATCCGTTACATCCTTAGTTATTACTCTCGTACTTCGGAAGGGCAGTGTTTTATACTTTTACCTAAGTCCCAATTACGCGTAGTTCTAAAACCTTTGTTATGTTAGTGTAAAAGGATATGTATTTTTTTTAATTACCCTCTAGTTAAATAAGACAATAAACTAAACTTTTATTTCGCTAATATTATTTTATTTTTTATTATATTATATTATATAGTATTTTTATTGAGTATTCACATTAGGTTGGTAATAAGATCATTAAAATTATACTGTATAATTATTTTAATAATAGTTAAAGAAAAGCAAATTGAAACATTATTATTATGTAAACAGTAGTTAAATTAAAGATTATAAAAATCAATCTCAAGTCTATATCAAAAATGCCATAAATGGAAAATGTAAAGTTTTTGGTATCAATGAGCAGTTGAATGCGTTGTCCAATATCTTGATACAAGTCTGAAAAATGTTTAATTTGTTAAAAAATAATTTAGCTACTTTCTTAAAAATAATAAATTTTAAATTACCATCTTCATAATTTTGTAGTAATTTCGTAGCACTCTTTCTAGTCCGTTTAATAGTATTTAAAAGCCTCTCTACGATAAATATTCCAGTAATACTACATGCGATGTTAGTTATTATAGGAAATAACATTGGATAAAGAGCATAAACATTCACCTGTATATAAAAAATACGACAATTTAAAAATATAATAATAGAGCAAGAGAAAGTAAATTTCAGGATTTTTTTATTGTAGCTCGGCATATGACAACATGTAAAGCTAGAGTGCGGTCCATGATTGGAAACGACTGCTACTACAGAAAAATCTCTACAGGCAGCAGTCGTCTCCGCTAGGCCGACTTGAGGATCTAGATCGGCAGACTCCTCTCGTTATACCTGGCTACACTTTCAAACTGCTCCCGAAACGCGACAAGTTCACTCCGACAAAGTTACATCCGAAAGTGGTGGTACTACCCCAGGACGGCAGACTGTGACCAAAAAAATTTTGCGAGATTCGAACACGGGTCTTGTCTCTTTCATCGGGAGTTCACGAGTCTCACCACTAGACCACGGCCGCTCTTAAAATAATAGGTTGTCATCAAAGAAAAATTAGTCTCACCTTATTTTTAAAGTAAGATATTAATGTGAAAGTACCAACTAGATACCACATTACCATTTCTACGGTAAATATAAATGTCTGAAATTTGATAATATATTCATCAATTTGTGATAAGTGTGTCAATCGCGTATTGTATCACGATTTTGAGGGAGTAGTTAAATCACAATACAATAAAATTCAATACAATTGTCACGCCTTTTTCCCATAGGAATGGGCAGAGACAACGGAACGCCACTCACCATCGGCGATTATGAGCACTAGGCAGCCCAGCTTTCATAAGGATGTCTCTGATTTGATCGGAAAACACGCTACTGGGTCTGCCTTGTTTAGCGCATCCATTCACATCAGATTTATATATTACTTTCGTCAATCTCCTTTCACTCGTCCTTTCCAAGTGCCCAAACCATCAAAGCATTCCTTTCTCAATCCTCGTCACTACATCATCTTTCAAACCACATCTATCGCGCACAACACTATTCCTCATTCTATCCGCTATCGTGACTCCACATACACTCCTTAATGACCGCATTTCTACTGCATTAATTCTACTCTCTTGCTTCTTCTGCCATACCCAACATTCACCGTTCACTACATCCCTTGTAAACATACTTTCCAAGTAAACAAATTGTTTAACTTGTTCCACTTTCTTTTTGTCGATGATTGTCTCACATTTAGTCATTTCATCCTCTCTCTCCAAGGCCATAACTTTAATTTTTATTAACTTAACTTTAATTACATTCACTTTCATACCTAAATCACATCTAATTAAATTCTAGAGGTTGTTACATCTCGTTTGAAACTATTTTCAACATCCTTATTATATACAGTCCCGTAAGTAGTGGTATCAACGGTATTCTACAGATAAAGGGGTTCAATATCTACAATATAATTTGGTGATATTTTTTTATACCTTCTGGTTTAAAAGTTATGACATTTTTAAGAAATTATCATATTTTCCTCGTTTTTACACACAAACAATGTTTTAAAAATATGTTTATAATTTTTTTTTATTTATGTTTTTATGTAAGTGTGTTGAGAAAACACAGGGCTTTCTCTATTAAAATATTATTTGGAACTGATTAATGACCATGATTAAATAAAAAATTTAAATATAAACAAGATTTAATTTTTCAAAATTGGGCAAAATATTTAAATGAAGCTGGTGTAAAAAAATTGTATGTCAGATTAGTGGACCATTGTTTTAAAAATATCTGCAATTTACAAAGATTCTAAAAAGGTATAAAAATATTCATTATCATTTTAATTACAAAGTTTTTTCGACATAAATACAACTTAAATGGGCGTCGATTTTTAATAATGCATTCCGATAATAGGCCGGATTTTAAGAATTCTTTCAGTCGGCAATTTGTACTGTCGTACTGTCGATAAGAAAACTGTTTTTGTCGTTTATGTCATTTATCTAGTTCAGGAATCAGAGCATTTGTAGTTTCACGGTATTACAAATATTATTATAAGCTCTTTTGTACTAACCTGTGGCTGCAACATTAATTTGATAAAAAATATTATTATTATCTTACCTTTCATGCACATTCGTAACTGAATTTAATCAAGAGAAGATTAAATAGGTCACATACATAGGTTATTTTTATACATATTTATGATTACGTGCGGCGTTAATTCTTTTCTTGTTTTTTATTACTAAGTTATTAAAAATTAATTTATCTTTTGATAAACAATTATGAACAACAAAAAATATATCCATTTTCGTAGCTAGTTAGTAATAAATTATCTTACCTGAAATTGGAGTATAGTTGTAAAATCGGTCAAACAATCCAGCAGACTGTAGACGGAATATACTATTCGATTTCCATTATCTTGTAGAATAATGAACTTTCTATCAATCTTTAAACCATCTACATTTATGTCATTTAAAATGGCATTTACAGTACTAAATCGTGACTGAATTATTCCAACAAATATAAACATATAAACGAAATCAAAAAATTGACGAGTATAATTAACGATTATGGTTGTAATCGGTATACATATCTCAAGAACAAATAGTACATTAAATATATAAAATGAAATTATTAAGGCAACGATAATCATGATTAATGAAATTGAGGTTTCTAATGCAACTTTAAAATTTAGTTTTCTACTATCTATACATAGAAGACGATCTACTTTTTGTAATTTGACATAGAGACTAATATTAGAATTCGCATTAACAAAACAATGGCGATATGTCATAATTAAATTTATGAGGCCGTCTATCGATACAGACAATTTAATTATAAGTTCTGCTAAATAAAAGGTACTGAATATAGTTTTGCAGCTCAAAACAAAAATTACAATTTGTGATATATAAATCAAATTAAACAAGACTAAGTATATTTTATATAAAAAAGGCGTCGATGTTATAAAACGATCTTTAATTTGCACTCTTTGTAATCCTAATATCGATAATATAATATGCGATGGTTTAAAAACATCGATAAACTCGTCGTCTAATATGTCAGCAGAAACAGTTTCTAAGTCTGCCATCTTTTCTCAGTCGAAAATATGTATAAAGTAAAAGCGATCTAACACGAGGCATGTTAGTCAATAACTACGAAAATAGTAATATCGTTTATAACATTTTATTTTAAATTAATTAATCTCATGGGTTAAGAATGTTTAGGGAGTTTTTAAGTTAATTTAGTCGCAGAAGTCGTTTTATTCAATAATTAATTTGCATGTTTGCATACATTTTCCACTTTCTAATACAGTAGAATAGATTAATTTATTATGTACAATATATTATTTCATATTTATTAATTTATCTAACTTACCCCGGTGCTTAGATAGATAGAATTATCTAGTCACAACGACTTATAATTACTAATAGACTTATCTTTTTTTTTTAATTACTTTTGAGCATATCAAAACAACACAGAAAAGTCGGCGCACAACTTAATTATAACACCGAGGTGGGAATGGAACCCGTGCCTATCTGCTTGCGTACAGTGCTCCGACCACTAAGCAACGCATTGCTCACGCGAGAACTTCGGCGCTCCTCTGTTCTATCGTCGGCACCAGCAGTACTGTGAAGCCCGCCTCTCCACCCCGGGAAGTTGCCTCGTAGAAATTAACACCCATGAAGTGACCTTGTCGCGTTTCTAGAATAGTTTGAAAGTAGCCAGGTATAAGAGAGGAGTGTGCACTGTCAATCTAGATGGTACATGCTCGTCTCCTCAAGCCGACATAGTGGAAGCAACTGCTGCCCGCACAGGTTTCTCTATAGTAGCAGTTGTTTCCATTTATGGACCGCACTCTAGCTTTAATCAGGCGGAGTGTTGTCACATGTCGAGCTACAATAAAAAAAAATATTAAAAAATCAGCACTAGGCTTAGACTTAGGGCAGTACCTACCAACAATGATATTTTATGCTTAGCAGACGATTTTATTGCCTGCCACAAAACGTTTAGGGAGTTCTTTAGCTATTAATTCCATTATGGTAATCGTTAGTCTATTTCAATTAGTCTAACTTTAGTATATATAGAGTATGAATTTTTCAAGTGGGTTTTCATGGCCTAAACTAAACCTAAACTATAAGAGATAGCGAAAAACACTGAGAGGAGTCTTGATGCCGATTTTGATGAAAACTAAAACTGCATTATTACATTTTTGAAAAATCAATTTTCACAGCCAGGAATCGAACCCGTTGATATTGAAAAATAAGACACATACTGTATTATTGAACTATCAGATAGTACCGTTAATAAGGATCAAATTCTGGAAAACAAATTGATTCTTATTTTCATATATTCATACTATTTTATAAATTAGTACCTCAACTCCTTCAGTGATTAACATGTACTAATGTGAAATTTTTTAGAAGTACCTCTTCACTGCTTAAAAGTAGGAACTTTAAAGAAGCGAGTCCTAAAAATATAAAATAATCGAAGAAGTACATTATTCTGAAAATATAAGAAATATTATTACTATGTAAACAGCTAGTAGCATAATTAAATATTAGAAAAATCAATGTAAGGTCTACGTCGAAAATATCGTAAACAGAAAATGGGGTAGTTGAATATCTTATCCAATATTGTTTAAATCGTTATACACTCATAAGCGAGGTGGGAGTCTAGCCAATGTCCCAAAAAATTTCACTCGACGATCCCGCGCGAATAGTCGTCAAACACTCGTTTTTTTCTTTAAGCCACCAATGATTTTTTTCATGTGTCATAATTTAATAATATTAATGTGTTCTATTTCTATAATAATAATAATTAAAAATAAAATGTATTATATAACCTTAAAGTGGACCAGACAAGTTTTTAATAATTCCCTCACTTTTGTAATATCCTATTTACCTAATTCCATTTTAGTAAAACTCGTTTTATGTTTTATTGGATGCAATGTATTTAATGGAAATTCTTATGGCAAACAATAGAAAAACAATATTCTATTTTATATTATTTTTCCATAGTTAAAGAGTAACCGCTTTGTATAAAAGTTGTCTAACCATGTGTATTTTAGAAACATTAAATTTAGATATTTTAGACGAAGATTTCATACGATGTTTCTCGCCTTTTAACATTATGCAATGGTTTTTAGGCGCAAATCGTGTGCAAATGAGAGATCGGTTCATTACAAATACGACTTTTTATCAAAAACTATATTCTTGCTTTTTCTCTTTATGTGTTGTTTATTCAGCATTGTTTTATAATGATTTTTATCGAAACTATATGAGCGATAATTTTGTTTTATACATAATATTTGCTATCGGAATCGCTATACAATTCATATGTTACTTTTTTAACGTTTTGCAAGTGAAATTATTTCATCCGAGTCAGAATGTAAAAATGTTTCTTATCTTACAAAAAATAGATAGAATTCTTCATTTAGACGAACACAAATTTTTAAATATCAACCATTTTAAAATAAATTTAATTGGCATTATTTTATTGACTGGTGGTTATGTTCTTGGATTCTGTATACACACTTATAGAACAGTTGATAAACCGATTTATACAATGTTTTTGGCATTTGGAATTATTACTTTGTACATTGAACTTTTTGCGATGGAAAGCACTATTTATTTTCTCGCAACGAGACTTAGATTTTTAAATGAAGTAATTAATACGCGCCTAAATAATGGTGCATATGTTTACAATAGATATGAATATATTTTTAACATTGTTTGGCCATATGATAATAAATTACGAGGTTTGGCGTTGAACATAAATTTTAATGGAAAATATGAAACTGTAGAAATGATATTAAATTCATTCAGACTTATTATTGAAGGATTCTCTGTTGTTAGTCAGATTTATAGTTGTCAGGTAAGATTGATTAACTGCGTATACTTTTTTATAGTAGGTCGGGACAGTGGCTCGGCGCACAACTGCTCCTTGTAACAGAGAAATGCTTACAAGCAGCAATTACCTATACCATGCCGGCTTGAAGATGGTGGTGGTCTGTTAACACGATGGTGTTAACAGTGTAGATTCTAACTGGTTCCTATAGGTCGCTTCACTGATGGTTTATTGAATTTAATTATTTTCAGGTATTTATAATAGTGACTATTGTATTTTTATGGACTTTGCTCGTTATCGAAGGTCTTATTTTGGGATTTGGTACAAAGGTTCGTAATTAATATTCCAAAGTTAACGCACAAAGTTACTTATGTCATTTTGGTTTTTATGCATATTAACCTAGGTAAGGGGATTTTTATTTTATTGTAGTTCGGCATTTATAACAATACTCCGCCTGATGTTAAGGTAGAATCCGGTTCATGATGCCTTCACTATGCCGATGATGCACCATCCAGATTCATAGTGCACTCTCGTTACTTGCGTACTTCCAAACTGATCCTGAAGTGCGACAAGGTCACTTCACGGGTGTTATATTCGGAAGTGGTGGTACTTTTAAAAAATATTATTATAATAACTATTTTATTTCAGTGGTTACCGTTAGAAACTGCAATAACAATGATATTTTGGATATTTTTCTATGGATTTCAAATTGTATTAATGGCTGTCGTGTGTAAACTATTTCTTATGGAAATAAGTAAAACTAAAAATATATGTACTAATATTTTAGTTGGAAACGGTGAAGGTATTATAGTTTTATAATAATTACATATTTAATTCAGGTTGAGTTCATATAAATAGCAAATTTTGCTGCATTTAAAGATTTTTCAAAGTCGCTTACGTCAGCCGGCAATCAAATTTAGTAAAATGTAAAAAATTTGAAATTAAATTGGTTGGGTGAATGCTAAGGAACATGCCATCTAACTAGGACATGGGGAAGCATAGCACCGTAACACGGATAGTATTGCACACAACACAATTGTCACGCCTTTTTCCGAAAGGAATAGGCAGAGACAACAAATCCGTATTATTATCTTATAATTCAACTTACAACTAATAGACGGGCAGGCGTGCTTGTGCTAGTGTTGTTACGCTTCTATTGCGGCTTGATAAATATTTTAAAAAACCAACTTTCAAACAGATTGGCTTCGAGCACAATAAATTATTTTGATTTGATTTGAGCACATTTTGATGGCAACACCACATTATAACTTTCAGAGAAATACTTTATTGGTTTAATATTAAAAAATAAATGTTTCAGGTCACAAACATGACACAGCTAAGAAACTAATAAGAATGATTTTATGGCACGCACCAGAATTTTCTGTTTATAATATTTTTACTGTCGATCTGCATTTGCCACTACGATTGCTGGGGTTAATAACAACTAATGTTATTATTTTAATGCAATTTACATATCTTTAGGAAATTATATGAAAGTAATTTATTCATTATTAGATATTAAGTTATTATATTATTACAAAATGTTTCTCTGATTTTATCTGTTTTATTAATTTATTGTGATTTAGTCTGATTATTTATTATATTTAGTCATTTCAAAATGACCGGACTGGAAGGATTGTCCTCAGATATTTTAGAGGAAGGTTTTATAAAATGTTTTGCGCCCTTCCATTACTTTCAATGGTTTTTGGGTACAGTCAGAGTCGATATGAAGAGTCGTTTTGTTGTTATTTCCACCTTTTATCAGAAACTTTATTCATACATGTTTTCTGTGTGCATAACCAGTTCAGCACTTTATTTTGACAGTTTTTACGAATACTATTTTCATGATTATTCCGCATTATATAGTATACATTCAATAGGAAATGTTGTTCAGTATTTGTGTGTTATTTGTAATATAATGCATGTTAAACAATTTCGTCCGAACGATAATATTGAATTATATTTAATACTGCAAAAGATAGATAGATGTTTACATTTGGACGGGCAGAAGTTCGTTTATGAAAGACATTTTCGAATAAACATGATCGGTGTTGTCATATTTTCAATTGCTTATATGATCTGCTTTTCAATCCATATTTACTCTATAGTCGAATTTCCTTTATTAACAATATTTATGGGTTTAGGAGTCACAGCCGTCCAAATAGAATTTTTAGCAATGGCCAGTACTGTTTATTTTTTGGCAACAAGATTAAGGTTTCTGAATAAGTTGATTAATACTCGCTTAAATAATGAAATTACACTGAAACCGACTGCTTTTAATTCAATATTGCAATTAATATGGCGAGATGAAAGTTTGACCGAAACTGCATCTGTGATAAATTATGATGAAGATTCTATATTGACGTCTTTCAAATTTATTGTTGAAGGCATTAAAGTGGTTTGTGAAGTTTATAGTTTTCAGGTGAGAATTAAAATATAAATATTAAGTATAAGCAATTAGCATGTGCAGTTTTTTTTATTGCGAAAATATGGTCACCGGGACCAAATAATATAAATGAAAAAGGCCAACTCCTACTAGAGGGCGCCATGGTACTGGTTGCACACGGGCGCCACAAGGGCTAGAGCCGCCTCTGTTCATTATGGTGCATTTTATTATCGTGAAAAAAAAAAACGTTAACACGCGTTTTTTAAGGGTAGAATTTAAGCTAGAATTGGTCCGCGTTTGCAGACAACTGCTACCACAGAGAAATGACTACAGGCAGTAATCGCCTCCACTATGTCATTGTGATGAGACTATACACAGCTAGGTATATTTTATTATTTTTAACGATTTTTTTTTCAGGTAGTGCTTCTATTTAGTGCCGTTTATTTATCAACTTTGGTTGTGATTGAAGGTATTACGTTAGGATATCATACTAAGGTAAAAAGTAACGATTTAACGAGAACACTCCGCCTGATGTAAAGATAGAGTGCGGTCCATGAACGATAACAAATACTACCATAGAATTTGTTTTTACAAGCAGCAGTCGCCTCCGCTATGCCGGCTTGAGGAGACGAATGTGTAACGTCCAGATTGACAGTGCACACTCCGAGAGGAGTGAAAAGCGATATAATATGTGAGAGGCGAAAAGGCATCTTGTCTAACGGTTAGTCGATACCAATGTATTTTTATTACATGTACCTTAGTACATTGGTACATGATACAATATAAGCATTAATTGAAAGAGTTGTAGGCAGGCTGATGATGGTTGTTAGCCCAGTCTGCTGTGTGGGTTTAGTACTACCACTTTCAAATTTGGCACCTGTAACATGATCTAGCTGCGTTATGGGTTCAGGTTGAAAGTGGCCATGTGTAAAAAGATGAGTGTGTCCTGTCACATAGTCTCCTCAAGCCGGCATAACGGAGACAACTGTCGACTGCTACATTTCTCTGTAATAGCAGTTGTTAAACACTCGAACTCGTGGACCGCATTTTATTTAGCTTGTCATGGCTGAGTTTGTATAAAAAATAACAGTTGAAACTTTTCAGCATATAACAATAGAAACGGCGGTAACAATGATAATAATATGGGTGTTATTTTACGTAATAGCAGTTATATATCTCTCTGTAATTTGCGAGTTATGCGTGCTGCAAGTTAGAGATACGAAAACCTTATGTACTGAGGTTTTACAGAAAAATCATGAAGGTTAGTATATCGATTCATACTTTATGACGTCTCGGAAGTTAGCTGCGGGCGCTAGCTATTTTGTGCAGGTAGCGAGAAAGTATGCCGTTCAAGGAGCCGGATTTAGACTTCGGCGGCCCACAGGCAGAGCATGTTGTGGAGGCCCTCTAATCGTTTGTAGTTAACTGTTGAAAGTTTCTATTAAGGTCAAGGTAAAAAAGAGAGTAGCTTAATAAATTGGCTAACACAAAATTTAAAACAAAACTCAGTATTTTTTTGTTTCTACCATGCCTTTATCGATTTAATTTAATTTAATTTTTTTGTGGTGTGGTGGCGGCACATAGGCAAATGTTGCCTATGCTTAAATCCGGCACTGGCGCAGCGACTTGAGCCTAACTTCAGTGCAGCCATAATATTTGGTTCGTACTATAACTAGGTATATAGTTTAAATTAATAGTATCAACATAGTTTTATCTGTAGGCATATAAATAATAATTTGTCAAACGTATTCTTAATGATTTTTAAAGTTAATCATCAATGTTATTTAATTTTAATCTCATTAGCGAAAACGAGGGCGTAGTCCCCTCCGCTATGCCGGCTTGAGATGTTTCTCTGCGTAATTTGGCAATAATGTAACGACTTTCTATAAATTTGAAGACATTTATATAACAAGAGAAGTGTGCATTGTCAATCCGGGGTGCACATTCGTCTCATCAAGCCGGCATAGCGGTGGCGATTGCTGTCTGTAGAAAAATCTGTGGTAGCAGTTGTTTCCGCTCATGCTTTACATCAGACAAAATGTTTTCATATGCCAAGCTACATTTAAAAAATTTTTTTTCAGGTCCAATACACGATACGGCGAAAGCTATAATTCGTCTAATATCCTGGCACACACCAAAGTTCACTGTATACAGCGTAATATCCGTCGATTTGTCGTTACCAGTAAGATTGTTAAGATTAATTGCAACAAATACTATTGTTTTGATGCAGTTTACATTTTTATAGTCAAACAAACATTACGTAAACAAAGTTTACATTTTGATTTTGAACTAAAATGAGTGAGCAATCCTGAGATTGTCGCGAGCATGCTGCTTTGTTTGTTTTTGTTTTAGTTAAACTTATTGTTAGTGTTATGCAGTTATAGTTATAATAAAACCGATCACCATTTGCTTTATATAATTTCTACTAAATATATAATATAATGTTTCTTTGTAAGAGAATGTAATGTTCTTAGAGTACTCAATAAAGATCTTAAACCACATAGTCTCTTACAGTACGTTTAGTTTGTTTATTTTCACCTTAATTAAGAATTTTACAATTTGGTCATGTTTACAAATGGTTGTTTTATATAATATGAACACTCTGCTACAATATTAAGCCTTTAAAATGCCTTAGTATATTTATAGCTAAATCTCTCACGTAAAAGTATCAAAGGTCACAAACGACCGTTAAGAAGTCAGGGTTCAGAAAAGACAAGCATAGTGGGAGGGATAATAAATAAAATAAAAATAATAAACTAAAAACATTTTATTTTTAACATTAACACGTATAAACAACAGTTATTAATAAAAAATATTTATTTAATAAGCAAATCTTAGTTCTGGTTTAAAATCAAGTTTGTCTAAGGCGGGTGTGCAAGCGAAGTTTATCATCGGTGGTGGTCCGCACATCAGCACCAAAACATCATCTGCCGGTGGAAATAGATGATCTCTTATCATCTCATCATTAATAAAACCTTTGCTATATTTCCAATCTGAAAAAAAAAACAAAACTTATTTAATATGTTTAATAGGGCTACTTTGCAACTAATTTCCGCTAATAAATGTTAGTGAGGGTAGGTACACAGTCGCATTAGCTGTGCTAGACTCTTCACCAACATGCAAGACCTCTCGACGCGTTTCGCCACTCCACGTGGCATCCTCAGAGTGGTCGCTTCGACTTCATGTTGCATTGACAGCTAATGTGACTGTGTACCTATCCTCACTAACATTGATTGGCGAAATTAGTTGCAGTGTTTTAAAATCATTTAAAAACTTATTTAATATTTTTTTGAGGATATGTGGAAGTACTTTAATACTTTACTTTTAAAACTTTTCTATATGGTCTACAAATGATAACACAGAGAAATGTCTACAGACAGTAGTCGCCTCCGCTATGCCGGCTTAAGGAGACGAAAGTGCACCATCCAGATTGACAGTGCACACTCCTCCTTCAGGCTACTCCCAAACTGATCCAGAAACACGGCTGTGGTAATTATTCATGCACACACAGTCGCGTTTAATGATTCGCGAGGTAACCAGGGTATGCGTTCATTAAGCCGGCATAGTGGATATGACATCTGGCAGCAAACATCTCTCTGTGGTATCCCTGTAATATATTGTTAATGAAGCATCCGTGAAGTGACCTTCGCGTTTTGAGATTAGTTTGGAAGTAGTCAGGTATAACGAGAGGAGTGTGCACTGTCAATCTGGATGGTGTACATTCCTCTCCTCAAGCCGGCATAGCGGAGGTGACTGCTGTCTGTAGAAATTTATCTGTAGTAGCAGTCGTTGCCGTTCATGGACCGCATTCCAACTTAACAACAGGCAGAGTTATAATTTAAAAAAAATAAACTAACCATCATTAGGTCTATCCAAAGTATACCAAATCTGTAATTGTTCGGGATGTTCGCGTTGATAATTTTCTAATTCAGGTCTTAGTAAAATATCCTCTTCTGTTTGATTTGCGAATAGCAGACGCATCTCAGTCTTGTCTGCAGAATCTTGACATATTTGACGAATCAGTTGTAACATCGGAGCTATGCCCGTACCACCTAGAAACAAAAAAGAAAATTGTAGCTCGTCCTGGTGTTAAGCTAGAGTGTGGTAATTTCTGCAGGCAGCAGTCGCCTCCTCTATGCCGGCTTGAGGAGACAAACCTGCACCATCCAGATTGACAGAGCACACACCTCTACTTCCTAGGCTACTTCCAAACTGATCCACAAACACGACCCATGAATAACAAACAGAATCTGTATGGTGCAGGTTCCTAACCTCCCGGTATAGTGGAGGCGACTGCTGCCTATAGCAATTTATCTGTGACAGCAGTTGTTTCTGTTCATGGACTGCACTCCTACTTTACACCAGGTGGAGTGATTTTTTTATTGTAGCTCGGCATGTGACAACACTCTGCCTGATGTAAAGCTAGAGTGCGGTCCATGAATGCAAACAACTGCTACTGCAGAGAAACCTGTGAGGGCAGCAGTGGCCTCCACTATGCCGGGTTGAGGAGACGAGCATGTACCATCTAGATTGACAGTGCACACTCCTCTCGTTATACATGACATACTTCCAAACTAATCCCGAAACGTGACAAAGTCACTTCACGGGTGTTACATTCGAAAGTGGTGGTACTACCCCAGGACGGGAGACTGGGCTAATAACCATCATCAGTCCGCCTACCACTCTTTAGTGTTGTCATATGTTTAGCTACAATAAATTAAAAAAAAAACAACGACAAAAGCATCTCACCAGCAATCATATTAAGTTTTTTAGCCTGAAATGGCACAGGTGGGTCTTTTCTTAATTTTTTTACAAGGAATATTCCGTCGCCCGTGTACTGCAGTTTACCAGACGGACCTCTCACATCAATAGTGTCGCCTATTTTAAGACTCTCCAAGTGCTGAGACATTTTGCCACCTTCCGGAAACTTTGGATGGACATTTTTGAAATATACCTGTAAATACATAAATTTTTATTTTAAAATTACTATTTGAATAATTTTGACGTAGAAAAAACAAATACTTCCGGGTTTTTTTAAATTTTTTTATTGTAGCTCGGCATGTACAACACTCCACCTGATGTAAGAGTGCGGTCCATGAACGGAAACAACTGTTACTACAGAGAAAACTCTACAGGCAGCAGTCGCCTCCGCTATGCCGGTTTCTCTTATAGTAATGAAATATTTTATTACAGTTAACTATTCTATCCTGGCTTGAGAATACGAATGTACATTGTACACCACAGAGTTGACAGTACACATACCTCTCGATATACCCGACTATTTTTAAATTGATCCTGAAACGCGACTTAACGACTTGCTGAATGATCTCAGCGAACAATTAGAACTTAATGCTTTGTGAAAAAAAAATTGCTGGACATACCACGACCGTTTTTAGGCGTTATGTCAAAAAGTCGGATGTGTCATACATTTTAGACAGCGCCATCTATGAGCGCGTACCGTAGTTACCACTCTTAAAATTGCATATATTTTGAATTCAGTTTAAATCTTCTACAAAGCTAAATTATTCGTTTAATTTCAATTACTACAATATCAATAAAATATTCAATGATTAAAAATACTCGTGATGATAAACATGTACACATTATCTCAACATTCAATTGACTACGTTTCGTTCTAATCTAATCTGCCCGTGGAATCGTATTAAAAATCTTTTTATTTATTTATTATATCTACTCTTTAATTATAGTAAACGTAATGAACGCGTCAGTCTATTTTGAAAAAAAAAAAAAATTAAGAAAACAGAAAAGTTAAATATTTAAGAGCTTAAAAATTTAAATATAAATTAAGTTACAAATTTTTAAGTAAAAAATAAGTACACAATATTTCTAAGGAGGTTTACAAGATATAGACGCTTCCGTGATGATTGGCCTTTACAGAAACAAGTTACCTATTTTTTATCTTTCAATGTTAAATATAATTTTCTGAAATTACATTAGCCTACATTTATAATCCATAAGATAGTTAGATAAAATAGTTGAAAAAACTGCTAGTAATTCGAATTCAGAATTGACGTCTAGGGTTGTTCCTTACATCGAAACAATTTTTTTGGCAACCCTATTTGTATGTTGAGCCTAAAATTGTTATTCAACCACTAAACTTATTAATATAAACTATATGATGTAACATATACTGTGTACATTAAGATAAAGTATACAAAACAATCAGGAAGAGCGACTGTGCCCTATCTCTAAGTATTAACGAAGGTTCAGCAACTTCACTAAAAACAATTGAACGAGAAACTGAAGACTAGGCAGTCTAAATAAAAATAGAAATATTAGACTAGGCTGTATAGACAATGATCCCTCTGCCTTGAATAAAACAACATAATTAAGTATTTATAGAAATATTATCATTAACAAAAAATGTACTTATCCCTGCTAAATAGGATTACAATATGACATCACAATATCAAAGGAACTTATCAATTAATATTAGGTATTAAAAATAATATAAGAATTTCTTACCTTAATTACTAATTCCACATATCCTTTCTCCTCATCACTTGAAACTGGTGTGTACGCTCGAATAACTAAGTCATCACCAATTCTGGCCGCTAAATGTATGTGTTGACCAATTGGTAATCCTAAAATGTATAATAAATAACCTTTAAGATCCACTTTGGAGAGGAGGAGGACCAAAGTACATATAAGATAGTTACAATGGTCCCGGTTAGAATTTAGACAGGTTAGAACATGGGTCTCATCGATGGTGAGACAAGGCCACTGCTAGGCCACCGTCGCTTTAAATGAGAGATAGGCAGGCTGATAATGGATATGCCCGATCTGTCTATCTAGAATAGTACCCATAAAGTGACCCAGTAATATGTCTACCCCTGCCAACAGGCTTTCTAGCAGTTGTTTAATGGACCGCACTCTAGCTTTACATCAAGTGAAGGTCGCTTAGTGCCTATAGGCACTATTAAAGGGTGGTAGGTAGACTGATGATTGTCAGCCCGGTCTGCTGTCCTGGGGTAGTACTACCAATTTCGAATGCAACACCCGTGAAGTGACCGTTTTAGACTCGCTCTTCTGCATACTGTCATAATAATAGCATACCTAAAACATGTTCTTCACTCGGTAAACCAAATCTGAATCTTCTGGTATCATGGCTAATTTCCTCTCTCTCTATAAGTGGTAATGCATATTTAACATTAGGATCTTGTAACGTAATCTTAGATTTTTTCCCTTTAGGCTTTCTACTTAGGAACCATAGACAATTTACTAAAACTGATATGAGTACTACACCAGCTCCGACTCCTAAGAGCACGGGGAGAACCTAAAAAGACACAAGTTAAAAATTAATACATTAAGACATTGTTGTTTCTATAACTGTTTCTATTTCTTTTTGATGGCACGACATGTGCCTTCGATTGGCCTGGTAGTAAGCTCAGTGGAGGTCCACGAGCACTAACGACTAGGGAACCGCTTATACGGTGGCCCCAACGGCAAGGACGCTTCCGGAGGTGTGCAGGAACGTGAAGTCTACTGTCCTTCCTGGAAGACATCGGGTGGTTGCGATGAAGCGGACAACCTCACGAACAACGAGCGGCCATAGCTGCTCATTTGCGGAGAAGGAGCCCGCGAGAAATCTACAATCTACGGTGGCCCCAGTCGCCACCATTATGCCGGCAGGAGAAGGTGCTTTTTCACACTCCGCTTGAACTGGGACAACACATGAGAGGGCAAAGCATTCCATTTGTCAATTGGGAGGCACAAAAAGACGCCCCGAACCATTTCGTTCGGCTACTGATTCAAGTTGCAGGGGTCTAAGCTCCTTGTGACCTCTAAGTCACCTATTACTCAAGATTGTTTCTCAATTGTTTTTCAAGTATATTTTTTACAACAATGTAAACTTTAAAGAGTGGTAGACACACCGATGATAAACATTCTGGGGTAGTACCACCATTTTCAAGTGACATAGTTACATTTCAAGATCAATCTAGAAGCAGCCGGGTAGAATAAGAGGAGTGGGCACTCTCAACCTGGATATGCACCATATTCGTCCCCTCAAGTCAGGATAATGAAGGCAACTGTTGCCCGTAGACATCTGTGGTAGTAGTTATTCTCAAGGAACAGGCCTTAAGTAAGAGTAGAGTACAGACTGTAGCTTAACATTAGGCGGATTGTTGTCACATATCAACCACCATAAAAAAAGAAAAATAAGCTTTATTTAATATGTTATAGGTATGCATTTATTTTGCTTACTGTTTGTTAGATTATACTTCATTCAAAGTTTATTGTTAATGACCAACCTAATTCTAAATATCTACAAAAGGAATGTCAAGTAATAAAATGACGATTGACAAATTAAACATAAAATCTGGCAATTAACACCTATCAGGTTAATTTTAATGTTAATGTCTTTAAAACAATAAAACTAGCAAATAAAAATGTGACAAAAACTAACAAATTAATTACACAACTTGTATAGTAACTTACTGGCAAGTCTTCAAAGTAATCTAACACAGCCCATTTTAAGTTACTCATGGTAAATCAAATCTGATACACTTTTTAATATAATTTTATCACACACACACAAACAAAATGATCAAAAAAACTTTTAAATTCAAATAAATACTATGAAATATCTAAATGTATGCAAGAATTAATAAACCTTGAACTAACATTATCACAGAATGAGGGACTTGTACGACCTTTTGTCATTCAAGTATAAAAAGTGATGCAAAATGATAATTTACTAACCAAGTTCTCTTCAGACCGCTCAAATGTCTGTTTCATGACGGAGCAAATAGGTAAATAATAGTTTTAAGCTTAATGTTATCGAAATATCTATCATTTTAAATGGATAATAAATGATAAAATTAAACAGAATATCTACTTAAAATTAGGCAGTTTTATTGATAAGTTAGGTAAGGTTATGTCGTACTTACGGTTTGTGAATTATATCCCATTTTATCTGCTATAATATTAACATAATTATTTAAAAAAATAAATCTGTCACAGCCACCACACGCTACGGAAACCAATTAGAAATTCTAAAGGTAAACCGGTATTACGCCAGTTATTCAACAATTACATACCTACTATACGAGCTGCGCGGCCACTGAACTAAACGTCACGCGCCTCAGAAACAGGGACACGGAACTCATATTTTATTTTTGTTCTAACGTTATGTTTTCGGCGATGACAAATGTTTACAATACTAAAATACTCTTTCAAAAGGCGCGCGACTCGGTCCATCTTTCAAAAGTTGTCGGTTTCACAAATAGTGAGCTATATCAATTTCACAACTTTTAAAATTGGAATTCTATTACAAATCCTACTAATTACTCGTACTAATTAAGATGGCATGTAAAAAAATAATAATAATAAACTCCTAAACTATTTAGTTCTATGTTCTTAAAAATATTAATTATAGGTCTTCAATAAAAAAAATTGAAGATGCTCAGCGTTGATACTTCAACGCGTGTCATAACGTCAAATAATGACGGCCGGCAGCGATTTATGTGCATATTCCAAGAATTATAGTCATCAGTCTACAGTTTCACCGTACCGTACTAGATTACGTAGATCGTTTATCTAGAAAATATTATTTTAACCGCAGAGGTAAATAAAATCAAATGCAGCGATTCTGTTAGTGGAGAATTTTCACTTTACGTCGTGACATCGTAAATTTAAACTCACACTCAGAAGCTTGAGACCTGCAAACTCCTCCCACTATTTGCAGGACAGTGTTCTGCTTGATAGACTGTAGCTACGTATATACAAAATAAAACAAATCGGTAATACAAAATAATTATTTATTTATCGTTTTATGTACAGAAATAATAACACAGAAATTCTTAGTTACAACTACACAGCCTTATTATCACATTGTTTTCATAATTTCTCTAATACTTTGCATGCACCCTGTTACCAATACAAAACTGCCAAATATGGCCAATAATGAATCTTTAATTAGAATCCAATTCCATTTTCCTAGACCACGATCCCAAAGGAAAATTATATCCATCAGAGAAGGGGCAATCAGACCAAGAAATGAATAGAAGAATGCACCTTCCAATCCGATAACTTGTTCTAATTTCGGTAATGTTGCTCCTGCAACAACTGGAAATGAAAATAGGATGAATTTTTATTAAATTATTTTTCATGAACGGATACAACTACTACTACAGATAAACTACGGGCAGCAGTTACTTCTGTTATGCCGGCTTGAGGAGACAAATATGTACCATCCAGAGTGACAGTACACACACCTCTCATTATACTTGACTATTTTCAAACTAATCCTGAAACACGACATAATCACTTCACGTGACTTTGTGTTATTCGAAAGTGGTGGTACTACCCTAGGACGGCAGACTTCGCTAATCCGACTATCGTCGGCCTGCTTACCACTCTTTAAATTCAAAATATTCAATATGCAATATAAAAATACACCCGGGTCTTTAAATTGTACATACAATTGTACAATTGAGAAAACGGGACAATTCTTCGGAGTTCGGGGTAAGTTTCGCGGAGACCGGGAGTCCCGTCCAAAAACGGGATGCATTACAAACTATATTAAATAAATGAATACATACAATAGGATATTCTGTGCTATGAAAACCCTGACCTTATGACCTGAAAAATAAAAACTTACCCGTCAAAGTAGCAAAAAAAGCTCGAATAGCCGATTGGGCGTAATTATGATAAGGTTGCGACACGTATTGTTTTGTGTTTCGCCAAACAATCTCCATTGGTACATAAAACTGTAGAGTATACGTGAAGAATATAGCGATGACTATAAAACATTTAGCCATTAGTGCTGCACTGAAATGAAATTATAATATTATTACAAATAACATTATTAACTCCTTAAACCGGCATAGCAGAGGCGACTGCTGTATGTAGAGATTTCTATGTAGTACCATTCATGGACCGCACTCTAGCTTAACATCAGGCGGAGTGTTGTCATATGAAGAGCTACAATTTAAAAAAATTGAGCCGGCCGTGGTTTAGCGGTAGATACCTCAAGATCTATGTGACCTATGTTCAAATCTCACTAAATTCTGACGGGTACCAATATAACTGTATCAAATGTACTTTGGTCCTTCATTGCCTGTGATACAAACATTGGCTTAGAAGTTAGCACAGGCATTACATTTATTAGCTTTTTTGTGTTGAAAACGACGTGAATAAAATAATGTTGTGACCTAGTCTACAATTACATTTGACTTCAGAAAGGCTTCGTCGAAAACTTAAGAATAACAACTATAAAAATTTACATTAATGTATTGTCTCTTCAAGCCGGCATAGCGGAGGCGACTGCTGCCTGCAGATATTTCTCTGTGATAGCAGTAGTTCCAGTTCCGGGACCGCACTTTAGCCCAATATCAGGCGGTGACTACGAATGCTTTGAGACCTGGAAACACACAAATATTTTCATGTGTAGTTTTCTCATAATTTACAAATAGGTATAGGCAGAAGCACTAGATATTTAAGCATTTAAAACAACTCGCTCAATGTGCCATATGTTTTTTTAAAATTAATTTTTGCTAAACGTTAAAAAAAAAATTACTAACATTTCATTGGTTGGAAGATTCAAAGTAATACTGCCGTAGGCTTTGTCACCATATTTCATGTAACCAAGGAAGCCCATAACCATGTAAAGAAGTACTACAACCAGCATAGTCAAGTTCAAAACTCCTGGGCATCCAAGAAAATGTTGCGGTTTAGACATCGTGTTCTCAACTGGTAATACAACTCCAATGCCTTCCATTGCGAAAATAACAGTTCTAAAAATATTTAAAAGATTATGATGAAACTTAAAAATAAAAATCGCCACGCATACACAATTTGCAGGGGTGGAAATCGCCGCGCGCCTCTCGCTTCATATTATGTAGAGAGTCGAGAGTACTCCGAGTGCGGTCTGCTGTAGGGTAGCAGCGGGCCGTCGCGGTCGCTGGCAGGGACGCGGAAGAATGCGAAAGCACACCCACATCTCTGCCATCTGGCGATCGAGAGGAACACCGTGAGGTTTTAGTCGGTACATCTCGCGTGCATGCGCTATCGAGCATGCCGCGCTGGCGCCCATACTGTAATATGTATGCGCGCTTGCCCCAGGGAGTCCGACACACCCCCGGCATTATCTCAAATAAAGCCGGGAAGTCCGTAACGGATTTCCTCACGATAAAAAAAAAGGGGTGGAAATCGAACCACGTCCTCAGTTCAGATCTAGAAAGAAGTCCGAAAGTGTGACCGTGTCAAAATTCCTGTATTTTTTTCTTTTCACAGGCAGTCTTCCAATTAAATAATAACAACCTCAGCATTTGTCAGAACTGTTTTATTTATTTTTCATAATATCACCTTTATAATAATTAAACATAAGGTTTCTTGGACATAAAAAATATACGAAAGAGTTCATATAGGTTAGGTCGGTTTTTTTAATAACTAAGAAACAATTGAAGTCATAATTTATATTATCTACTTACCCAATAAATAAAGGAAGTCTAGTAATATCAATAGACATGGGTCTTGATTCCACAGATGGAAAATCATTGCAAATATAATATAAACATATAGCAAAAGTAACAACGAGTAAAATGTTAGCGAAAGCTGAAAAGGGCGCCAAATATTTCAAGTTTTTTATTTGTGTAAATACTAAAATAGGCCCAAGAAATATTAGACAATAAATTGGTACAGTTAAAGATTGAGCCTGTACTGGAAAGAAATAATCAATTATCTGAAAAGAAAATAGTATACGTTAAATTACAAAGAAGGAATCTAAAGGAGAATGCCTATTTTTGTGCCCACTTGATACCTAATATTTTGGTAACAAAAGAAAATTCTAAAATAATCTTTATTTTTATTAATTCATTTTAATTATATCAACACATATATTTTACCAATCAATAGACAATGTTTAATTATATATATAAAAAAAAACAGATATCATCAATTATTAAAGCATTTAAAAAAAATAATAACCTCAAATATTGCATCAGAAAACATTTAATTATTCAATAACCCAGGTATAAAATTAAAACTAATTGGTAATAAGGAAGTAGATTTATTTTTCTACAAAATTAACTAAAAATTATCAGCAAGCTCGATAAAAAAATAGTGGGCCCATTTTTCTTATTTTCTTTCCGAATTTGATAGGTTATATCATAGAAAACGTATCTTATGTGTAACACGATCTATAATAGTGTGTCTAGTAGTGCATTGTTGTAGAGTTAGACAATCATAGCATACAGTATACAGCAAATTCTACGCTGCGTTGATTCAGTTTCGGCATTTGCTATCAGTCTATAATAATACGTTTCAATGGATATTCGATTATCAGAAGGGAACCGTCTCGTTAAAAAAGTATTTATTTTAAAAAAAGTACTGTTTACAATATCAAAAGTTCTCTATTGAATTATTTTAAGAAACTGACTAATTTCCCTTTACCTGTTTGACGGAATCTACTAGTAATATCACGTAAACTGCACAGGCGCCAAGAATAGTTAGAGCCATTGCCCAATCTATAAATATCCTGAAAAACACACAAATCGTCCGTCAATATATTTATTATTATTTCCTTGGCGTTTTATCCCGTCGCCAAAAATAATTTAATGAAGTGCTGAAAATCTAAAAAATATATAAAATTTATTACCTAGAGAACGAATTATAATTAACTTTGCTGAATAAAACTGAATCTAAGCAAATAATATGCAAATTGACTTTAACTGATTTTTTAAAATTGAATATGGTTCAAATTGTAAATCAAGGTCTTCATACTGATTGGATCTATGAGGTACCTAAGTTGCCGATTTAGATTGTCGAGTTTAGTAGATACTAGGAATCGGATCTATGTGTCTTAAAATATCTTAAGAAATTAATTTAAGTTAGTTTTTCTTTGAAACAAAAAATGTAGTATAAAGTTGCCTTATATTTAAGTAAGAAAGTCAAGCTTATCTAATAAACTAAGTTATTATAATGTATTTCTAATATCGTTATTGTTTTTAAGTTTAAAAATAAAACAGGCGTAGGCAGAAAGTTAAACGCGTAATTACAACCGCTGCGGAATAATGTGCGGAAATAAACACTCAAGTTTTCTAATATTGCATCAAGATGGATGGATATACCTACCTAGGAATTTACGTTTCTACGCTACGCTACGTGTAATTATTTATGGAGTTTTTGGAGTTACATTATTTTAATTTTTATACTGTAATGTATGTTACGTAAATTAATGATAAAATTAGTAAAATTTCTTTTTGTGAAATTTTGTAATTTGATTGTCGTAGCGGTAAGTACAGCATTGGGCAAGAAAAGCATTCGGAAACTAGCAATATGCTGAATAGAACACAATCCCTTTTTTGCCTAGCTCGTATTTACAATTTGTCTGCCTTCTTCGTATAAGCTTTCGGAAACACGTGTCGTAGTACTATTTACTACATTTACTAAATAAATATGTACATTCTAAATCTATGATTAAGAGAGTAATTTCAAATGAAATATTACTATGATGAATGTAATGTGCTAATGTGGGGGTGTTGAGAGTTGGCAAACGTACACATAATTGTTACACTTATTTGTCAATGTATCATCACGTTAAAATAGCGTGACATAATATATTATAATAAGTAATTATGTATTAAATAAACATTATATTCTATGTACGGTAAAGAAAACTAAAGGTGCGAACTAGAGGTCGCGCGTGTCGGAATCGGTCTCATACAAATTAATACTATCTGCAGTCGCGTCTGACGCTTCTTCAATCAACATTTTTTATAAGTAATTACGTACCGAGCACATTTTGAATACCCTCTCAATGGACGTGGTCCAGTTGCAAATACTGCTTCCAAAGTTTCAGCATACCCTAGTGAGGGTACTTTCGATACTTTAGATACATCTTGAGATACTTTTACCTAAAATAAGAAAAAATGTTAAAACGAGTTTAATGTTTTGAGATTAGTTGATGCTATAATGGTATTTGGACCCCCGGATTGGGCTGATGCAGTTTGTAAGTATGAGGGTCAAAGCGCATCAAGTAAAGAGTGTAAACATAATAAATATCATATGGCTGCAATAAAGCTCCTCACGCATCATACACAAGAGTAACACGCGGATGAAATTGTAAAAAAACCGTATCGTGTTTAGGTACAATCGATAGAGCGTCGTGATAAATTAACCAGGTGTAATTTATTTGTTCTCTAAAGCCTACTCACTAACATAAAAATGAAGTCGAAAAGGAGAATGCCCATTCCTCTAAAAAAAGGGCCACAATTTTTTTCTCGAGTTCGTCGATGATTTTTAGTTAATTTTGTAGAAAAATAATTCTACTTCCTTATTACCAATCAGTTTTTTTTTTCACCAGGGTTATTGAGTAATTAGATGTTTTGTTTTGTTTTTATTTTATTTGAGGTTATTATTATTTTAAATGTTTTAATAATTGAAGATATCTATTTTTTATGTAATTAAATACTGTCTATTGATTGGTAAATAATTTGTTGATATAATTAAGATGAATTAAGATGAAAAAATAAGATATTATTTTAGAATATTGTTTTGTTACCAAACTATTAGGTTTCAAGTGGGCCCAAAAATGGGCATCCTTTCTGTATGAATCGAAACTAACAAAGGTTAATCTCGGTTAAACGTTACCACTGAGCGTTCTCTGAGTTTTCCTCTTTAAGATGACCTATCTGCCATATCATGTTAAGAAAGATGGAGGACAAATAATAAGCGCTACGGATCAAACTATAATACTTATTTCAAATACTGCAATATTATATTTTTACCAGTAAATAGACGCAGTGTGTACAGATGTAACCAAGTAGGATTGTGCCGATAACTCCGACAACCGTGCCTGCATTTTTGAAAGCCGCTGGCATCGCCAAAATACCAGATCCGAGTGAAGATTTTAGAAGATTCGCAAATGACCGCATGTCTCTAAAACCGTTTTAGAAATTAAATAGATTATAAATTTAAAAGGCAGGCCTCAAACAGCCGGAATACCTCTCCAAAATCATGATCTGAATTCCGGTATATCGCTTCACACATGTAATGATTTAAAAACGCTCGTCAGTATCATTCTGACAGATAGATCTGGAAAAAAATCAGAACGTGTGTGGAGAATAGTTAAATTGTATGTTTTCCGTGCTTTCTGAATTAATAATTTGAACTAATGTATTCAGAGTGCTATTCCGGCTGTTTGTGTACCCATTTTAAAACATTATTTGTACTATTAGTAATATTTAATTATACTCCGGTAAATACATACGAAGAAACTAATAATATATGGTAACAAATAAAGGCCATTATTGTATGTTACTTTGAAAATATTTGTTGATAATGTAATAACGAGAGGAGTGTGCACTGTCAATCTAGATGATGCATACTCGTCTCCTCAAGCCGGTATAGTGGAGGCGACTGCTACCTGTAGAGATTTCTTTGTAGTAGCAGTTGTTTCCGTTCATGGACTTTACATTAGGCGGAGTCTTGTCGTATGTTGAGCTACAATAATAATTAAAAAAACTTACGAATTAGGATGTTCCAATTTTCTATTCTCAAATGGATTATATTCAATATCTTCGACATCATCCTTTACATTTTTTGTTTTTGTACCAATCGATAGTGTTGATGGAAATATGCCATTTTCCGTTATTATAGCTCTGAAAATAATAATTAATTTTTTTTATTAATTAATTCATTTGCTTACTAGATAGCTTTTGTGAATTTCACAATAAATACGATTTTGATGCATATTCAATATATTTGTAACATTTCCAAGCTACAATTACAGCTGATGTCACCGATATGGTACTTAATAAGTTTAAATAAATCAGCAACTTTATGGTTTATTGTACTGTCGGTCAATTTTGTAAAATTTATAATTTTGATTAATGTTTAGTTTCAACATTTTTATTAGATTTACTAATTTTTAACATAAAAGAAGAATCCAAAAGAGAAATGGGCCCACATTTTTTTTCTTGATGATTTTTAGTTCATTTTGTAGAAAAATAAATCGCCAATCAGTTCTAATTATTTTACCCCGGTTATTGAGTAATTAGACTTTTTCTGATAAAAAAATCGAGGTTATTATTATATTAAATGCTTTAATAATTAATTATATCTGTTTTTTATGTAATTAAACATTGTCTATTGATTAGTAAACGATGTGTTGATTAAATTTTTTAAAATTAAAAAAGAAGATATTATTTTAAAATATTATTTTCAAACTATTAGATATTAAGTGGGCTATACAGCCTTTGAAGGCATTAATTACCCTTTAAAGAATATATTTGACTGTTTTTCTATTAATAATATTTATTATTTATTTACGTCCTACGTCATGTAGTCCTTCTGAAGGGGCAAATCCAATCTATAGATCGACACTACGCTACAATTACTGTTTGGTTACTAGTTTAAATAGAGCCTGTTTTCTTTTATTTCTTACTTGCAGAAAATAAAAGAATGTCGTTTACCCTGGCCTATTGCCCTAGTAGTGTGTAAGTGTATCTACGCGTGGCAGTTTGATTTATTTATCATAAGTATTTAGATGATTAATTAGATGAAATAGCGAAATCTTGTCATCGATTGAACCAAACTTTAAGAAGTTGCGATGAGCCATAACTCGCTCAACACATCTTTGAGATTTGGCTTGCAAACAGAATATGCTTGGCGGCTTAAATGTTAAAAACTGAATGTTATTCTGTTTGTTTGTCCCATATGCTATTTGAAAAATTTGTTTTCCGTTAAATTAAATTTGTTTAAGAAAGATCTCTCTTTAAAAAAGTATCCTAGAATTGCCAAAATTTTTATCCCGTCCCTATTGAGGGACCGCCCATAATACTAATTGTACGCATATGATGTTGCGGGTAACAGATAGTAAATAATTAAGAATAAAATCTCTACTTTACATTTCAATTCTACTAACGCGATAAGAATAGGCACTAATCAAGATAGTAATCTTTAACAAACGTTAAAATGTACATAAATAAAGATTAACTAATCGTTGTCTCATACAATAGAGTTACTTTGTATCTCCTAGTTATAGATAATTTGTATTGCATTTGCATTTATACTTATATTTTAATTATAATTACTTTTATAATATGACTAAGTCAGGGGCCAATCGACGGTTGTCGCTTGAGTTTGAAAGTGAAGCGTCGGATCCCGTGTCTTGTTTTCGATTCGGCTGTCCATTGACATTTGACATAGCCCCCTATTGACTTCTAATTTAAGTAAATAATTTTGCAGTAAATGGCTCTTAATGTAGATGTATATAAGTTGGTTAGAATGTACGAATAAAGAAGCTGTTGCATAAATGTGAATAAATAAATGCTAACTGAAATAAACTATAGTAAGATAATTTATAATTGCAATGGGCGGGGAAGCATTCGCATTGCTTCGGAGAATCGGCAGCCGAACTTTATTAATCAACGTTCGCGTATCATTGATAATAGTTTGACAACATTTGAGACGCATCGGGAACAATCTCTGCTTGCCTCTCACGACTATGAATCATACAAACAGTTAATTAAAGTAAGCAGTGGCTAGACCAAATCTAGAGGTCGGCGACACCAGTCTTTCGAGGTCCTCTAAGCGCAAGGCCAAGCCTTAACTTTGGCGGCATCACCTTTGCAAAGCTTCTCTCATTTCCCAGTCAATTAAATAAGCTTCTTTTTAGCTTGGCATGCCGCTATTAATTCAGCTTGTTAATTTATAAAACTTTTTTACGAGGCCTCTCAGACAGTCGCCGACTTCGCTGATGCTTAGCGCCGCCACTGAAAGTAAGGATCTACATACCGAAATTATCATTGTGTAACTAATGTAATAAAAATAACCTTGGCATCGAAAAACTCATGATATTTTTATTTAAATAACAAATACCGCCGCGGCCAGTTAGTTTACAAAAGAAATGAAGTGAGGATAGTAGAAATTGTTGGACGTCTGCCATTTGCTTTTATTAGGACGCGGTCTAAATTTCATTCATAAATAACAAATAAACATCCCGAAGTTGAACATTATAAGACGTTTATTAATAATTTAGATTAAAATAAGTAGTGTAAATAAAAACAAAACAAGATACCCTGCATTTTTTTTTTAATTTGCTCTTCCATATTCTATTACCATTGGCCGACTCTAAGATATTGAAAAATAAAAATTGGATTTGTGTCGTACGCTCTTGGGGGACGAACAAACGCTATTTCACATTTATATTTTAATAAACTGTTACTTAACTGAATGAAAGATTTTATAAGGCTTTTTTTTTGTAGCGACGACAACACTCCGCCTGATGTAAAGCTAGAGTGCAGTCTAACTGCTACTACAGAGAAGTCGTCTTCCCTATGCCGGCCTGAGGAGACGAGTATGCACATCTAGATTGATAGTGCACACTCCTCTCGCTATACCTGGCTACTTTTAAACTGCTCCCGAAACGCGACAAGGTTGCAAGTGTTACATGGGGGCGAAAGTACTGCCCCAGGGCGGCAGTCTGGGTAAATAACCATCATCAGTCTGTCTGTAAATTCAACTGCAAAGTAATTCGCATATGGCTTAGTCTGTCCTGAAAGGACGAATTTGGAATATTATCAATGTACATTTGTACGTTATATTTCCAAGATGAAACTCTTAGAGAATAAACATAGCTAGAACGGTCGTTGATACGAATCTGAAAATTGGAATATTTGTGTTGTTTCTTTATTCCTGTGTTTCCTTTTCCTCTTTTGTTACTAGAGTTTAGTTACCGGGGTTTATTGTTAGAAAATCCCGATCTATTAGATAATTTTACTGTAGCCCAGCATAATATGACAACCCTCCCTCCGAAAGCTAAAGTGCGGCCCATGAACGGAAACAACTGCTACTACAGATAAACTTTTAGAGGCAGCAGTCGCTTCCGCTATGCCGGCTTAATGAGACGAATGTGTACTATCCAGATTGACAGTGCACACCCCTTTTGTTATATCTGACTACTTCAAAACTGATCTTGAGAGGAGTGAGCTTTGGATGGATAGACATTAGACATTCATATAGCGGAGGAGACTGCTGTCTGAAAAATTGTCTGTGTGGTACTAGTCGTTCATATCGCACTATACTCGTAGCTTAACGCCAGTGTGTGGTTACATGTCGAGCTACTATTAGAAATTGAGAGGTTAGTCTGAATTGCATGCAGTTTTTATTTAAATCCAATTCCGTTTCGATTTAATCTAACAATTAGTTATATATACAACTTTAATCTTGTTTAATAATATTGTATGTAAGAGATAAGTAATAAATGTGTTTGTATTAATATTAAAAGAAACTCTACACTAATGCCATAAAGATAAAAAAATACAATGAAAACGTCTCCTGAAATCTTTACTAAAGTTCAAGGCACTGTGAAATATTTGTAAATAATAAATATTCATGTAATCTTATAGGATTATACTACTACTACTACTTAACTCATTCCCTGTTCCCACTGGGGTAGGCAGAAACTATGGAGCACCAACGACTCTCTACATACCACTTTCGCTTCGACCACATACATTAGTACCATCATGCATGCACGTCGGTTGAGGGTATTCCTCACCTTCCTAGTCACTTAATCGAATCGAAAACACGTAAAAACAAGTGATAACGAAACGTCACATCCCATACATTTTGTTGTCGATTGGCTCTTGACCCCTATTAATAAGCAGTTATAGGATTATAACAATAAAAACCATGAAGTTTTTACTTACTAATTTAATTATTTAATCTCTCCCGAATAAATAAATAAACAAATTATTATTAAAAATTTTCCGCTTGCACTACTTTTTTATTTTTTTCTGCTTACTATCGCATAATTCTATCATTTAATTGTTGCGTCGAAACTAACACACTTAACATTTATTCAATAAAATCTTAATAATTAATAATTAAAACAACAGTGTGGCAACATAAAAAGATTCCCTGAGCTACAGATGTCAGCCTCTTTATAAATAAAAAAAAAGAATAATATTTCATAATGAGAAACGAATAAAAAAAAAAATAAAAAACCCGGTTACTGTAGGAATTACAATTAACTATTTCAGTAAAGATATTGCAGAAAAATAAAATCTATAAGTAAATGCATAAATATTTATAGAATTAAATAGGTAAGTACCTAGGTGCGGAATAAATTACTAATAATAAATAGGAAGCAAAAAAATTTAAATATTTTCGAATATAATAAATACAAAGTATATTCGACGACGACGCGACCGCGACGTTTAATATTTACATTACAATGTAACCCTGATACACACGTGTGACAGATCCTAACTACATTTTAAAAAAGTATAAATGCTTTAAACACTACTTACGTCGAACTAAAATCCTTCATAGTATAATCGTTCGTCATGATTGCGTACTTTTTAATATTGTAAACTAACACTTAAACACATTAATACACGTGTGACGGAGCACACTGCATCATATTCCGCGTCTCAGCGTGTTGTGTTTGGTTGTCGTCGAGTACTCACTTTATAAATAAAATTGTCTGCTATAATTTTGTTTGGCAACTAAACTCTTCTCCAATGTTAATGGCATCGATGGAGAATTCGGAAATTTCGTTATTTATATTATTATTACGATTATCTACATTTTGTGTTGAATATTTTAATTTTTTTATTTACGCCTATTATTACATCAGTTAAGGGTGAGCAGATAGTAAGTATTAAAGTGAAAATGGGTTATTTGTACTTGTATATTTATACAAAAAACTCTCCTTTGACATAGGAAAAGATTAGTTATTTATTTAAGGAGAGAAATAGCAGAGACAGGATATAAGTAAATAAATTAAAAGTGTAGTTTATAACCGCACTCTATTCTAAGTGTTGAAGGCAGACTGTTGTCGTATTCAGAGTAAAAAAAAAAGTTCTCACTAAAATTTATCCCAAAATGATCATATGTATACATCCAAGCGACAAGTTTGCATCCTAATTTTCTTTCGCCTGATAGAGCCCTCTTAGGCCGTTTGTGCACGATTTCTAATAACGACAACCGATATGTCGGGCTGATTGGTTAGTTACCAGTTTTCGGCTGCTAGATAGAATTTTTCACACGAGTTGAATCCATCACATGGTTAATTCTAGCAAGAGCGTCGCCAGCCAATGTGAAAAGTATGAATTGTAGATAAAGCACATGAAGCTTTTCACTTGTAGTGCGAGCCTTACATCTACGGCGATTGTAATAACAACGGTACAGAGTCCAATGTGTAAAACTACACGAGCTCTTGACTGTACAATAAATAAATTTACATTTGACAACTTTTTCGAGCGGGGGGCAGCTGCCCCTCCCTGCCCCCCCTGGCGACGCCCTTGAATTCTAGGCACCTTCGGCAATCTTAGTTGTATAGTCTAGTTCTCGGACAACTATGCTCCGACACCTATCAACATCGTTTGATCATCGACATAATTATCGCGTTTCCATTAACAAACCTTATTATTTATTTATTTATTTATTTATTTATTTACATGTTATGGGTTAGTAAGGTCTTATATCTATGTTAGTTTCACCATAACTGCCCATTTGGGCGTGTAAATATTTATCATGTCATATGTATCATTAATTAAATAGCAAAAATACTTTTTTAACTTACATTACAATGTCATAAGTTGATAATTATATGTCAAAATTCATGTCAGCTTAATATTAGGTAGAAATACAATTTTCAAAGAATTCATTTAGGCTATAGAAGCCTTTTTCTATTAAAAATTTCTTTAGCCCTCGTTCAAATGCTGCGTTGCCGGTTATGTCTTTAATTTCCTCTGGCAGGCTGTTATATATTTTAGCTGACATGGTGTGGGGGCTATCTATGTAACTCTAGTCTTGACTTAGGCACTATTACATAGTTTTTCATTCGGGTTTTGTACCTATGTTGCTTTTGATTATATTCTGTGTAGAATGTGGGGTGGTTTCTCACAAATTTACACATTTCTAGGATATATATTGATGTCAGTGTTAGAATTTCTTGTTCTATGAAATGTGGCTTACAACTCTCAGTTTTTTTAATGTTTACTAGTATACGCACACATTTTTTTTGTAGAATGAACACACTATGTATGTCAGAGGAGTTACCCCACAATATAATACCATATTTTAGCCAGGCGTACGCATAAGCATAATATGCACTTAGGGCTGTATTATAATTCGTTGTTAGTTTTATTTGTCTTAGCCCGTATATGAATTTAGATAGCTTTAGTGTAAGTTTCTGTATATGGTCTTTCCAGTTCACATTGCTGTCGATGTTTATACCGAGAAGATTAAAGTTTTCTACGCATTCTATTATTGTATTGTTATAAGAGTAGTCAATTTGTAGCATTTCTTTTTGGTATGGTCTAAATTGCATTATTTTTGTTTTAGTAAAATTAATTTGTAAATTATGTTCCTTCATCCATTGTATTGTTCTATTTAATATGTCAGTAATGTTTTTCTTTAAATCGTCATGTTTTGTGGCTTTTAATAGTATTGAGATGTCATATTATATTGTGCGAATCGTGTGTTTTATTATTATGTGTCGCATTAGAAGTCTTTTGAACTCTAATTACAAATATTTATAAATAATAAATAAGTTAGTAATAAAATATTTTGTTTGGGTTGTGGTGATATTGGACACCTTAAAGCCATAGGTATTAAAATTGTAGAGTGTGTAAATTAATACTTCGAGTGGTCGAGTTGCTTGTAAATCTTTATAACTCTATGGCAAACTTGACATTGATAAAAAGTCTACTACACATGACCTATAGTGTACCGAGCTTATTAAAATTAATCATAATTCATCATCGGTTATTATTGTTCGCAAAATTTTCAATTAAAATTTTTGAATGTCGCGACATAACAATTCATAGGTCCTCCGCATGACCCTAGTAAACGCATTTTTATTATGGTAATTTAAATATATTATATGTATGTGGAAAAATTCTAAATGACCTACTTACATTTTGTTTCAAAACATATTATAATACCAGTAGTTGATAAATTGAACATTATTCTTGAAAATGGGCTCATTGTTTTATAAGTTGAACAAAACCCTTGTGACACATACGTACGCACATTTCTGTTTATGTATATTTATAGTAGTCCGGCCTGATAGAGCAAGAGCGGAGACAACTGCTATAGGTGTACCAGGAACTCATGGTATTGAAAAAATAATAATTAATGTGATTTTTACATGGTAATAGCAGTCATATTAAAATCGTCGATTTGTTATCCTTTGCTGAGATTTTGTGATTTCCTTTTATATTTTAATTGATATGTCGAAAAACCATTTGATCTCAAGTGAGAAGTGTTGTTTTCCATGAGATTTTGGTAGACTTATACCACAAATGTCTGCAGTATGAGGAGATGCATATGCACCATTTATGATGACATGTGCATTAAGCTACTTTTAAAGTTAATACTGCTCTGTCTGTCTCTGGAACTCTCTGGAACTCAGCGTCATATTTCAGCAACAAACGCGCAAACGAGGGATAATAAATATATGATTTTTCTAAATAATTAAGGGATTAAAATATAACTTTATTTTAAAATCAAAAAAGGTTTCATGTTGCAAATATAAATTAGAAACAATAATAAATAAGTATTTTTTTATAAGAATTCAACAATAGGTTTGTTACTCATATTCTTATATATAAGAATATAAAAGCGATACAAATTAACTAATAATTTATTAATAACTTACAATAATTGAATATAAATTATTCAGTTTTACTATTTACAATTTCTATAATATCTTTAATGGCGACCGTGCAACCAGAAACGAGACATCCAATACTGAAAATGATAATTAACAAATTTTTCCACAGCATCCAATTAAATCTTCCCAAATCTTTCCAGAAGAATACAGTCTCAATGACACAGGGGACCAAAAGACCAAGAATAGAATAGAAGAAGGCACCGACAATGTTTATGATTTGTTCCAACATAGGTAATGCTATTCCGATTGCAACTGAAATAAATATTTTTAATTAGTACAATACAATACAATACAATTGTCACGGCTTTTAATTAATCATAAAAAAACAATTTTAATTCTTTTATTTATTATCATCTTTTATAATTAGTCATATTCATAATTTTTATTTGGGAACGTAGTTAGTGAGATACAGAACTCACTACCGCCATCTACCGCCTATTACTATTAAGGTCCGTTTGCACCAGAAGGTCCGTTAAAGTTACTTTAACTATGACTTTTACGGCGACGTCGCGTCGTAACCGTTAAACGTTTACATTTACTCCTCACGTGTTGCAATATCGTGTAAATTCATATTTTTATCGTTAAAAGGGTCACTGATCCCGAAAAAATAATAGAAAAACATATTTGGCTTCTTTTCATACATTTGAGGTTAGTGACATTGGTTTGACGATTATTTTAACTTTAACCAGCCAGGATTCGCTGGTTACGGTTAAGGTTAAAGTAACCGTCAAAAATGACAGGCGCGACGACGACGCAATGGTGCAACTCGTGTAGAGTAAATGTAAACCATAATGTACCTATACGTAACGGTTAACGTAAGCGTAAAAGTAATAGTTAAAGTAACTTTAAGGGGCCTTCTGGTGCAAACGGACCTAAAGTACTAATACGTGAAGCTGTACATGTATTGAGATAATTTATATTGAGTTTGTAACAAATTGTACAGCGCACTCTAGCGGATTGATGTTTTATCACTAAGCTACGGCCTCCTTTTTCCTGACACTAGCGAAGTCGCTAGTAAAATAATGACTAGAGAAGGATTAAGGCGCGTGTATAACTTGTTTGTCCACATACCTTACTAAACAAAAACAATATGAGTAATACTAATGATTTACAGTTTGGCATCGTTTTAGAATATTTAATACAATGTAATTATTGTTGTGTATAAATACAACTTTATTAAGAGCACTATTACCTTGACCATGAGAGGCCGAGGTCTAGCGGTAAGACGCGTGAACTCACGATCGATGAGACCCGTGTTCGAACCTCGCAAAATTTTGACCGGTACCAATGTAACTTTGTTAGATGTACTTTGGTCGCTCAGTGCCTATAGGCACTATTGAAGAGTGGTAGACAGACTGATGATGGTTATTTGTCCAGTCTGTCGTTCTGGTGTAGTACCACCACTTTCGAATGTAACACCCGTGAAGTGACCTTGTCACGTTTCGGGAATAGTTTGAAAGTAGTCAGGTATAACGAGAGGAGTGTGCACTGTCAATCTAGATGGTACACGCTCGTCTCTTCAAGCCGGCATTGTGGAGGCGACTGCTGCCCGTAGAGATTTCTCTGTAGTAGCAGTTGTTTCCATTCTTGGGCCGCATCAATCTGCCTACCACTCTTTAATAGTGCCTATAGGCACTGAACGACCAAAGTACATATAATAAAGTTACACTGGTACCGGTCAGGATTAGCGAGGTTAGAACACTGGTATCATCGATCGTGAGTTCAAGCGTCTTACCGCTAGACCACGGCCGCTCTTAAAAATGAGGTATACAGGCTTACTGGAAAAATACGGGTTATTTAAGTGTTGGCGTACGTCCAATACGTAAATACGTAATTCATGGTGATTTTTATGACAAGTAAAAATCTACGCAGTTGCGAGTTTGGTTTTATAACATACATATACGTGTACGCGTACGTAGAACTAAATACAGACATTTCTTTTCCGAATTATAAAAAAACTGCTTACTGCACACTAAAACTATTGTACTATCAAGAGCAGGGGAGCAGTCCCAGGTTTCTTTTTCAAAATTGTTTATCAGAACATTTACGGTTGCCTTCTCTTTCTGATTGCATTGTAAGTAAAGGAGATCAATATTGTTGTCAATGTTTCTATATGTTTTTTACATATTGCACCTCATTTAGTTGTCAATGTTATGAGGGAAAAACGAAAAAAATAAAACATGTACACACGTCAGTTGTCATAGCAACGTAAACATAAGTTATATTTAAAGTAGGAGCTGAGAGAAACATAAAAATATGCAAGTAACATTAGTCTTTAAGGTGGGACTGCTCCCCTGCTCTTGATAGTACCTACATTGTCCTACATAGAAGAAATTTAGTTATAAACAAAGACGTATAAATGACAGCGCGGTTATAAAAAAAAAGTCAAATTGATTGTGCAGAACCAAGGACCTAAAGTCAAAAGCCAAGGAACAAACCAAGGAATCAAAAGGAACAAGTGACAACTGTCAATAAGTTGTCACTTGTTCCTTATTACCTTTTAGCCCCGGGGTGACATTGTTCATGTAACGGTTGGAGAACTATTCTTACTTGGCTCGGATAGTACATTCAAGTAGTCGGAAGATGACGGGAGGACTGCATGACCAACATGGCGATCGTGACTGGATATTTCTCAGTCTGACCACACTCAGGCTTTACTATCCACGTGTTATGTAATAAAATAAACTTACCACAAACACATACACCTAATGCCCTTGAAGCGATCTGGGTTAAATTACGATACCCAGGTTTGATGTGCGGTTCAGTATATTTAGTAAAGATATCGATAACTACGAAGAATTGTAAAGGATAAGTGAAGAAAATTGATAGAGCTATAAAGACTTTTGCGCAGACTGCTGGCCTGAAACAGAGATTACTTACTTAAACTTGTACGTATTGTATTCTTATAGCTTAGACCGTCGTTTCCCAACCTTTTTAGGGTCGCGACCCGCTAAATACCTAAAAAGTTAAGTAAATAACGTTGCGGACCCCCTAATGGTTTAATAACCAGAGACAAAACGTGATAAGGTACCAAAGGTAATAAAGGTTAAATGTTGGTACTGACAATATTGCGTCTAGAATTTATGTACCTCCCTAGGAATACCTAAACACGACCTCTCTATTGGTCCTGACACCCAGGTTGAGAAACAATGGTTCAGACAATGGAAAGTAAGAAAAATCATTAATTTTAAGTTAAGTACTATAGCAACCTCAAGATGTGTTTTTTAGTCTTCTCTTATTTTGATGAAAACATGTCATTTTAAGATTAATAGGCAGACTGACGATGGTTAATAACCATCTCAGTGTGCTATTCTGGGGTACAGAACAGTGAAAATTCACGTCTTCAAACCGGTAGCGGACTCTACTGCTACCTGCAGTCAATTTCCTGAGGTAGTACTTTTCTTAGGCCTATTAAAAACACGTTAGTTACCAATCATCTACAGGCAGATTCAACGTGATAGATCCACGAAGAACATCACCATATCGAAAGTATCCAAATAATCCTAGGGTACTGTATAGGAAAACTATAACTCCCATAGCAAAAACCAGAACGCCAGGACATCCTAGAAAATGTTGTGGTTTCTTCATTACATTTTCGACTGGCATCACGACACCGATGCCTTCCATTGCAAATATTACAGTTCTGTGAATTAAAATTAATAATTAATTAATTAATTTGAAAATTACTAAAAAACACATTCGCCTAAGAAAAATGGGTCCATTTTTTTTCTCGAGATTTACTTTGATTTTTAGTTAATTTTGTAGATAAAAAATCCACCATTTATTACCACCAATTAATTTTAAAAAATCCGGGTTATTTTTTTTATTGTATTATAGCTCGGCATATGACAATACTCCACCTGATGTTAAATGCGGTCCATGAACGGTAACAACTGCTACTACAAATAAATTTCTACAGACAGTATTGAGAAAGTGATCCCGAAACGCGACAAGGTCACTTCACGGGTGTTACATTCGAAAGTGGTGGTACTATGACAGGACGGCAAACTGGACTAATAACCATTATCAGTCTGCCTACCACTCTTAAGATTAATTGCCTTAAATAAATAACAATTGTCATAGTGGAATGCGTGACAATAAGAAATATTGGTTGGAAAACCTTCGATACACAGTAGTAGGTACCTATATAAAATTCGTTATTGGCGTAACAATAGTATTGTTACTTGAAGTGGAAACCATACATAGTGAATTAGAAGAAAAACAAAATCTGGGGAAACACTTAGAAACTATTAATTAGTTTTCAAACCCTTAGCTATTCCTAATTCTCTAGTTTGAGGATAAGAAAGGACAATGTCCATTTGTGGGCACAGTTAATATCTAATAGTTTATCAACAAAACAATTATCTAAAATAAAATTTTATTTTTCATTAATTTATTTCAATTCGTTTACCAATCAATAGACAATGTTTAATAGCTAAAAATAAATATCATCAATTATTATTAAAGCATTTAATTTTTTTTTACATTAACCTTAAATATTGTATCTGAAAAACTTTATTTATTCAATAACCCGGTTAAATTATTATAATTAAAACTGATCAGTGATAAGGAATGTAGATTTATTTTTCTACAAAATAAACTAAAAATCATCGACAAACCCTTGAAAAAAATTGTAGGATTATTTTTCTTAGGCGAATAGAATTCTCCTTTTGTATGATTAATGACGAATTAATTTATTTACATAGTACCTCGGCATACGGCTACACTCCACCATTTTAAGCTAGAGTGCAGTCTTTGAGCGCAAACAACTGCTACCACAGAGAAATGTCTGCAGGCCTCAGTCGTCTCCGCTATGCCGGCTGGGGGAGACGATAGTGCACCGTACGCTGATTCCTCTCGTCGTGTATTTCCAAGCATCACTTCTAGGTGTTACACTAGAAAGTGGTGGTACTGCCCCAGGACGGTTAAAATAAAGAATAGTTATATTAAAACAAATGGTTATAATTATTAATTACCTTTCTATCTCATTAACAAGCGATTAGAATACGAAAAGGTTACTTAACTAAAGCATTTTAATCTAATCGGTTGATAGCTAAAAATAGTAGTCTATTTTTAACACTTACGACAAAAACACGGGGAATCTCGATGGATCATTTACAGCACGTCTGTTCTCCAAAGAGATCGTATCGCCAAAGATATAATACAGGCATATTGCGAAGGTAGTCACAAGAAGGATGTTTGCTAAGAGCGATAGAGGCGCAAGCCATTTTAGATGCCTTATTTGTGTCATCAGAGCTAGAGGTATCAGAAGCACTAAACAATAATATTCAACCGGCCATATTGCATCAGGAAAATATTTATCGAATATCTGAAAATAAGTACTTTTTTATTATAGCTCGGCATATGACAACATCTTGCTACCATAAACTAATTTCTGTAAGCAGCAGTCGCCTCCGCTATGTCGATTAAGATGGTTGATGGTCATATTCGAAATGATCCTGAAACTCGTCAAGGTCACGTCACGGGTGTTACATTCGAAAGTGGTGCTACTACCTCAGGACAGCAGATTGGGCTAATAACCACGATCAGTCTATCTACCGCCTATAGGTACTGAGCGACCATAGTAAATATAGCTACATCGGTCAGAATTTCGGGAGGTTCGAACGCGGGTATCATCTATAGTGAGTTCACGCTCGCTACCGCTAGACCACGGTCGCTTTAAATTTCGTGAATACGAGTATATTAACGTATTGACTTTATGTTAGGGCGTAAAATAAGTTGTTCTAACTTGATTTCAGGCGTTGAAGTTCAGGCTTTATCAAAAACAATCAGTCTTGTTTCTGAACCCTGTTCGTAATAGACGAGTTTTTGGAATAACAGGGTTTGGAATAAAATTGTTATTTATTGATTCGACAAACCTGTTTAATAGAATCAGCTATTAGTACGGTGTAAACACAGCAAACTCCTACGTAAGTAAAAAACATTCCGAATTCTGCAAATACGCTGAAAAAGAAAATAATAAAAGTTTATTCTTTTATTTTTACTCCAAATTTTTCTTTTTATAATTTTAGTACTAATGCAAAGAAAATGGTAGTACGTAGACTGGTGATGGTTATTAGGACAATCTACCACCATAGGATAGTACCACCACTTTCAAAAATGAAAAATGAAGTGACAAAGACGCGTTTCAGCATTAGTTTGGAAGTAGCCGGGTATACCGAGCTGGCATTGTGGAGGCGACTGCAGCTTGCATACATTTCTCTGTATTAACAGTTGTCTTCTCTAATGGTCTGCGTGCTAGTTTAACCGGGTTACTATTGAAAAAAAGATTCATAGATCACGATGAAATAGTGCCTTAAAAATATAAATAGCAATTTATTTTAAAGTAATTTTTTATTATTAGTCATAACATAAAAATATAGGCGTTATATAATTCGTTATCTCTTATTCAATATCAATTAAAAGTCGATTTTAAAAACTATAATAATAATAAATGGAATTTTTATAAACTAAATTGATCTACAAATCAATGTTTGATGACAATAATTGAATATCATATTAATTCGTTCAACATTAGATACGGATTAAGTTAGGTATTTTTCTACCCTTATCACGTTTTTTTTGAAGACTATACAATATTCTTACAATACTTACAGTGCAGAATTAGCATAAGGTCGTAAAGATTTGGGTCCATTTGCAAAAGCAGCCTTACATGTTTCACCATAACCTAGCAGCGGTTTTCTTTCCGCTACACAACATGCTCTTGATGTTTTAACCTATATAAAAAAAAGTTTTCAACAATGTCCGATAAATGTAAATAAATATTATTAAAATTAATGTGTATTAATTATGCCAACTTGAAGAGACGAGCATGCACCATCCAGATTGACAGTGCACACTCCTCTCTTATACCTGGCTACCTTCAAACTATTCCCGAAACGCGACAAGGTCACTTCACGGGTGTTACATTCGAAAGTGGTGGTACTACCCCAGGACGACAGACTGGACAAATAACCATCATCAGTCTGCTTACCACTCTTTAATAGTGCCTATAGGCACTGAGCGACCAAAGTACATATAACAAAGTTACATTGGTACCGGTCAGAACTTAGAGAGGTTCGAACACGGGACTCATCGATCGTAAGTTCATTTGTCTTACCGCTAGACCACGGCCGCTCTATAATAAATTATTATAATTAAGAAAATTTAAAAATAAACCGAGACAAGTAGAACTAAAACGTAATTCGTATTAGCAAGGCCATACATTCACAATTATTCCCGGAGAAAATCAATTTGTATTACTCAATAATGTAGGCGAATACTCCGCCGCCACGGAGAATTAATGTGGCAACAGTCCCCCTCGCTATGCCGGCTCGAGGAGATGAATGTGCACAATTCATTAATAGTGCACACTCATCTCGTTATACCTAACTTCCGAAGCGCGCCTAGGTCATTTCACGGTCACACTTGAAAGTTATGGCTATACTACCCCAGCTAACAGATTGGGCTAATACCTAAAGAAATAATATAATTATGTGCAAACTTACCAAAATATGCACACAATGACCGCAAACGAAGCCGATAATGAGTGTTCCGACAATACCCATCGCCCATCCTGAGTTGGCGAAGGCGAGCGGAACTGCTAACAATCCAGAACCAAGAGAGGCTTTAATTAAATTTGCTGTCGTTCGTATGTCTCTGAAAATAATATATTTTTACGTTGCGTCGCATGGAATCACCTAAGAAATGCCCGAAGCCAGCAGTCGCCTTCGCTATGCCTGCTTGAGAAGAAGAATGTGCACAGTTCTTTCGTAGTACCCAGATCCTTTAAGCCGATCTCGAAACACGACTGATGTTATGGTACTATCCCAGGACTGAATACTGGGCTAATAACCAGGATCAGTATACCTACCACTTTAAACTACACAATGTTTTTTAAGACCTTAGATAATAATTATTATGTTGAACTTAAAAAAATATATTATTTATACTAATTTTTAAACTGAGTATAAATGACAATAAAAATGCACTTACGAATTAGGTTTTTCGACATTACGATGTTCAAAAGGATTATATTCCTTAGTTTTTTCATTACGATCTGGTATTGTTTCTAACATATTTTTTAATACCAGAACTAAAATTCACTAGTTACTTTAAAAAATAATATTATCATTAAAAATAAGAAATGTTTTAACAAAACGGCTTATTTACTTTACACTTTTGATTATTTAAAACTACCTTCAAGATTTGCAGATTAATTCGGCGCACACAACTTATTATTCACATCTTTGTCACAATATTAAACTATAGGTATTTCATTATCTACAATCTGGCAAAGAGATTTATTTTACAACTACTCTAACTAGTTTGTTGAGTACATAATAAAACAAACGTTAAACGCGATTAAAATAATAAAAATTTAATAAATAAATAATTAAAATAAATAATAAAATTCACGTGCCGTTTTGTTCATTATTATTCAAATTATTAAGAAGACACGGGTGCGATCATTGTTTAGGCATACTTTGGTCTGGTCAACTCGGATGTAACTTACTTCATGAAGTTAATGCCAGACGCAACTGAGGTACCTACGTAGTAACGGTACGGTTGGAAAAATAAGTCGTCATGTAAATGGAATTTTTTAGGTTTTAATAATATTCCTTATCTGTGTAAATATGCAATAAAGCAAATTGCCATAATTAAACTAATGTATGAAATTCCTATTTTCCCAATTATGGTTATTTTTCTTTTATAAAATAAAACTTTGGAAATTCCAACTAATTTTATTTAATTATGTAATATTTAATTTTATTACTACTTATTTTTATAAGTTTTTGGATATGGAGTAATGGATGTATGCTATGTACAAATGAAGACACTTGCACTCCACAGCTAGCCCGTTAGGTCGACTGGATAGATGAACATCGTTAACGTACCCAAATTATTAGAATCAAATAATTTTTGAATGAAAACGAAATATTCGACTTTATTCACATTTTTTTACTGTCCGTAGGTTTAAAAATACTTACATTTTAAAATGTTATATTTGTTAATAATGTAAATGGGTATGGCTAATTATACCCGGCATTTAATTAGTTTAGTTTTAACAAATATTCCTCTCGTTACAATAAGCGTGAAAAATTTCACAAGAAAAATGAACCATATGAAATCATTATCTTTAAACACATTAAACACAACACTTAATATTCTTCTTTTAAATATTTTCATCATAAAAAAACACATATTACGTGCGCGAGTTGCAGTTTTATAATTTGTCTCGCCGAACTGATTAAATTGTAATCCGCAACAATGGGTTCTTTCCAATGTCAAGCTATAATATAATAACTCGGCAAATAACACTGATTTTATGATTTTGTCATTAGTTTCCGCCATTTCTGTTTATTGCAGAATGGTTAAGAACATTTTCGTGATCATAAATTGTGAGTACAGTTATTTATTATTGATAATTTCTATGATTATAAATTTTAATTTCTTTATAGCAAAGATATTTAGACAAACTTTCTACATTTGTGAAGTGACCTAGTCGCGTTTTTTATCAGAATTAAAGTAGTTGGGTATAAATGGTACGACCCTGACAATGGACGGTGCGAATTCAGCTCGTCAGCCGACTACCGCCTCTCTGTGATAGCCGTTGTCTCCGTCCACGTACCGCACTCTTTACCTTAACTGAAATGTGATGACATATTACGCTACGTTAAAAAGTCTATTTGAGACGTCTGTTTGCGGAGATAGGGGTCAAAATGCTATGTAATATCTCAAAGTCGTTTCGATGCGTCGAAGTCGACTCTGTGTCAGTGTGAATCCACCTTAAAAGAACTCGCGGGTTTTTGATCACGAGACGTTTGAGATTAATAGTGAGATAGCGAATAAAGATGTGTAAATACCGCTTCAAAAGGGTATATTAAAATTATGATTATTCCAGGTATAAACAATAATAGAAACGGATTATAAGAATATAAATCTAAAAATAAAGTGTTATGTTATTGTAAAAGTCAAACAAATAATTATGATCAATGTAAGGAACATTTGTGTAAATAAACCTCGATTATAATCGATTTTCCAGCCCGAAAATCACACAAAAATTCAATCACATTTTAATTATAATAATTAAATAAAAAAAATATAATAATCTAATTGCTTTATTGTAAAATATTGTAAAATTAACTTATTTTAAAAATGTAGTTAAATAACTTCTATTACTAATTCTTACAAATACTTAGATGAAGTTGAGATTTTTTGTGAGTTTAATTATATTTTAATTAAACGACATTATATCCTGCGTATTGATAAAAATATTCATTACAAGGCTAATTAAAAAGTTATTCATAAACTTCATAATTGCGCCCGTTCATCCACCAGACATTATTAGCCCGATTTGATGAACCTTCATTACGGGGATTATAATTCCTTGGTCTAGATGGCTGAGAAACTAAATATGGCAAACTAGGTAATTTTGGTATATTCAGGTAACTTGTAACTTTTGGTATGGTATTTTGGGAATACGAATTAAGAAGTTGCGGCACTGGTGTAGAAATGTAATAAGGACCATTGAAATTTGGTAAATTAGGGTTGTATGCTGGGAGTGACGCAATTGATTTTTGATTCGGTATATACTTCTGGTAATTACGCGACTCTTCAACATCACACACGGTGCCTTGAATCATAAAGTCAAGGGGAGCTGTATATATCCTAAAGTTAATATCGCTGTAATCCAATTCTGCTTCCAAAAATACTGGCATTCTATCAGACATGACCCAAATATTGTTATCAGCGTCGACTTTCACATCACTCGGGAATACAAGACCTACATCATCCTTGTCTATCACGCCTAGATTTTGCGGTTTATATGACAGAGCAGAATTCCAACAACCAATAGCATTCTGATCTATCATATTAAATAACTGGATGCCAGTATCTGTAAAACATTTGGCAGTCAAATGACCGTCATTTCCGCGAGCCCCAACAACTCTGAAATCATGGTAGGAATTGGACACTCTCGTTTCATCGCGAAGAATTTTTGTTGAGATGGAGAACTCGTTGTGGCTAGCGATCGGACTGAAGTAAAGCGTTCGATAGCCGTCTTTGCCCATTGGAGTGACGTCAATTCCAAATATGCCTTCAGAACTCCATTGGAAGTTTAACCCAGCAATGTTATAGTCACCACGGAGAGGGTCGGGCATGAAATAGCTATGGGAGAATCTCCAGGACTTGTTTTGTTCCCAGGAATAAGCTATGAGGCCATATCCTAGCTCGTCAGAGAAATAGGCGAAGGTGTCATCACAATTCTTGCCAATATCTACCGCAATGTTAGCAATGAAAGTAGAAGCAATTATATCTTCTGCGCGGAGAACGTAACGACGTATGCGACGGTCAGTTTTGAGATCATAGACGTTAAGAGCATAGGGGCATGGATTCGTTGTTGTATTGTCTGAAAAAAAAAACCTATTTTACTGGATTGTTTTCTTTAAGTTGACGATTATTAGTAATACATACCATAGCCATAGGTGCCAGTATCCAAAACCCATAAGCGGTCGCATTTATCGGCTTTAATTCTGTACACAGTGTTGAGACCATTATTACAGTTTCCGAGTTCATTTCCTGACCAACTTGGATATGGTGTTAATTTAGGTGATGGGTCATATGCCCCATCTAAGGGTACGTAATTTAGAGTTGCAGGAATACCTGAAAATCAGATTTTAAATGTCATGAGAGGCGACAGATTTTATCTTTTAAATCTAACGTGACGAAACACTTTTAAAAATAAATTTTATAAATGCAATTATTATAAAACTGCATAACCTTTGTGCATAACTGAAAGTGTAGGAACCGGAAAGACAGGTGTAACAGGATTGACAAATGGCATTAATTAATGTCAATAGCATGACCTACCGTTTGCACCTACGCAGATTATTTATGTGACATTGAACTAGCATAGCGTCACAGTGCAAAAAGATTTAGGCTAGATTTTAGTAACGACCTAGTACTTAAGTCCAGTTGCAACACATGATTACCTTTACGTTAAAGTATTGGTTAAAATTTAAATTAGGTTGCCTGTCACTTTTGACGCTTACTTTAACGCTAACGGTAACCAGCGATTTTTGGCTGGTCAAATTTAAAGTAATAGTTAAACCAATGTCACTAACGTCAAGTGTATGAAAAGAAGCCAAATATGTATTTCTATTATTTTTTCGGGAATGTACTTCTCATTCCTCAGCCACCCTTTTATCGATAACGATATAAATTTACACGATGGTGCAACGCGTGTGGAGTAAATATAAACGTAATCGTTAAAGTCATCGTAAAATGTAACAGTCAAAGTAACTTTTAGTGCAACAGCGCCTTATTGTTACTTGAAGCCCGTTTGATTTTGTTTTGTCTCATTTAGGTATGTAACATTAAAAAAAAAGAGTTAGTATTTGAAATTTTAACCAAGAAAGAGGCAACATTGATAATAGGTACCCGATTTCTTCATATTACATAAAGCTCGATTACCACTCACTGGCTCACTCAATGACATCAATTATGAAGCACTTGTCGGGGGTTTAGAGGGGTGATTCTTTTTGGGACGTGTAGGGGGCACTCCCGCGACCTCAGAAAAACCTCGACTTTGACCGGAAGTGGACTCTGGACCGGAGGTGATGCCGATATCTCGGAAACGGAACAAGATAGGACCGAACTCCCAAAACAAAAGTTGTAGGAAATGCTCTCTAAGTTTGAAATCCATAATTTGGTTTTTCAAAAAAAAATTTTTTTCGATACCTACTTAAAAAAAATTTCTGCGCTCGCGAAGCGCGCCCAAAAAACTTGTTTTTTTATAAAATTAGATGTCATAAAATATTACTTTAGTACTTTAGAAAGGCTAGACCCTTACAAAATGTGAAAACTAAGTAACAAGACAGGATAATTATTTTAAATTGTACCGGGACAAGAGATGGAGAAATGTCATTTGGTGACATAGATTGTATAATAGCACCTATTACTAATACGTACGAGTAAGTTATACCACGCGATGTGCATCTGTATGCATTTTACTACACGCAATGTTGTGATACGAAAACATAGATTTATAAATCTAGATTAACATTACATGGAATGAAATCAAATTTTCCATTTATTACTCGTAATAGGATACGAATAAATGACTCTTGCCGCAAGGAGAAATCGCCTAAGAGAAATGGATTCACATTTTTTTTCTCGAGTTCATCGATGAGTTAGTTAATTTTGTAGAGAAATAAATCTACATTCCTTTTTAATCTTTTTTTTTTACTTGGGTTATTCATTAATCAGACATTTTCGGATGCAATATTTGAGGTTATCATTGTATTAAATCCTTAATAATTGACGATATCTGTTTGTCATGTAATCTATTAATTGGTTAACGATGTGATGATATATCTGACATAAATTAAGGAAAATTATTGTCAACATAGTATTTCTTTATAGTTACTAGCAGGAGTGCGGTCCATGAGCACTATGCACTATGTCTGCAGGCAGTCTTGTTATACCCAGTTACTTTCAAGTTGACACTACCCCACGAACACACGACCAGGAAAGTTTTATGAAGTATTAATTTGCGGGCGTTGCATTTGAAAGTGGTGGTACTACCTCAGGGCGACAGACTGGACTAATAACCATCATCAATCTGGTATTAAACAAAATTAACGATGTGTGCTTTATTTTAAATCTAAATCTTTGATGGTATTTTAAAGAGTGGTAGGCAGACTGATGATGGTCATTAGCCAAGTCTGCGTCCTGGGGTTGTACCATCACTTTCGAATATAACACCCGTGAAGTGACCTTATCGCGTTTCGGGAACAGTTCGGAAGTAGTCAGGTATAACGAGAGGAGTCTTCACTGTCAATCTAGATAGTGCATACTCGTCCCTTCAAGCCGGCGTAGTCGAGGAGACTGCCGCCTGCAGAAGTTTATTTGTAGTAGCAGTTGTTTCTGTTCATGGACCGCAATCTAACTTTACATCTGGCTAAGTGTTGTCATATGCTGAGCTACAATAATAATTTAAAAAAGTGGAAGTATATGATAATGTACCATCGCGCCAAACCGTTGTTAATGATAACAATTACAATCAAGGTAATAAGTATTCACTTTCATGATTATTTTATGACAATAAAGATAACATTAGTGACAAACAAAGATTTTTATTCAAGTGTCCTCAGGCGATGATTGTAATAACAAAGCCAGGGCTTTTAAAAAGTAGTAGGTAGACTGATGATGGTTATTAGCCCAGACTGCCTTCCTGGGGTAGTATACGTGAAGTGATTTGGTCGAGTTTCAGGATCAGTTTAGAAATAGCCAGGTGGGAGTGTGTACAATCTCAATGTACTCTTCGTCACCTGTAAAAACGTATGTGTGATAGCAGTTGTTTCCGTCCATCCACTCTAGCTTAACATCAGGCAGAGTTTTGTCATATGCCGAGCTACAACAAAAAAGGGGTCTTTGAGGTTTTTAAATCTTAGATAAAAAGATTTTATTGCTAGATGAGCTTGATCTAGATAAAAAAAATACGTGTTTTTTTAAAAATAATTATGCCTAAATAAATGCCGTAGAGGCATCCAAAGTTTCGTGATAATTTAGAATAGCACTCTCAAATTTTGATAAAAAGTAATTTGGACGCAAAGCTCGAATCTCGTTCGTCTCGAATTTCAAATATGGAATAGGATTATCCGAACTGGTTACACTATATCTACTATTTGCGAGTTATATTTAAGGTACTATTATTATTTCTAATTTTCTTTCATGTTATATTGTTAACAATATTATTATATTATTTAATCACGATATCAGTTATATCCATCTAAAACGTCAGTAACAGAACATTGCACACCGTAATTATTATTATTATATTCCTAGAAAAGTTTGTACTTCCGAAAAATTATTTAATATTTTATTCGCAATTTTTCATGATTTGGATTTTTGCCATTCGTTTGTTCGCATGTGACCTTCATACGGCTTAATGTTAAGCTACTGCCATAATGAAATTAACGCTGCAGTCACCTCCGCTATGCCGGTTGGAAGGAAGTGTATTCAGATTGACAAGAAATACTTTTCTATTTCTTGAAAGTGGTGATCACTAACATTAACCCCGGAACTGCAGACTGGTCTAATAACCATCATCGGTCTGCCTACCATCATATATGTATTAGATCAAAAAGTTTATATTTAAAGATTACATATCATAATATTATTTCTAATAAAAAATTGTTAACAATTTATACTCCGTTCGTTATACCTGACTACTTCCAAACAGATCCTGTTACGTGACAAGGTTATTTCACGGGTGTTACGCTTGAAAGTGGTGGTATTACCCCAGGAACAGCAGACGGGGACAAATAACCACCATCAGACTGCCTACCACGCTTATCTAATTAACCTAATTTCTTTATCAATGATATTGCGTATTGCGTGTTAACAATAATTATGAATTAATTTCAACAATATTATAAACATGCGATTATATTATTATTCGTTTTCTGTTTCGTATTACTGTAAAAATTTTATATTTCTTTTATTTAAAGTGATACATTTATTAATTTAACAAAAAATATTATTCCTTGCCCCCTGTGTTTGGTAACAAATAAAAACTGTATGATTTTTACTACTTATTAAAGATTTTGTTTGAACAAAAAAATTTGATCCCACCTAGGTTTGCTCAAATCTGTTCACACACACAAAGATTTTAACACAACTATTCCTAATTTTAATAAAGATTTAACGATTCTTTAACTCTCAACAATTTGATATCTTTGGAACAATTTGATAATTAACAGTTTCTTATTTTTATTTATTTTTAATAGAAGAATTAGTAATTAATTTGGACTCGGTTAATTTATTTATAATGTATCCTGTGAAAGTATCATAGTTTAGTATAAATAAATAATTACTAACTGTTACTTTATATGCTTTCCTGTTCCCGTTCCATTCTTAGGAAATAAGGAAAAACTCTATCCATAGATATCCTGACAATATAGACTATGTATGTATGTAAAATTCATATACAAGTTACCTGGCCTCCAACGTGGTACAGTCACAAACAATTTATTTCTCCATCGTTCAACACCAACCGGTAATGCGTTTTCTGGTACTAAGGCACCGGATAACAGTGCCTGTTGCCGACTGTACTCGTCTGGATAATTCCAATCAAGGACGTTCCAGGAGTAACGTTCTTCAAGTCTCACTGTTGCTGAAGTTATAGCTGCTATGCTAACAATCAAGCAGATTTTCAGCATTTTTGTATGGTATCTGTAAAATTAATGGAAATGTATAACTTAACTTTCTAGAATAAGTATAAATCAGTTCATTAAAAAGTATTTTAAAATAGTAGAAAATAATTACTTAGTTATAGTAAATACTTAAGTAGCTACTGTGAAAATTAACGGAAAAAATAATTATGTAATATTTTTAGTAAAATTCAAATTATAAAACTACGTTTTAATTTTAGATTAAATTTTAAATAAATTAGGTAATATTCAAAATTATAACGTGATAATAGATAGTTATAGTATCAATATATCATACTATATACATACATATTAAGTAGTGAAACCGGCCGATTAAACAAGCGTAACGGAACCAGCCCAGAACACCGATGGAATCGAACTGAAATTAGACTGTATATCCCTACTTTATAAAACTTAGGACCCGAACATTTTTGCTCTCCTTCCAGTCAGCGAGTAATGAAGGAAACTTAGATGTATGATAACCATAGATCTAATAAGTTAAATCGTGCAGAATTGACAAATGCACTTAAACAAGACTTGTTGATTTAGAAAATTAAACTTTAGTATTGATAATAATAAAATAAGTCGGAAATATTTTATTTTTTATTATTAAAGTTATTATTTGTGTATAAACTATTACAACTTGTAGTCATACCTCATAAATCATACTTTTGACTACCACAATCGATTTGCAAGTAATGTGTAGATAAAATCAGAAGTTAGGTAAAATATGGTAATGGCAGTACGAGATTAATAATGTTGACAGATGTCGCAATTTTGCAATATACAGGCACACCTAATTATAATCTAACTTTAATTTTAAACTATACCGGCCCGAGAAGGTGCTTTTACAGTTTCATGCTACACTTCAAGGATCCAAGCATTCTATTTATCTATTTGTGTGACACAAAAGGATGCGCCAAACCGCTTCGTTAGGCTATTAATTCGGTCGACACAGTGCGAAGTGCTTTCTTCGCCCGATTTATGTTGATAATTTTAATCCAGAAGTTTGGAAAACATTTCACCTCCGGTCACTGCGAGACGTAATGTTAGAATTAAACGCGACAAAAATGTTTAAATTTTGTTAAACAGTGTTCGCATATAACTTAAAAGAAATGAAAATATATATTTATTATGTACATCTTTTCTACAAAGTAATTCGGTTGCGCACTTATAAAAAATGTCAAGTCTGTATTTTTTAGGTCTACGTTTGCGGTCTGTGATAGGGTAGCAAGAATGTACTTGAACGTACGTAGATTTTGCGTGCGCGTCGATTTGGTGAACTCGTGCGCAGTTATTCACCACAGATGACCTGTAATTGCTGAACTGCACTACTTTTCAAATATGGAATGCCATTTTTTCTGGCTTTAAATACGATGACATGGCAACAGTTTTTTACCTTAGATCATAAATATAATTAAAATATTTAATAAAAAATATATATTTTTACTTTTTAAGTTCATTAAATTGTAATGAGTTTAATAAAACACCATAACAAAAACAATGGTGGTTTAAGATTAATGATAACGGATTTCCGTCAAATCCGCCCACCGAGCCATGGTCAATGTCAACAAATCATTATCAGGTCGTTGCATACGAGTACTTCAGAACTACTTAACAACATTTTTTGTTAGTACATTACAATTACATTTTTAATATGGAAAATGGTAAACGATCTACGTATTTTGTCGCGTTATTTCGTATGACCTTTTCACTTTCGGTATCAGCTTGGAAGTAGCCGGATATAACGAGAAGAGTGTCAGCCAAGACCATGCAGATTTTTTTCAAGCCTGTAAAAAGAGTCTGAAGCGAATACTGCCTGCAGACTTCACTTAAATAATACTTAAAATAAAAAGTAGGTAAGTAGGTACATCGCATTAGATATAGCGAAAAAACAATAAATGAATATCGCTACTCTGCGGCCGTGGTCTAGCGGTAAGGCACATGAACTCACGATCGATGAGACCCGTGTTCGAACCTCGCTAAATTCTGACCGGTACCAATGTAACTTTGTTATATGTACTTTGGTCGCTCAGTGCCTATAGGTACTATTAAAGAGTGGTAGGCTGACTGATGATGGCTTTTAGCCCAGTCTGCCGCCCTGGGGTAGTACTACCACTTTCGAATGTAACGCCCGTGAAGTTAGCCTGTCGCGTTTCGGGCGCAGTTTGAAAATAGCCAGATATAACGAGAGGAGTGTGCACTCTCAATCTAGACGGTGTAGCGGAGGCGATTGTTACCCGTAGAGATTTCTCTGTAGTAGCAGTTGTTTCCATTCATGAACCGCACTCTAGCTTTACATCAGGCGAAGTGTTGTTATATGCTGAGCTATAATATAAAAAAAAAGAATCTGACATACCTTTTAAGCTTTCTTTACGATCACTATCATATTCCTAATTATAATTCTTTGGCTTGAGACCGTGCTGACCTTGATATAATAGTTATTGATTGTTTTATAACATAACATAATATACGCATGTGTAATTGTATATACAGGATGTAAAAAGACAGCTAGCAATCCCGCCAAGTTTTTTTTTGCATCAATTTTGACATTTATTGGTCTCATATCAACTACATAACATTATAGTATTATCATTTCTTTAAAAAACACAAAACATCATCGAAATATCAAAAACAAGCAATGTGAATGCAACGGTAGATATACGCGACTGGTGTAGAGGACATTTAACTCACCATTGCGACTTCATTTTACATGAAATCTTTAGTAAGCTACTAATAAAAAATATATATCTTACAACTAGTTTTTTTGGGCGCGTTTCACGAGCGCTGAGATAGTTTTGTAGGTGATTTAAAAAAACCACAATTTCGAAAAAATAAGTGCCGATTTCGAAATTAGAGGGCATTTTCTATAACTTGTTTCGGCACATCTGCCCTATCTCGTTCCGTTCCGGAGATAACGCGTTCCGGAACCGGACGGACTTTCGGAACATGTTGAGGTTTTCCCGAGGTCACGGGGGCGCCCCCTGCAATTGCTTTATAATTGATGTCAGTCAGTGAGTGCGTGAGTGGTAATCGAGCTTTATATAGTATGAAACGTTACAGAATTTGTATAGTAACACATGGTTAAAGGGATTGTTATTTGTCCCGTGTATTGTTAATCGATTATGTACATAACACATTTATTATATTTTAAATGATGTAATTCATCAACGTATTGCGACCTTGTCACCAAGTGTCTCTTATAAACTATATGCGAGTGATTTATTGACAGATAATAAACTAAATTTATATTTATTACTTTAATTGGTGTCTATTTATTTTGTTGACCAGGTAGATTTTTTTAAAAATTTATTCATTAATCTTGCAAGTTGGACAAATGGCCAAGTTTGAATCTCACAGTCTATAACTTTCTAATTTCTGGGGCTTATTTTCGCTTCTGTTGTTATATTTTAAGATGTACGGTGATTTTATGATTATTTAGTAAGACCTATTACCAAATAGCAAAGGACAATGCCCATTTTTGGTCCACTTGATATCTAATAGTTTGTTAACAAAACAATATTCTAAAATCTTATTTTTTCATTAATTTATTTCAAATACATGAACACATCGTTCACCAATCAATAGACAATGTTTAATTACATAAAAATAAATATCACCAGTTATTAAAGCATTTAATATGTATAATAATAATCTTAAATATTGCATCAGAAAGAGTCTAATTACTCAATAACGCGGGTGAAAAAATTTAAACTGATTAGTGATAAAGAATGTAGATTTATTTCCTAAAAATAAACTAAAAATCATGGACAAACTCGAGAAAATAATCGTGGGCCCATTTCTCTTAGGCGAATGGGCATCCTCCTTTACCTATTACCAAATACACAATATTTCAATTCAGTACAAGATCCTCAACCGATGTACCTACTAGGTTTCATTATTATTTTAAGATCTTACGTTAGAATGCAGTCCATGAATGAAAAGATGCAATGAAATGTTGAAGATATTCGCCTTCGCTATGCTGAATTGATGAGATGTGTCTGTCACTACGTTACTTCCTCAGTATAATCATTTTGTCCACAACTCTTAAAAACAAAGGAAGTTGTAAATTTATATTCCTACTTTACGTAAACATTAGGGTTATCACTTATTGAAAGTTAACCTAATCACCCTTGAAAACTTTTGATTTGGTGTAGCTGGATTGTTCCGGATTTTTGCCAGTAAAAGTTGACGCTGTTAGGTAAGGTTAGCAAGTCTGGAAGTTAGTCGGACTTTTTTCAATTTTAATTATATTAATTGAAATTAATTGATGGCCCGATTAAAAGTAGTTCTGTTTCACGTACAGACAAGCCAACGCCCATTCATAAAAAAACTTGTATTTCTAACGTATTTTGTGTAATCTTGAACAACTATACAATCATTGGGCGTAACGCTAACTTATCGTATAACATTTTAATTGTTGCTACACTTTTTTTTATAGAATTGTATCATATTTATGATTACAGTTTCAAAAATTATAATTAATTTATAATACACTAGCTTTTATTTGCGACTTCGTGTACGTTACAATAAAGTTGATAGTTCAAAAATTACTATTAGATGTGTACCAATTTGTTTCAGCGTCATCTAGTGGTAAGTGACAACATTACATAAAAACGTTCACGAGAAAATACTTATATGTGCGAACATTCAAAGTGATCAAACAAAAGGTTTCGAAGTCTATTTATCAATCTCAAACAAATATACTTAATAAATGTCTGTCATTTTCTTATTAATATTTAAATTCTATTAAAAATATGTATTCTGAGGCTTCCAGAATATTACGTATGAAATACCAATATCGGAGCAAAAAATAAATGTTCATTTTAATTTATTAAAATGCATACCAACATCTGTTTTTCTACCTACATAAAGAAGATTAAGTTATCCATATAGTTAAATAAAACAATAATCAGTTTCCTTATCAAATTAAACATATTGCATATTACAATTGTGATAACGTATATGCTAGGCTTGATTGATTTAAGAACCTATTATGCTACACCCAATAAAAACTACTCGAGCGCTTAAAACAAGTCTTATTAATGCAACTGCGAATGTTTGACATAATTCATTAAAATATCGCACGAATTATTGGATAAAAATAAAATAAATAAAAATTAATAATTAATATAAAGGAGAATGCCCATTCGCCTAAGAAAAATGGGCCCACAATTTTTTTCTCGAGTTTGTCGATGATTTTTAGTTAATTTTGTAGAAAAATAAATCTACATTCTTTATCACCAATCAGTTTTAATTTTTTTACCCGAGTTATTGAGTAATTAGATGTTTTCTGATGCAATTAAACATCGTCTGTTGATTGGTAAATGATGTGTTGATATAATTAAAATGAATTAATAAAAAAATAAGATATTATTTTAAAATATTGTTTTGTTATCAAACTATTAGGTATCAAGTGGGCCCGAAATGGGCATTCTCCTTTAGCCATGTCTGACGTCATGAGATAACAGTACCGCCACTTTCGAGTAACACTCGTAAAGTGACATCGAGTTTGAGTTTCAGGATCAGTTTGGAAGTTTTTTTTTAAATCTTTCTTTAATTAGAGGCTCACGTGTCGTGGCGATATCAGCCCCATTGAAGCCTGTGTTTGGAAGTTAAACTAGTGAAATGTGCCCTGCCATTATGAACGGTTCGTATTTGTTTCCTCAAGCCGGCATAGCGGACGCGAGTGCTGTGTTAACAGTAGTCTCCGCTCATGGACCGCGCTTTCGCCAATTTTAAGAAGGAAAGAAATAATTTAAACAAAATCCTAGAAAAGTTGATATATATACAATGTATCAGTGAATTAAAGGAATCAGGAAGCTGATTAGCGGTTAGGTGTGATGTAGTTTAATCAGAAAGGAAATTAAGCATAAATTGAATTCAATCTTAGCATGTGATTATATAACACATTCTAGCTGTAATTTTGTACACGGAAAGGATTTGTGAAGGTGTTTTGATATGAAATTGGTTTTAAACACTGCTGTCCTGTTTATTTGTGAGAGTTCGTGGACTCGATTTCGATACTATCGAAATCCAGAGAAGGGTCACATGGCAACCAAAACGTTGATTTTATCCAAATATTTATTTTTGCCGAGCCGCGATGGAAGCTATGGGCTGTAAGTACAATGACTGTGACCATGATACGAGGCCGTTAGTCAGGAGTGTCAGGACACCATACCAATCGTTTATTATCCGTTAGTTCGTGTCGATATTGCCCCATTAAATGTCGAGACTTGTATCGCATCAGTATGATGGTTTAAACTTCTGGTTCTAGGGATTGCTTTCTGTCTTTTTACACCCCTGTACTATAATAGTTGTTACCAGGATAATAATAATCATTTTAATATTATGCATTTAAAATAGGGAACCTTTTATAGAGATAAAATAATTAGCAAGATTAAAATATATAGCGAGAGAAGTGTGCACTGACAATCTAGATGGTACATGCTCGTCTCCTCAAGCCGGCATAGTGGAGGCGACTGCTGCCCGCACAGGTTTATCTGTAATAGCAGTTGTTTCCATTCATGGACCGCACTCTAGCTTTACATCAAACGGAGTGTTGTCACATGCCGAGCTACAATAAAAAAAAATGCTCCGAGGTCTCACTTGCACCATAACGAAAGTGACATTTGAAAGAGATATTTTGTAGCTGTGTAAAAGAAAACTTTACAATGTATTTCTTATTATTACAAATATAACTGCGGATCTCATTTTTTATGATCAAACATCTGTCTTAGTATTAGTTAATTTGGAATTTTCTCAATTCTCATTAAGACCACCATAGTTTGTTTGCTAATCACAGAAGCCCCGACGATGTTGTACAGAAATATCCGATCATTAATCCACGATTAGTGATTTGAGAATCACAAAAACAGTTTGTAAATGCCCTTTCGTTTATCATGTTCCAATTAAGAAACATGTTTTGTTCTAATACCATCGGTAAAGCTTTAAATTAGATTGTAAAGAAAATTTAAATTACTTATTGATAAAAGATGTATCCGTTAATTAAATTCGGGAAGTACCTATTTAAAAATCAAAATATGACGATAAAAATTTCGGAATTATAATGATATCCAATTAAGAAAGTAATAAATCTTAAACCTCAATGTATATCTAGATGATCAAATCTGATTATTAATAAGGACTTAATAAAAACGGATTAAATAAAAACATAATACATAATATTTATATATTTATGGTTGCCCTAAGAAGTTTTATTAGCAAATTACATTGACAGTATCTGATAGATATGGAACAACGTTATTTCTATTTATTTATTTGTATTATACTGTCGTAATTCACGTGATTTTATAAAAGAACAGAGAAAAGAGACTGAAAGCCCCCCTTAGCCGGCATAGCGGAGGTGACTATTGCTACAGAGATTTGAATGTGGTAACAGTCGATTTTGCTCATGCATTTCACCTTACTTTATAAAAAAATAAAATATAATTAGGTCATAAAATATCCAGTACGATTGTTCTCTGCAGGAGTTCGCATGAAACTGCCCTACGTCGTGCCATGTTGTAGTGGGCTCAGAATCTTAACGAAATTGGTAACATTTTATGTTCACAAACAAAAGTTATGTCATCGGTATTATAAGCTAATAGAGCGGGCTTCAGCTAGGTAGTTTCTTAGTTAATTCAATATTAAATGTATAATTTCTTATACATTATATAGATTGGTAAAACAAAACAATATTGCAAATTATTCTTATTTATTTTTTGTTTGCCCAAAAAGTCATTTCATTCCTAACCAATAAGTTTTAATTAGGTCCGCTGCTTTTTCTGCTATCATTATCGTCGGAGCATTTGTATTACCTCTTACGATTACTGGCATTACACTTGCATCAATGACTCTTAAACCTTCTACACCATATACTCTTAATTGATCATCAACGACAGCCGAACTGTCATTTACTGGACCCATTCTTGCTGTTCCCACAGGATGAAACAAAGTTGTAGTAAACTGTCGAGCTAAACATGCCAAATATTCATCGCTTTCAAACTCAATGTTATTACACTCATGCAAATCTATTTGAGGTATTGTAGCGTTCAAGCGTTTAAACCAATTAGTTTTACTAAGTTTTACAACAAATCTCATGCTTTCCACAATAGTTTTCATGTCTTGTGGATGGTCAAAGTAATTAGCAACTATTAAGGGCTTACTTTTTGGATTGTCGTCACGTAATAGAATTCGTCCTCTAGATTCTGGACGAAGTAAAACTGAGAAGAAATCTAAAATAGTTTTATTGACATTTAATTTATCAATAATTTTTAGGGCTTCGGCATCATAATTACTATTTCGATAGAAATTTACGAGTTTAGAAGAGTTAGGTGGAATCATATAGTGGTGATATTGTATATTCGGTGTTGTATCGCTAATATTAAATACATTTAAAAATGATATAACTTCAAAAGGACCTACTTGAGTTAGAGGACCCGTTTGTTTAGCTATAAATTCAGCCATTGATACGCTTAAATCTTTAACATTTGCAGGTGGCACATTCAAAGAGAGTTGTACAAAGTTATGAGCAACGAGATGATCTTGTAAATTATAACCTACTGGCAAGTCTTTAACGACATCGATGTTTAAATATTCCAGATGACTTTTAGGACCAATTCCGGACAACATTAAGATTTGAGGAGTATTAATACTTCCAGCAGACAATATAACTTCTTTATCAGCACAAATTTCGTATTTTCCATTAGAATTTTCTATTTCTACTCCAGTAACAATATCTTTATGTTCATTAAATATTAATTTATTTACTTTTGTATTCTTCATTAGGTATAAATTACTTCTATCTTTTATTGGTGTCAGAAAACTCCTCGCAGTGCTCATACGGCGTCCTTGCTTTACTGTAGCTAACGTCCTCATTGTTCCAACTTGACTATACCCGTCATTATTTACAAATTCACTGACATTAGCTTCTTCATAAGCGTTCATTAAAATATTGCTAAAGGGATTACTACCTTGATGTCTTTCAGCATTTAAAGATCCTTGGCGTAAGTTATATTTTATGTTGTTATTTGTGTTACTCATTTCATTATTAACATTTAAACTTCTTTGGAAATACGGTAGCACATCGTCGTAACCCCATCCTTTATTTCCAAGGTCTTTCCATTGGTTGTAGTCGTCTTCATGGCCTCTGACATAGAACATAGCGTTTATGCTACTACTACCACCAAGGCATTTGCCTCTAGGCCAGTAACATCTTCGTCCAATTGTTCTTAAACAAGCCCCTTTCTCTGGTTCCGTGGTATAATCCCAATCATTTTGTGTGTGAAATGTGTCTGGGATTCCCGCTATTATCTACAAATTATATATAACAACACATTTTTTTTGCAATATTGATAAGTGTATATTTTAATTTCATTACCTCAGTCTCTAACGTAGGATCCCCACCAGCTTCGATTAATAATACTTTCCAATCGTCGATTTCCGATAAGCGATTAGCTAAAACTGAACCTGCTGATCCAGCACCGACGATAATAAAATCAAACTTTGTATCTAAAATATTTAAAAATATCTATTACCCTTTTCTTATACTATTAATAATATCTATTAATTAAATATTTTCCACTTACAAAATAAAACTTCATTAGTTCTATCCGGAGGCCATTGTTTTGTCGTTGTCAATGAACAGTGTGCTGCTATTAACGTGTTGACAGTTGCCATGAATAAAGATCCACTCGGTTTAATTATTTCGGCTGCATTTGAAGCATAGGTACTGTTACAGGCCCACGTATCCATGGTGGCTGTGATTGTAAAACCAATGATTGATCAGTTTAAAATACGTGGTCTAGATTTTCTAATATTTCATCTTAAAATGGAAAAATAATATTAAAACTGACAGCGATAACTAAAGAAGATGTCATCAAATAGAACTACACTATTCTTATAATTAATCTAATTATTTAATCTAGGTTTTATAAATACTAGGTCTTGGCCTTACGTTACGTCATCACTTCAAATATAATCAAGAATTATAATTCTTTTACATTGATCGTTGACGTATGATTAAAGTAGCTTAGCGTAGTTTCAGTTTCTGTGTGTGTGTAGTTCTAGAATGTAGATCTTTATTAGAGTGTATGGATTAGGGCAGCAGTTTTTGTAACGTGAGAAAAATATCAAATAAACAAATTATTTTAGTTAAAATTTTGGTTTTATTATTATAGTATAAAAATTTTATTAGAATGTAAATGTAATTAATTATAATTTGATCCTATGCGATTACTACTTCGACTTAGTTCACATGGCCACTAGTGCAGTTGTTGTTTTCGCTCGTGGATTGCATTATAGTATTTGTCAAGCAACTATAAAAATTGGAAGGACATTCTTATTAGTTTTGTTATTGGTAAAATTAAATTTAACATAACCAAACCTCCCTATTAATCTTAGCAAAAACTCACACGCCGGATAATTTTTCAACCCGAACTGAATTGGCAAAAGTTAATATGCTTTTAAATGGATACAATATATTGTTTAGAGTTATTATCGTCTTAAGTAATGTGGTTTAATAAGTTAAGAGAGCCACCTACTGTTTTGTTGGCGGGTTTTGTGAACACTTTAATGATCGTGTTTAAATGATTAATTGCATTTAAAATAAACAACCTTTTGCGATAATTAGACTGTTATTGTACGCTTCATTTTAATTTACTTCATTGTCTTTTATTCCTTTTTTGTTATTGTTTATCAGTTTTTTTTACAAACATTTCCTATATTTTTGCTCATTTTAAATAGCTTACTTTTTTATTAATTATTAACAGATGGAACTTGGTCTATCTATCGTCCTATGCATTGTCAACTTGGTCACCCTTTGCTAGCAGCTAGCAGCTAGCTAATACATTATTATTTACACGACTTATATAAAAGAAAAAACATGTAAAAAATGTTAATAAAATTACCTATTTATGTAAACAGACATCGTTTGTGGAATTGTTTGCGAAATAGTGATTCTTGTCTGAATTCGTAATATAATATGGAAAATGGATCGACGTAAATGGAAGTAACGCCTTCGTTTTAAAGTAAACATTGTACAAAGAGTTGTAACGATAAATAAATCCTGTGACCTTTGCACGTGACAAGTGACTGACTTTGTTATGTTTAAACAGACAACAAAAAACTCTAAATAAATGATACAATATTTTTGTGATAGTTTTCTATTTACCTAAACCTACAGTACCTTCGTACTACATTGAGCCATTATAATCCTGGCGAATGGCATAACTGCAAAACGTTACGTACTTCAAAATATTCAAAATAAATGCATTATTATAAGCCGCATAAAATAGTTTAATTTAGTTGAATTATGTTCGTGACAAACATTACTTAAAAAATATTATTGAAGGAAATCAATAACGTTCTGAATTTTCGCCCATCTATGTATTTTTATAAACGCCTGCCTGAGCTATGTTATGCATAAGTACTTGTGTAAAAAATATGATTATTTTATTAATTCAGGCGTTTTAAACTTGTCTTTATTAAAAAAATTCTATGATTATATTAATTATTAGAGTATTAAGTACACGCATTTGTTAAATATTTAATTATAGACACAAAATTACAGCAATAAAATTCGTAATTGATGGATTTGCTGAAGTATTTTTATACAAGTGTCCATTGTTTAATTCGTAACATTAATATGTCGGTCATGAGATAGTAGAGAATGTGTAATATCGTAAAATATCCATTTTAGGAATGCTGTTGTGCTTCTGTCGCGTGTCTGTTGTTATACTGTGTCTATAAATAATTTATTATAAGGACATTCCTATGGGCGGACTAAGGCCTAAGCAACCTAGGCACGTGCCTAGGGCCCGTAATTTTTGGGGCCCGAAGATTAGATTTTTGCGAAACGGAATTACAATGTTGCCTAGCTTTACCCTTAGCCCGCTACTGGACATTCCCGTAGATTATTTCCACACTTTTACATCTTTTTCGCTTCTCTCAATTTTCCTTTATATATATTTTGCGATTATGGATACTACAGTACTGTCTATAACTTTTCCCGTTTAAATAGTGTAATAAATAAATAAAATAAAATTAGTGAAAGTGAATAGTCCCTATTATTTCAATAAAATATGGTGACATGTTTGATTTCACATAATAGTCCATTTATCGAAGTCTGAATATTTAGCGTCTAGTCATCCCGTCTGTTGAAAGCACAAGTCGCCCTTGATCATTCCTATTTGAGAACAGCTCGTGCGTGATGTCAATAATAGATATTGAATTCTTCTAACAAAAACATAAATTATATCTACAACAATATATTTATAATAGGTATCATCTTTATCACGTTCGCAATAAAGTACAATTTTGTTTAAAATCTCTGAAGATGTTAATCACAAGTGTCATTTTCTCGACACATACAAGGCAATAGCAAAATAGGCGCGTGGCGAGCTTATAAATTTATGACTGCAATTAAAAATATCTGCAACCGATGCGCAAAAGTGAACTTTTTTACTATTTGTTGTAATTTTTGCATATTTTGACCGTCTTCATGCAATAAACGTAACAGTTTTATTGGTATGAGGTTAGTGGGAATAATAATTTGAAAACATTTTTGCATCCAACTGCGTGGTAATGAAGTGTTTATTTCTACCTTTTTAAATGTGTTGGGGTTTGCTAGAAGATAAAACTAAATTGAATAGTACCACTTACTGTATTTTGTAAAATCATCTGATAAAATGCATTTCATATTGTCGATGATTTTATGCTTACGCAGTTTTATGCTTTATGCAGTATGCTGTGAAGATTGCATTCTTGTTAATGACCATAGTTTATGCTTTTCTGCACTATATGCAATGGGGTATATTATAGTGACGTAATGTAATATATTCAAATATGTAGAAATAAAAACTATAAATAATTTAGTAATTTAATTTTGGAAGCTATAATTATTGATATTTGTTTATTTAAGGCGTTTCTGCCTACTCAGAAGTAACTGGTTTCGATAAATTTTTATCTTTACTGCATTATTACTATAGACTTTTCCTGTGTAATTGTAAAATAGGGAGTTTTTGGAGCTTTGGCGAGCATCTGGTCTTGGATTATTTTATTGAGTTTCTTCGAGTGTTATTGTGAATTAATATAAATATTAATTACGTACGTGCCGGAGCATAAGTGTGGAAAAAATAATTCAAAATAGGAGAATATATGTTTCTATTTTCCCTCGACAAGTCTTTTGTTTGTTTTGAGTCTACCTTCCACTTCGAGCGGGAAATTGCTGAATACGAAAAACTGATATTTGTCTTCCATAGTAACCACTTATGTAACACTTTATACTCGTTCAGCCCGCTCCGCTCACTCTTCCAGTAAAATCATTTCTATAAAGTATAATACCATTGCGCAATAGCTCAACGCGTTCATTACGCAGCCCGCTCCGCTCGCAGTGGAAGGCTGGCATTAGAAAATGAATCGCATCGTTCGTTGTCAATTAGGCAATATAAAACACGGTACTAATTGACATTCCTAACTACACCTGTACATTATTAATAGATAGTATTAATTTATTAATCTACGGTTAACGACGATGCATTTGTTTGTGTGCTTACTAATTACAAAAAAGTTCACTTTAATTCAATGCCATATATCGTGATGCGAGATACGATCTATTTCTCACAAACATGTCGCTACCAACTTAACAAACACATCTTTATACTTTAATTATAATATTTACATTGATTGTAAAATAAGAACCTCTGTGGGGAGCTCAACAATATATCCTGTGCGGACTTCAATTTCCAGTCGAAACTTATTAAATTATAAAATTGTTTGCAATTTTTTTAAATTTAATTTCTTGAGTTTGTTCAATTTTCATAAACTACCTACCCACTATTAAATTTATTTTTTGTTTTTACTGTAGAAAAACCTTTTCACGTTAGAAAGGCTTTCTTGGTAAAGTGGATGAAACCACAGAATTCAACAATCCTGTGGTATAAAAATGTGAGGCAAGGAGAGCGACAATTTTTTCTCTACAAATACAATAAACAGGTAAAATTAAAGTACTACTCATGTTGGAATAAAAATTGTAAGTACATACACATACTTTATCATAATAAAAGACAGAAGCGTTGTAATTTAAATGTGTCCCAAGTCAGTGGTTAGCCATACATGTTGTTCATACAAATTATTCGCAGACGATTACATTGCTTGTATGGAAGACCAAAAATGCACGTTTAGGGTACAACATACATGTGAATATTAAAAGGAAATTGGAATAACAAAGATATAGAGCTACTAATATTACAATTTTCATCTAAACAGAAAGCAGGTTTATTTTATTCCTTTTTCACTATTAGTATTATGTAAAAAATAGTTTTTTTTTAAAGTAGTAAAGTATATAACATTCTCCATCTGATGTCAAGCTAGAGTACGGTCTATGAGACAACTGCAGAAAACATCTGCAGGCAGCAGTCGTCATACAAAACTCCTTCTAAGCTGATCACGATACGTGAAGCCTTCAAGAATTTCCTTCTCGTTAGAAGACAAAAAATTAAAGAGTAGATGTGTAAAAAATAAACAAAACAATTCTATGGTTTTTCCGGTTATCAAAAAGAACCGTTTCATGAAGCCTGGGGACATGCAATAATAACCGTTTATATTGAAGAGGTATCCACTGTCGCAGTGGCTTCAATTGTGCTAAAATTGTCAAAAGTTCTCCTTAATTTCGACCCATTTTACTCATCGTGTGGCAAATGTTATTGATTATAAAGCAGCTTTCACGGTACTTTGCTTGATACCTAATTTCAGCTGTGTGGGGCGGAATTTTAAATGTATAATTTATGTCTTTTGCGAATGAATAAAAAGAATGAAATATTTAATTTCATGTTAATTTGTAATTGCGTTTCTTTGAAATCAATATTTTTATTTTCTTTTGTTGAGGTTTTAGCGATGTTTAAAACGTTTTATTTAGTTAAGTTAGAATTTATTATTATTCATTCTTCCAGTTAAAAAAGTTATGCAGGTATTTGCTTGTGTTTTCCTATATCCGACTTTACTATATGGTTTATTTTGATTAAAGCCGCATCTAATTTTTGATTAATATTTGTTTATTTATTGTTTATAAAGAAAAAAAGCTTTTCACGTAAATTTACAAGTATGATTAAAAATTCAAGTGAATAAAGATTTTAGTGTTTTCTTAGGTAAACGGTTGGGGGTGAGAGCCACGTGCCGGTCGGTGCGCACGCGCAGATGTCTGTGACACCTGCCCCTGGTCACATCACTGTCCCTTTCTGACACTTCCTATATTCAAGCATTCTATCTTCCTCATGATGAACGTATTTTTGTATAATTTATACGAAGTTATGGTGGCTAGTGGAATACAGGTTACCTATTACTGGCCACTTGTATGAATAAAACAATTTAAAAAAAACCTCGAATTAAACAAGCTCTTTTACAGATTTTTATACACATCTAAACATTCAGTGTTATTAAATTATGATGAAAATTTAATAGAAAAAGTTGTTTCAGCAATGAACTCCACTGAAAACTAGAATTTGTTAGTATTTAAGTTGTGGTGAAAAACCCAGTAATACATGAAGCCAACCCAACAGTTGTCGATGGGTAGTAGGAATAGAGAAATTTCTACACGTGGGTTCGTTTCCCACCTCAACTCAGGCTGCGTGTGCGTTTTTTTTCTATTCAAATTTCATCATAATTTAATAATAGACAAATCTGGCAATTTATTGCTCAATAAGTACAGTCAGTGGAAATAACTTGATTGTACTGTGTTGGCCGTTGAAGGAATAATTTATAGGTGCAGATTCGTCAAGCTGGCATAGAGAAGGCGACTGCTGCCTTCAGAAGTTTGTCTGTGATAGCAGCAGTTGTTTCCGTTCATGGACCGAACTCCAACTTAAATCATCAGGCGGAATATTGTCATATGTCGATCTACAATTAAAAAAAATAAAAGATTTTAGACCTTTAGAACAAATATTAAAAGTGGGACATAGAAATGGACCATACGAGGAAACGATAAATAAAATAAATTTAATTTGATTTTCGAATGACGGGACGAACATCATTTAGTTTGACATTCAAAACTAAATGAAAAGTTTCTAAGGGAAAGCGAAATTGTTGTTTTTACTATATTTCAAGCATTTTTTTCATATTTACTCACCTTTTAAACCTTCTCTGGACTTCCACAAATAATTCAAAACCAAAATTAGCCAAATCAGTCCAGCCGTTCTCGAGTTTTAGCGAGACTAACGAACAGCAATTGATTTTTATATACATATATAGATAGATTAGACATACATTTCATCAATTAATCGATAAAGGGAGTTCTGCAAACTGGACGTGCAGGTGTACGTCTCTTACATTAAAAATTTAATACAGATGTCGCGTGCGGTGCTTTTTCCTTCGCGACGCTCCATTATAATTAACGAATATTATTTTGTCGTAAAAGCCGGCCGGAGAGTTCGCACACGACAGCCACGCGTCCCGTATTGAAGACAAAACGGGACTTTTCGGGCATTATGATTATTTCTTCATTAGCTCTGAATGGAGAATTTAATGAAAATTATAAACGAGTTTCAACTGAGATCCTGAATTTTTATTAAAAATGTCCAATAAACGCACGAAACGGTATCCAAGTTTTACTGGTTAATTGGAACTTTAATTACGTTTTTAATTTAAACAATTATATTAATGTTGATAATCATAACTACTTTCTACAATACAAATTGAAAATAAAACAAAGGACGATCCAAAATGGTTTCTGAAGTCCAATAGGCAAAAGCAAATCACTCAAATTTTATGTAGTAGATTTTTAATGAGTGGTAGGCAGATTGATGACGGCACAGTCTGCCGTTTCAAGTGAAACACCCGGAAGAACACCTATTCGCATATTAGAATAATTTAGGCTATACCCAGGTATAACCAGAGGAGTGTGCATTGTCAACCCGAGTCGTTCGTTTCCTCAAGCCGGCATAGCTGAGGTGACTACTGCTTGAAGAAATTATCTCTGTGGTAGCAGTTATTTCTGTTCATGGACCGCATTTAACATCAGACGGTGAGTTGTCATGTGCCGAGCTACAATAAAAAATCTATATGACGACCTCTTTTCTTTGTATTTATTATACACGATGAACTTTGTAATCGTGAGAAATTCTCAAAAGTTCGCTACTACATGTATATTAAGAGCATTATGCGCATAAAATGTTACACTGTCATCGGTATTTTCATAGCACTAGCTCTGTCATTGATTTAAATGCGAAACATGAAGAGGAGCATTTTCCCGCGCTGTGGAGGCGCCGCGGGCTGGCCACTCGCTCCGCCCTCCATTGTACCCCACAATGCCTCGTACCTCACGCTAACGAGCGCTCGCAGCGCCGCAGACACATTTGTAAAAACTGCAATAAGCGTACCATTTCGGCATATTGTTTTGACATATAATAAATATTTGCAAGATTACACCGAGCCGAGATTGCGGAGCTGATTTTAAATCGATAGTCTGTTTTCTTTTGTTCGCCGGTGAGACTATTGTTTACGGTAGGCGTCAGCTCTCTCTCGACCGGACTGTATTACACGCGGTTGCGATTCGCACCCGATTTCGCCAGGTGAACGGAAGTATTTTTAAAATTTTCTTTTCGCTTCTGAAATTGTAGTAGTGAGGAAGGAACTTTACTTCTGTTCATATAATACATTTAATAAATATAAGCTTATCTGTAAACCTGTTAAATCTATATACTATTTGTAACTTTGTCTTAATTGTATGCAAATATTATTTTATATAACTACGAGTGAATAACTAATAATTTATAAGGGTATTGTACCACATTAGTTGGCGGAATGAGAGAGGATACCAGGAGAGCACTGTTGAGCCGCACACGTCTTACAAATTGCAGGGCAGGAGGCCGGCACTTAGCGCCTCGTAGGTGTCAAGATTGCCATAATTTGTGTTCGCGGACACTGCCCCGAAGCTGCCGTCGTCACGTGTTACCTTCTAAATCTCCTTATTTCTTTAGATGGGGCAAAAAATATCAAAAACTTCACACCTCTGCTTAAATATAGGTTGCGATGGATTTAATTCATAATTTAATAATAAATGATTTCTGTTGTGCATTCAGGATTATAAAACTTTTCTAGTATTCGTATTATTTCCACATTTTCTACTTCATATCACTACATCGTTTTAATAAAGAATACAAACGTAGGATAAATACGTAAGAAATGTTCACAATCGTACATCGTGAAGAATGTAAGTTTTTCATTAATGAATGCATTAAAACCGCCATCCAGACCGGAAAACAGATTAAAATCTAATTCAGTCGTAAAGGAACGTGCCTTGGAAGCTAATGCGTTTAGATTAAAGTCAACCGTAGGCGCTTCTCCAATGAGATGTAACCTACTTAACTTTTTATTTGGATTAAACCTTTGTTAAAGGATTAAGGAGTATTTGGTTTAATGTATGTATTGATGAAGAATTTTCTCTAATGTCCATTGTATTCAAGATTGAACATTGAAATAAAGCACTAACAAGCTCCGCGGAATTCATAAAAGTATTTCAAAGTTTCTCGGATGAGTTTCTTCACACATTAATACAGTGTATTAAATTTTAGATTCAAAATCGAGAAATGGCTATAAATCGTGAGAACATCAATATGCTTTGACGAGATTAATGCCCATGTTCGATCGACCATTAGAGTCGCATAAGTCCATTGTATTTTATAAAAGCTTTGATGGAACGTGAAGCCGATGTCTCGGTCGACAATAAGAACAAAAAATGACTCAAAGGAAGATGAATTTATTTCAAATTATGTTTATTAGGATTGATGTGTGATAGGCTGGGTCAATATTATGAGAAGGTCGAAAATATTGGTTACAATTTAGCGAAAAATTAAATTTTATCTGTCCTCAGGTTAAATCACAATTATCAATTAAATTAGTTGTACTGAGGTTATATGAACAGAACATGAAAATTATATTAAACTATTTCACTGAATGTGAAGTATTAGATACGGTATATATTTCCGTTTTAATACACCACTATTTGGGGCAGTACTACCACTTTCAAAAGTGACCTGGTCGCATTTTTGAATCATCTTGGAAGGTACACATTAAACCAGCATAGCGGAAGCACCCATACCACACTCTAACTTTACATTAGACAGAAAGTAGTCACATGTCAGGCAACTATAAAAAACACACTTATTATGATGTCAAGGGAATCGAGACGAAAACACTAGTAAAAAAAAAAACAAAAGCAATAAACAAAAACAATAAAATGCTATTTTTGTATTTTAAAGTGAATAGTGAATGAATCGGTTACCACTTTAATATTTAAATTCTCATATTGACATTGTCAAAAGGAGTCGTTTAATGCAATTTTGTGACAAGAAGGCAGGACGCCTCTGTTAATGCGTGGCCATCTCTCATCTCGAAGCTTCCCATTCATGAGAGAAACGTGTCTCGACTCGACACCCGACACTACGCTTAGATTTATACTCATGTTACTTTGCTTCTGTTTAAATATGCACCGTTGGACGGCGTCTTCGCTCTATATGTTACTTCTTCGTTTGATACATAAACATTTGTGGCCAATGTCATTGTCATTTGAATGGTGAACGTTGGTCGGTTATTAATTTATCTTGGAGCTGATTCATTGACTGTTCGACGACTTATCAATACTTGATATATTTCTTCATTTCTTTGTTTTTATCTCAATAGTTAGAAAGATCATCTGGAGATGGAACGTAACGGTCTGGAATTTTTCTAAATATATGGTTTTTTTTAATTGTAATTTCTATAAAATTATTTTTCAACGCCTATCCTAAGCCAGTGCTTATATGATAGGCACTAAGCGACCAAAGGGCATATAATATAGATACAACGAGATTTGAAAACGGATCTCATCGATCGTGAGTTCACGGTCGAAGGGACCGCTAGACTGCGGATGCTCTAAATGTGTGCTGAATATTATACTAGTTAGTGACACTTTACTGAAGTCATTTTAGACTTGACTGGGGGTCAATAATGTTTTAGAGATAAATAAATAATGCAAATATTTACTTTGACAGTGGCAAATTGTCACGATGTCATAAAATAGAAAACGTTATGTAATCCTAAAAGTTTAAAAATGGAATGTTAGAAATTAAATTGAATAGTAAAATCAAGTCAAATATGTATTAATAGGAATGCAATAAAACAGTCACACAATAATTTTCAAATGCCACTTAAAGATATGGAATATTATGTTCGAGCGTGGTTAATAGATTTTTCGGTTCTAAATTATATTAGATGGTAACCTGTCGTAGTTGCCATTGCTTCAACATAAGTTACGATTAAGACTTGGAATTTTATGAAGTCATAATTTTATGTGGAACGAAAGAGCGTGCCGTTTATTGCTAGATGATTAGTTATTGAGAATTTCAATCAGATAATGCTTAACTTTTCATTTTACACTAACTTTTTTTAGTAGCTGGTATGATAACACTTCACCTGATGTCATCTGCAGACCACGAGCGGAAACAAATGCTACTATAGAATATCCGCAAGAAGCACTGAATGATTCTTTGTTGACAGAGTACATTCCCTCGTTATACGTTGGCTACTTTCGAGTTGATCCCGACACGTAACTAGGACTCTTCAAGGCTGTTATATTTAATAATATAACTAGTAAAATAGTTTTAAATACAACACCCTAGCATAGTCACATCGACCTTACTTGTATTCCCTTTGTGACATGCAATAAAATATTTGAATTTGAAAATTACAGTACTGCCCCAGGACGGCAGACTGGGCTAATAACCATCATCAGTTTGTATACTATGGCGAATTTAATTAAAGATTATTTGTTGATTACTACAGGTTACGAATGCTACTGGTTTCGAATTCAAAGAAGCCGATGAAATTCCACGTAATTTGTTTAAGGGGTATCGTCTATTTGTCAAGTGTGTCTAGGCATCCTTACATTAACTGTGAGTTAGTAGTCATAGAAAATGGCGGGATTTCTCGAATACTTTCCAATTTACCTACTTTATGATTATATTGTATGTTTGGAAGATATTGTGGATACATTGTATGAACTTTCAAATACATGGTTGTAGTTAGGTATATGGTTATAATTATATTGCATACAATTCGCATGATCATATTAAGAAGATTATGGTGGTAAAAAGAAGTATAAGTTGCGAAGGTACACCACCATTTAATAAATAAAATTAAAAAACATTTGTCACAATTGTCGTCTTCACGAGTGCTATTTGAAACTGGTGGTATTACCCCAGGAAGGCAGACTGAGCTAATAAGAATAATTAGTTGAATTATTTTTGAAAATTTTGATGTATCTCGTCTAAGCATGTATGTTTTTCTGGGGAATAAAAAACTTACATTTAATTTAAGCTAAAAAATATCAAATAATGTCGAGTAGGGATCAGTTTACACGCCCGTGTTATGACAAAACGTATAAACAGTGCGGTGCGATATGCCAAAAAAGAGTGACGTTGGACCCTGCGGCTTGGAACTCGGAAAGTTTATTTAATCAAGAAGCATATCATTCCTTCATCACACCCTGAGGGATGATTGCGGAATATCCATTTGCGAGTCATCTCAATTGCAACTGCGTCCGAACAGTTGCTTATTGTCTGTGAACGCGCGGTGATTTTAATGGAATTTTCTTACTAAAGGTATTAAACATGGTGTTGAGTGAAGTGGCATTTCTTTATGGAGATTGCTTCATGTAATTATGTTTATAAAAATAAACATACATCAGTTTTTTTTTAATTTTATTAAAAAGAAAAATAGATGTTAGTTAAATTATTGTGAAAATTGAACAGAAAAAAATCAACACACGCGTAATAGCATGGGCTGAGATGGGAGTCGAACCCATGTCCTTCCTGCACGATTGCTTTGACCACTAAACCGCCTCGATATTTATCTGCTACTGATCAGCTTTTTCAATTGCAGTCTTGACGTCTAATGTTAATTTTGAAGAAAATTAAACACTTTTATTATTAATTTTGTTCTTTTTTTGTAGCAAGCGAAATAAATTAACCTTTCCAGTCAGAAATATTAAGTCAGTCATTAGTTAAAACAGTGGAGTCAAGATTAGGTGAAATGTAAAGGATTTTTTGTCTTGTAACTATTTTTCGTTGTCAGTGAAGGTTGTGCGAAGATTTCTTAGCTGGAAGGGTAGTATAAAATTTGTATAACAAATGAGGGGCGTGTCGGGAATCCGTCACAGTGGCTTCGGTCGTGTGAGACGCTCATGGGGGGCCATTTGGGTGGCCTTGCTTGCGAAAACTACACTTGTCTACAAACCTGCAAAAAACTTACAAATTTGCATTCGCACTTGACTCTTTCACAATCTTTACTGCATTCAAGAAGTTTTTTTCTAGTTATTGTAAGGGAATATTAAAATAGACGTATTTCTTTGAGACTTATTTTTTATAAATATATTTACAATGCCCTCATCCCAAACAAACACTTTGTTTTCATTAAAGTGATGATTAAATTATAAATTATTAGCCGAGTCCGCCGTCCTGGAGTAGTACCACCACTTTCGAACATAACACTAGTCATAGTATAACGAGAGAAACTTGCATTGTCAACCTGGATGGTGCAAATGTGTCTTCTCAAGCCGGCATAGTGGAAACGTCTGAAGAAATTTATCTGTAGTAGTTGTTTCCTAGCTTAACATTAGGCTGAGTGTTGTTATATGCCGAACTACAATAAAATATATTAATCACAAATAAATATTTACTATTTGGCTCACTCTCTGTTTCCACGATATTTACTTCACCCGGGAATCGAGTTCGAGACCTTCTGCATCACAGCAAATCTACATAACTTTCAGATGATTTTTTTAAAAACAAATAGCATGATTTATATCAATAAAACTTTATACGACGCGACGTTAGAACCCAAAATTGTAGATTGTAGTCAAGTAATTTAAATATCAAACAAAAACACGATAAAGCTTTTGTTCCGGCGGACAGAGGTTATTTGTTAACCGTCTGAAATCATTAATAACATATATTTGTTAAATGTTGAGGTGGTACCTTTATTTCGAGCCTTCAGCTGAGAAAGTGCTCACCTTCGTCGAAACAACATGATATTAAGCTATTACTTATATTCGCAGGTTCTTTTCGGTAAACAAATGCCAAATGAAAAGGAATCAATTTACAAGATTTAAATAGTTTTGAGACTAAATTATTTATTAATAAAAAATATACGTTAAAGCCTCGGAATTTCAAGTCTTTATCGTTACATATAATTTTTTTTATTGTATTATAATTTAATTTAATTATTAATATTATTGTTTGTAATATTAATTATGTTAATAAAATTTAAATGTTAATTTTATCATGCCTAACGGGTCGTCACATTTATTGTGACATGTAAATAAATAAACAAATATGTTGGAATCTTCCAATTACTATCTAACAGGAAAATGTATATAAAGTTTTCTCCATATAAATAAATATATTTAGATTTTTACATACGTACTACACTTTCTCTTTACTATAAAAGTATTTAATAGGAAAAAGTTTTTATACCTTGTCTGAAACTCTGTACACATAGGAAATTGTTCTAATTCCACATTGTGACGTTATTGTAATTCCATACTTTTTAACTTTAATTTTTTCTAAAGTATTACGAATGTTTTAACTGTATCAAGGATCTTAAACTGCTAATTGTATTTTGATCATTACGACTCTGCGGTGCGACCGTCTCAAAAGCTTTAGTGCAATTCAATTCTTTATTTCCAAATTTCATACAAAGTAATATGTAATCAGAATTTTAAACATTTTAAGATTATTAAATCCTCCTACAATATAGAATAAGAAGCCAAACATTAATATCTGAACAAGATATGCAAATCGGTGTTTGTTTTATAAGAATCTTTTAAGTATTAATTTGGTATCGAAGATCAGAAAGATGATCCGCAAAAACGGATGCATCGTTTACTATTCAAATAACCTGAGGCTATTGACGATTTCGTTTTATCCGATCATAAGACGTAGATTATTAATGTATTTTATTTTAAGGGTTTTATTTAAATAATAATAAAATGGTGTTGAAAATGAATGATAATTGAACGTCAGTAAAATATACTAAAATTATGTAACGAGAGGAGTGTTAACTGTCTTACTAGTTGGTGCACATCCGTCTGTTCATGGACCGCACTCTAGCTAAAATGTTGAGCTTCAATAAAAAAGTCCCTTTTCAAAAGAGTGGTAGGCATGGGATTATTAAATGCGACTTACTATAGAGTTATTTTGATCTTATATTTTTAAAGCTTTGCAGTTTTTGTGGTTGCAGTGGCTAAGGTGATATTTGTCCCACTTTTTTTGGGGAAGGTTATAACTTATAAGCCTAGTCTCTCGAGTACTCTCGACCCGGGGTTGACTCTATGGCATAATATTGTACGCATACAAGTATACTTTCCACATATTACGAACAGCCTACCTAAGACACAGCATTTAAATTAAAAAATAGTTATTAAAACAAGTGTCAGTATTAAATAAATGTCCTAATTACCTTGTAATCGAATAACAGCCTGTTGTAGATGATTGCAAAGATAAAAATAACCTGTATTTTGATCAGCCAATTAACCATTGAGAATAATGTTAACAATGTATTTAAGAAACTGGATGCGTAATGTAATTTTGCTACTGTTGTGGCTGAATTCAATAAAAATTCTAGAAATATTATTTGTATAATTTTATTCTATAAGAATTGTTTATAATATGCATTTTGAAAAGTGGTAGGCAGGCAGTCGTCCTGGGGCAGTACCACCACTTTCAAGTGTATCAGGATCAGCTTGAAAGTTGCTGGGTTGGTACTTAGTGCCCACTCGTCTCTTCAAGGCAGATGTATAAGGGACTGCTGTCGTACATTTGTATGTGGTAACAGTTGTTTCTGCTCTTGGATCGTACTCTAGCCGAGGTCATATCCGGAGCTACTATAAAAAATATAAAGTTGATAGTAAAGTATGTTATAAAAAATAGCAATCAAAATCTTCTCCTAATTGATTGAAAATTTAATCCAATAAGAACCTCTGGGAAACATTTAAAGAATGGAGGTGAAAATGTAAATTATTTATTTATCTGTTCTCTCGCGATTGTTAATGAAGTTTAGGAATTTACAGATCCGCGGGAATATAGAAGTCTTAAATGAATGAACAAAGAAGTTAAATAAGCGATGTTCATTATTCATAAACAAAAGAAAGGTTAAAGAGAATTTATTGAAATTAAAAAAAAAGTTGTACGTAAGTTTGGGTCTTGCATATGTAATAAATATGTGAAATACTTAAAATACAAGAATGAATAATAAATAATGTTAAATGTAACGAGGCGAGTCTTCCCTGTCAACCTGGTCGGGCATAGCAAAGCGACTGCAGTTTGAAAAACGGAGTAAAAATCGAACACGGCGATTTAACCGAAATCTAGAGAGAAAAAAAAATAAACCAAATGTTGGCACATTTTAAATTCGCCAATACGCCTTTTCTCTGTGATAGCTGTTGTCTTCGCTCATGAACTACTCTAGTCTGTCATGAACAGCCCCATAGAAACACAAAATGAATAAAACTTTGCAAAATACAACCGTTTGATCGTAGCACAAATATATGTATATAAAAATATCTTGGAAACAAAACTCATAATACCGGCCGCGCACCGGGTCGCACATTTTCGCGTTTCCGCCTGGACTAAAACGTAATTATATAAAAATGAAGATAATAGTTACCTATGCATAAAAAGATTCCATGATCATGTCTTTTACAAATACAATACAATTGTCACGCCTTTTTCCCACAGGGATAGGCAGAGACAACGGAACGCCACTTACCACGATCCTGACACAACACTCTCGCTTCCTTCACATCCACAATTCTCTTCATGCACGCCCGACGGTTATGGGCACTAGGCAGCCTAGCTTTCATGAGGATGTCTCCTATTTGATCGGAAAACACCCTTCTGGGTCTGCCTTGTTTAACGCATCCATTCACATTTGATTTATATATTCCTTTCGTTAATCTCCTTTCATTCATCCTTTCCATGTACCCAAACCATCGAAGCAGTTCTTTCTCAATCATCGTCACTACATCATCTTTCAAACCACATCTATCGCGCACAACACTATTCCTCATTCTATCCGCTATCGTGACTCCACATACACTCCTTAATGACCGCATTTTTACAGCATTAATCCTACTCTCTGCCATACCCAACATTCACTGCCATACAATAATGTAGGAACAGGTACCGCGTTATGAACAGCCATCATCGTTTAACAAAACCAAAAAGTATTGCAGAATTCATAGCTATAATTTGGAAGTTATTTTGTTAAGTCAATAAGTGTTATGATTGTATGTATGTAGTGTGAAAGTAATTCTAGGTCTGCGAGAATTTTGACACATTAATTGAACTTTAAATTGAGTTTTCTCACTTCGTTTAAACATCGTGAGTTATTAGATGCTCATTTTTACTGTTCTTTTGAAATTTAATTATCATATTCATTTTGATAACTGTTTCAACAACAATATATTTGAGTTCTTCTCTGACAAACAACTCTCAATGTTTATGTTTGTTTCTGTTTTTTATTGTATTTATTTGATTTGATATTTTTAACAACAGATTTAACAAAAAGGCTTATTTTATTCCGTTCTAAAACTATTGCTCTCTAAATTTCGACAACCACATGTAAATCCACTGAGCTACAAAAAAATAATCAAAAGTTCTCGTGATATGAATTTATAGAGTTACCTAATACTTCCCACTGTATCTGTAAATAATGAATTAAAATCATACAAAAAAGATTAGTCAAATAAAAAAAAGTAATTAAGCTAAGGTTAATTTGAATTACGTGCAACGTGAAGTTTTTGAAAGCTTTGAAATCATCGTGTTAAGTGTGAAAAGCTTTTAATTTAGTTGAAATAAAGTAGAATATATAATTTACAAATTATATTTTACATTGTACTTTTCGTAATATTTATAAGTAAATTCTAATGTTTTAAAGCATACTTTGTTTAGGAAAAAAGAGCAAATGGAATAACAATACCTTTATGAGTATTAAATGTCATCACGTTTAAGAGAATTTAATGTCTTTATAAGAAGGTAATATTAAAAAAGTTGGAAAAAAATTTTAAAGTGAATCAAAAGTCTCATATGTCAAATAGGGTGACGGAGGGCACACAACTCCCCATTCATTGTGTGCCCATGCGCATGACTTTATTAAACAAATCAAGGATTTATATAGAAAAAAGTTTAAATAGAATTAGAACTCGTGCATCATTGTAAGTGATGTTGAACAAAATGTCTGTCCTTTTGTAATAATCAACATCTTACGGATGATATGGAATTTCGTGGGAGGTCTTTCAAAACATTCGGTCACGTCCGAAGCTTTAGTCTAGTACTACTTAGCCGTTTCACGCAACTTAGTATGCATGTTAACTTTTTATATAGCCAGGGAATCAAAGAATAACCTTTCATAACAAACAGGCAAAAATAAGTTATTAAATCATTATAATGAATGTTCGACAGAAAAATAATAATAATAATTGATATAAAAGTCGAGCTGATTAGTAATGTCCTCAACTACAAATGAAAGTTTCTTTCTTTTTTGTTTTATATGACATTATAACAATTTGCCAGTGTCAAAGTAAATATTTTTGCATTAATTTAATAATGCATCACGTGTCATTCATTCATCACACTAAGCAGTCAGGTCAAGTCTCAGTCAAGTTAAAAATTGCTCCAGTAAAGTGGTAGAATGTTTACTGAAACTTCCTACAGAGTTTTGGAGGGGAAATGGAAACAGGTCCTCTTCTTTTGAATTGTTTGCCCACACTTACGCACGTTCACGAACACTTAATAGTTAATAATCCACCATTATTACACATTAACACTCGAAGAAACACAAGTTTAGGAAAATAATTCAAGACAGATAATCTGATGTCTCTGATGGCCGCCAAAAACTCCCAAATGAGAGTTTGTTATTTATTTAGGTATTAATTGTGGTGTGGTGAAGGTAGCAGTTGGAAGGACTGCCGATGAAGAGGCAGAATAGAAGAAGTGCGCAAGCGTTACTATACATTAAATGTTTGTAAAACATGATCGCGTAATGAGAAAAAGTGTGTTTTTATTTTCCCTCTAACACTCAATTGGAAGTTTTACTGACATTTCCATCGCTTCACTAAAGTTATTTTTGAGTTAAATGAAACTCGATTAGACTGTTATGCGACAATTGAATAACGCGTGATGCACAATATTGTAAAGTAAATATTTACATGGTGCAATTCTACTCCTCTGGCATAGCGGAGGCGACTGTTGTTTGCAAAAAATTCTTTGTAGGAGCAATTGTTTCCGTTCATGGACCGTACTCTTGCTTTACATCAGGCGGAGTGTTGTCATATGCTGAACAAGATTATATAAAAAAAAAATTGATTACTACTAAACCTTTTTTTAAACCAAATTCAGAGTTCAAATTTCACGCGCGAGGTAATTTTATAAGAATTTTTTATTTTTTAAAGGATTAGGTAAAAAAAAAACTACAATTACCTAATAAATTAAGACGGTATATTAGTTTTAATGTTTCTCCTACTGTAACAGTAGAGCTCGATTTAATGACGGATTTAACGGTTCGTATTTCATTCGGCGGCTTTTATTGTTGGATACTCGTTTGAGGACAACTTAATCATTTTCTGGACCACCCTTAGGTCGTCGGCTCATTATACATTGTATTTGCATATTTAATGCCGCCATTCGTTAAACAATGTTGATATGCAATTTGTGAATTAAAAATAAATAATTTTCCTTAATAGAATATTTATTTTTTGTTTAATCAGTTAATTTAACTTATTTTTTTCAGTGAACTACACTACAGAACTTAACTATCTACAAGCAGATAAATTAGTATATACCTTTATGAGTATCGCCGGAAGGGATAAGCAATTTTTCAGATTCACTATACCGACCAAACAAAACAAAATAAGGCGATTTAGTAAAATAATCTCTTTTAAAATGACCGTTTTAATAACTTGAAACACCATTTAGTGGTCTCTAATGACAGTCCTTAAACAATGACTTACGTTAATTCTTTTTTTTTTAATTTTCATTAAGTCATTAATTATTTTCAGTTAGTGTGTGTGGCTCGTTTTGTATGTTGTTACTATTTTACGGTTATTGGTTGTTAATTGAATTTGAATTTGCGTCTCGCTGTGAGGTGCACCGCGGATCGTGGGGAATCAATTTAAATTCAATATTTGTGTTTCATGACCGAAAAGACTTTAACAGAATTATGGTTGTAATTAGTTTAATGTAATAAATATGCCTTCTAATGTAACTTTCTAATTTTTACCGCCCACGTTGAAAACTAGAAAATAGATTTTTTGAATACCGAAACATATTTATCCGTTTAAGTGGAAGAAGAACATAAATTTTGTTAAAAACATCTTATTTATCTTGCTTTTAGTTAAATAGATGAAAAAATACGATAGATGTGTGCTACAAAAAAGGACAAGAGGCTAATAAAAGGCTAATAGTATGTCAATTGCGGTCTCATGTTGTTGTGCAACAAAATTCTATTATTCTGTGAACAGTGTGAAGCGTATAACTATATTAAATAAATACACCCGTGGACGAATGATGGATCCTTAAGATATATTTTTTATGTACGTATTATCTACGTACGCCCAAGTAAAAACGAAAAAGCTTTTACGTAATTATTTAATTTAGGATTAGTGTAACACCCGTGAAGTGTATGCGAAGTTCTGCCGTCCTTGAGTAGTACCACCACTTTCGTCATCTTTAGTCATCTTTGTCTTCGGGACGATTTTGGAAGTAGCCGGGTATGATGAGAGGAGTGTATGTTAATAGATGGTGCAGATTCGTCTCCTCAAATCGGGATAGTGGAGAGTCCTGCTGCCTCGTTGCATTATTTAGGCTATTAATTGCATTTTATTATAATCAAATTTAGTCCTTTCTTTTACTTTAAGAAGGCTGTAGGTGCGTTATGAATACAACATCCTGCCTGTCGGAGCACATCCGGAAAGGTGCCACTGAGTGCAAAGAGTTCACTATAATTCGTCATATTATTCATAAATAAAAATCAGTGCAAGATCGGCAGATGGTAAAAGGATTGCAACAACACACATGTTGGCAAGGTGTACTATACTGCGCTTGTGCCAAACGCCACTCCACTCCGCAAACAATCGTCAATAATATTAGCTATGCATCTGCATCCATTTCTTATTACCTATTTTCGCCCCTTTTATTGTTATCATATATGCCTAGCGGCAGAAAGATGATTCAGAATTGATGCATCTTCCGAATTATATATTTTGTTTTAAGCTAAACTTAAAATAAGTCTGAACTCTTTTACAGTGTTAAATGGTTCTACAACTACACTTGACTTCGATGAGAAGATAGAAAAGAATAAAAAGAGTCGTTTAATTTAAAAAGTTAACATTCTATTAGTAAAACTACACGGTTTATATTCCATTTATTTAGATGAGGAATTAGCATGCGAGTAAAGGTCCTCGGTTCCAGTTTTAGTAATTAAAGCTACAACTTTATCGATAAGTCTTTATCCAATATGTTGGGGGACCACCAAGCCGATATCTTGCCGATTGCAATAAACGGTTTATAAATATTAGCTACGCTTCATTCGCGTAATGGAACTGTCAGAGCACTACTTCTTGTCTATAATCCACTGAATGAGTTTATTACGAGAAGTGAGGTTCAATTTTATGCATAATCGAGTCGACGCGACGCGAGATGGTTCAATCGCAATGATTTTTGTTTGTCCATTTTGTTCCACGATTATTTTTTATTATCCTTAATTATAATCATATACAATAAAAAAAGTATATTTTTATGTTCTTTTTTAATTCTTAAAAGTATATCGTGTTTGCTTTCTTAGTATGTTATAGATTTTTTTTTTAAAATAGAAATTGAATCAAATGAAAGAAAAAAATAAAAAGTTATGGTTACTTTTAAAAGTTGCAGTGCCTTTTGTTGCGAATCTTTAGTGTCGTTGTTATAATAGATACAAAGGTTGTAATTATCGGTTATAGTTCCGTTTGCTTCTCTTTACCTATAGGTAGTTATTCGATGTCTCTATTTTGCGATGTTCTAAGGTGTGGGCTGGCTAAATGTTATTTGACGAGCGTATTGTGAGAGCCCCCGTTGTGCTATTGTACATAGACTCTTATAACAAAGTCTATCACTCCCACAATTTCTGAATTGCTTGCGAATATTGTACGGGGATGATGGATTGGTGTGAGTATTAGTTCTGCGTCTTGATATTAAGATGTGAGAAGTTATATGACTCTAGGGACTGCTTTGGTTGTAAAATTTTTCTCAATAATTTCATAAATTTCAATGTTGTAATATCGGTTACATTATTTTTATTATTTCATTAAAATAAAGTCGTAGCTTCATAACATATCTTTAGGACGTTCAAATTATTATAATTAGATAAATATTTAAGTTCTGATAACTCTTCTATATCATAAACATGATAATAAAAAGAAATATATAATAAAAAAGACCTGCTATTTAAATATAAAAGCAGGTAGGTATGCCTAAAAATCAATGGAACCAATTAAATATGAATTGTTTGTAAGGGCGACACAGAGTCTATTAAAATCACGTTTAGCGCCTTCGCTTCAATGAGAATGATGGAGTGCTCTCAAACAATTCATTCTTCTGTCTCAATGGCATGGCCCACATTCCTTGTATAATCTTTTTACAGTACTTACAACAATGAATGTGACAATGAAGGGCTCTCCACTATGACAATAGCCCTTATGTTCAGTTATGGTAGACCTTGAAGTATTCGATCCAAATTAATTTTTTTTTATGTAATTCACTGAAGCCATTGCCGCACAGCGTGCCATTCTAATTTTTTTTAATTTGAATATTTTAACTTCAATCTGTTTTCAGCTCTGTAAATGTTATTTTAAGGTGTATTCTTGTTAGTGCACTCAACCGCGATATATTTTGTTATAGGTATTTCTATTCTCCACGGTTTCTGTTGTTACTGTAAATACTGTAAGCAAAAGACCGTAATAAATTTTCAATTGCGTATTTTAAGATTTGTTTATGGTTTCCACTTGTTCAATATTCTATTAAACGTTTAAAATATAAGCGCCACATGATTTCTAGAAAGTACAAGGATAATATTTAATGTAAAAACATATACATAAATCGGTATTTAGATATAATTTTGTTTTTATAATTAACACAATAAATCCGAAGTAAATCTCTTATATAAAGTACTCGTATTTAATCTTAATAATTAATTATTTCTCTAAATACAAAACGCATAAAAACATTGCTATTAATATTTAAACTCCAATATTATCAAGAAACCTAAGTTAATTTTAATCAACTCATATTTGAATTTAATTGTGGTCAGAAAATATATTCAATGGCACGTGTAAAAGAAGACCATACATTAAAATAAGGGATTCTCCAGGTACCAGAGCAAAAATAAAAAACATCCGAATAAAATAGAAGGGGAGTGAGGTTTTCAATTTTTTTCGTCAAAAAGGTCCCATATAAGGCCGCTCGTAGGCTCAGAGCACTCATTCATTACTTCGACATCGAAGTGACTACAGTTCCTACTAAAAACATTTAAACACGATTACGCGCATCACGCACACACGATGCATCGCGGCACCCAAGTTATATCGAACGTATCCAGTTATGGAATGCCTAGAGTAGTGCCAATTGCTCCGGCACCATTGAAGAAAACATTATCTTTGAGTCTATCTACTGAAAGCGAGAAGAAAAGATATTCATGTGGCAGTAATCCGTATAGTGGAGCACAAGCAGCCTCCATCGCCCGACGTAACGCGAGAGAACGGAATCGTGTGAAGCAAGTTAATGATAGCTTTAACGCATTGCGCCGTCGGCTACCGGCTTCAGTCGTCGCCGCATTATCTAACGGTTCACGCCGCGGCTCGGGGAAGAAACTAAGTAAAGTAGATACACTAAGGATGGTTGTGGAATACATCAGACATTTAGAATATCTAATCCAAGAAAGTGATGTATCAATGGGCATCACACAACAAGAAGAAGAGCGCCTCAGTTCAGACGATATTAAATTGTGGAACCAGCAAGAAGAAATCGATGAGGGATATGTTTGTGAACGCAATTCTCCGTATACTGAGTCGATACCTTCTCCTGTATCTGATTGTTCATCTGGCGTATCTGTATACTCCCCTGGATTTGAATACTATGGAAATTATCAACCTATGATTCAAGAACAACTTAGCCCAGTGGAAGATCAATTGTTTGATACTATGTCATGGTGGCAGCCGAAGTAAGAAAAAGAGGTTATTCTAGCTAGCATCTAGTCATTAGTTTTATTAAATTGTTTTATAGAATAAATAATATATTTTGGCTGTGTATAAAGACTGAAGTACTATTTTTATGTAATAAATTGTAAATAAATTATTTTTTAAAAATGTAACCTTTTTTTATTTAATATCCTCTATATAATAATAGTCTCTGGTTATATTATTATTGTAAATTGCTGTTAAAGTGAAAATTTTACAAGGCATTGACTTGTTATTTGAACCGTAGTCGTTTTGTTTTAGTTATCATTTCTTATTGCCAAATGTACATCGTTAGGAGCCAATATTACTACAGTTACAGATTTCGCCGAAAGGCTTAATGCGGAAATAATGCGGTAACAAGGTGACCACAAAAACTCGTGATTTGAAAGAACCTGATTTCGAAGATTCGCTTTTTGTAAGTATTATGTTTTGATTTCTTTTCCAAGAGTTTTTCTTTACGATTTCTTTTTCATTCATTAAATAATTTAAAATGCTATCTATGAGCGTGAACTGATAAACTGTGTTTCAGTGATAAGCACTAAGCTTACACTCTACGAGCTTATACAGCGTGTATTAGCTTTATATCCCCTAATTAATTTAATTAGTATCTATCGTTTTGAGTAATTGATTTATCAAACTATGATATTAGTATTCAGTTGTGGAAATTAAAATATTAATACTTATTTTATTATTGCATTTATCCTTGTCTAATATAAAGATGTAAGAAAATTAAAGATGATTTTTTAAAAATGCAAACATATGTAGAATCAAAATTAACACCTTTTATAACATTTGATTCTGATTAAGACATCTTCGCAGTCGGCTTCTGCAACGGTCACACTCAGAAACGAGATTAATGGTGTTCAAAAAGATAACGACTGCAGCGCTAAATGCATTTACATGTGCGAATAAGGGCACTGATATAAATAACAAAAGCTCACCGAATAAATAAATTGACCACGAATTCATTTGTGTAACGATTTCTACACCTGATAAAGGTATATGAACAAGTTAATGTTGAAAAAGATACACTGAAACAGATTGTCTCCGAAACTTAAATAAAAATCGTATATGATTAAATTGCAACGTGCTATAAATCTGCTACTGCAGCTTAACCGAAATTAAATTTAAAAATTTTGTTGTTACACTATTGAATGCTTCCGTCTTCTTTTGTAAGCAAAACTTCCTTTAATATATCAAAATAATGAAAAAGTTTAAGCAAATTCCGGAAACCATAAAATTGTACAGGTAATCTTATTATCGTTGGCACGTGAGCTCATTGTACGAATTCGTGCTTTTCAATTCGATCTGTATGCTTAACCTAAAAATTGTTTATTTATTTCTTATTTCAAAATACCACCACTCCATTCACTAATGTAATTCAACCTCCTAATAATAATTTGATATTTTATGGTCAGTATTCAATTTTAAATATGTCTAATTATGAAGTTCATGTTTCATCTGCTGTGCGAACATCAATACATACTAAAAGAAATCATAAAAATTGAATGTGTCTGTCTTGATCTTGTAAAGATTTTGATTCAGTTTTCATAATTACATAGATAGATTCACGTGAGAAGTTTTGATGTATAATTTAAGTAGAGTTTATTTGATTTATCCTAACAATGATAATTATTTAATCAAATTGAGCCACATATTTTCTTATTACATGAAATTAGATTTGTTATCATTAATTTTATATTCTTTAATAATTTTCATCACATTTATTTTATCATCATCGTGTACATTGATGGTCTGTAGCTAGTTAATGAATAAATTGATTATTTTTTTAGTAGATTTTATCTTAAACGTTTCGTGGTCTGATTGTATCTTATTTCTATTATTGAAACAGCGGCTATTGTTAGCTGATTTCGCTCGACGTGAAACTTAAACGGCCCTAATGCGTTTGTTAATGTTTAATTTTAAATTATATTTATCTCTTTCAACGAGCTCATTGATTTGTAAAATTTTAATTAATCTTTTCACTTTCTCTATTATTTCTTTTTGCTATTCTTTGTGTTGACCATTGTACCTGATGGCTGGACAATTGAGCAATTGTTGCGTGTTGTCGGGTTTTTTTATTTATGTAATAAATTACATTTCACTAGGTGTGTTGTAGAGACTCTTCAAATTATTTTTGTTGCTTCATTTTTGAGTTACTGACTGTAAGTTTAGATACAATCTGAAATAAGCTGCATCACCTTAAGACTATATGCGCTTGTGTAGTTGAATAAGTTTGAATTTTCGACCGCTTAGACATCAACCAATAGAAAGCGGTTTACAATCACATCCACATTTGCCTAAAAATAAATCGTGTCTAGCACTTGCATGCGATTAGTTTCTAAAGTGATACAGCTCGAGCTTTGCATTATATCGAGAGGAGTTTAGATTGTCAAATACGATGGGGTCCACACTCGTTTCAAACCGGGTGGTGGGACTTCTGCCTGCTTTGGATGAACTCATGGGCTGCATTCTGGGTTAACACTAGGCGGAGTAACATGCCAGGCTAAAATAATAACAAGTTATCTTACTTCATAGCAATGCCTATGGGACAGTACTTGCTTAGTATTGTAGTTATTAGGCATTAAGGAAAACGTAAATAATAATAATAAAAAATAGAAATAAGCAATCAAGATTTTATTGTGGTATCTAAATAAATATTGAAAGTAAATAAAGTTATAAGTGAATTATTAAACATTACAGAAGTACGACCATAGCTTTACGGGATAACCGTTTAAAGGTGTTTTATGATCTCCGGTTCCGATCATTGCGGTGCTTGAATCGGCGCAGGAGTTCTGATTTATGTCATGTTGTACAATATTAGATATTTAATCGATAAATTACTGGAACTTTAATAATACGTTTTTTAATGTAATTTTAAATTTAATTTCAGAGTGAATGAAAGAAGGATGAACCAAGAATATAACTATAATTCTAACAAGAGGAGGGTGCTCTGTCAATCTGGACGCTGTACTCTGTCTCAACAAGCCGGCCGATAAGTCATTTCGCTCATGGACCGCACTCTAATTTAACATCAGATTTATCTGGATTCATAACCTACAGTTAATTATAATACTCTCACTATTATTTTCACATGAAAGGAAACGTTAAACAACAAAAAAATACAACCAGTATTAATAACAGACATGTATGTTGTAAGGGTTAAGTAAAAGAATAAATCGTCGATATCGAAACGCGACTTCCTCTGCGCACGGTGGGAACTGCCGATGCAATGATCGATGGCAGCGAGGTCAATCGTATAATATCGGGCGTGTAGTTTGTATACAGGCTGTAAGAAGACTGATAGCAAATCCCTTTAACCACGTGTTACTCTATCAACACCTAAACATTATTGTGAGTTATTTTTTTAATTATTAGCGTATTTCAAGATATTGATGTTTAATTTTTATATTGTAGCTCGACATATGACAACACTTCGCCTGATGTAAAGCTAGAGTGGGGTCCATGAACGGAATAAAACTGCTACTACAGAGAGAACTCTACTAGCAGCAGTCGCCTCCGCTATGCCGGCCTGAGGATACGAGTATCCTAGATTGACAGTGCACACTCCTCTCGTTATATCTGGCTACTTTCAAACTATTCCCGTAACGCGACAAGGTCACTTCACGGGTGAAACATTCGAAAGTGGTGGTACTACTCCAGGACGACGGACTGGACAAATAACTGTAATCAATCTGCCTACCACTCTTTAGTAGTGCCTATATGCACTGAGCGACCACAGTGCATATAACAAAGTTACATTGGTATCGGTCGGAATTTAGCGAGCTTCGAACACGGGCCTCTTGATTGTGAGTTCACGCGTCTTTTCCGCTAGACCACGGCCGCTTTAGTCGTATTTTTAACAAGCCCGCTGGCCTTTTTCGCGTGGTCGTCGTGACACTAGTAAAAATTAAAAAGAAAGACTTGTACCTCGTCAGTATGATGTATACAGTTCCGAATACAGTTCAGAATATTTTTCTGTAACGTTTTAGAAATGGAACACAGGCTTCTAAAAATTTTAATTGTATTTTTTTTTGTAATAAAAATAGGTTATTGAAAATATTCGAAATATAATGCTTGTTACCATCATTTCCGAGTTCCGCTCCAAGTGTGACAAACAATATGCAGTCTTCAATTATACTTTTTCAACATAGTTGCGGTTTGGAAGTTTTTGCTTTACCAACAAAAAATGTAGAGCGAAATTGTATGAAAAATAAAAACACTCTATCAAAATGAAAAATAAGACGCATATGAAATGTTGAAGAATCAATTTATTGCTTCAAGTATATTTTTTTAGCATCCTCAAATTGATGTCTGGGAGTATTTTACAACAGCTTTAATAGGTACCCATGGTAGGTATATATACGATTTTATTATATTTCCCTAAGAGCCGAGAGAACCGATTTATGTATAATTATAATAGAGATATATACTTCATACATTTGACAAACGATTTGACAATGTTGCCGTCATGTCAAATACAACTGACAGAGAACCTAAACGTGGCTGTGGTCACCTTTTTTCTCGCGTCACATTGGGAGCTTTATTGCACATCTAGTATCTCAACCGGTATTGACTTTGTTATACGTACTTGGGTCTTTCAGTGCAACGACATAGTGACTAGTTTTAAACTAGGTGTTTAAAAAAAACCTGAATCTTAGAAATGTTTTTCCTTACTCTTTCCGTAGAAGTAAAGAAGTAATACTCGAATTTTGTACGACTTGCATGCATAGATAAACGAGACGAAAGTTGTATAGAGAAAGAATAGTCATTGGTGCTCCGTAGTTTTTGTCTATCCCAAACGCAACTACTGCGTAGTTACCTAACACGTTTCACGATTTGCGAACCTATATGGTGTATGCTCATCTCATCATTATGACATAGCGGTAGTAGTTACTAACTGTGTATACTCTCGCTCATGGACCGCACTCTAGCTTTTCTAAAGGCGATAGGTTTAACTATGACGTCATATCTCCAAACCTCTGACCTCTAGAGTAAAACAAGATAATATTTTCATATAGGAATGTTCGTAAATATGTCGTTCATATAATATTAAATCTTAGAAGCAGTTTCGCCTGCCGTAATGTGTTATATGAAATGGTAGGATTCTGTGATTTACGTAGCACGCCGCAGAGACACACAGCATGGGCTTTTGATATACCTACAATGTAATAGAAATTCATTGATTCTCTACTATTTGGATATGTTGTTATGGTTATTGAATTAAATAAGATGTTCTGAATTGACAACTGCTGTGTAGGAGTTGATATATCATAAAGTTTTACAATAAGGCTAATACGGGCAGGCAAAAAAACCGATCTTCTTTTATTGTAGATCGACATATGACAACAGTTCCACGGATGTTAAGTTAAAGTTTGCTGAGTGGGAACAACTGCTATCACAGAGAAAAGTCTGCATGCAGTCGCCTCCGCTATACTGGCTTCGTACAGGCCACACGCCTCTTGTTAATTTTCTATTTATGATTTTCAAACTCCATTCCAAAAGTGCGGTCTCTAGTCCAGACTATTGCGATCGTCATATTATTATTAGCAGGGAATTATGATATAAGAGATCAAGTGAAATATTATTATTTATTATATTATTTCTAAACACTTATGCATAGGGCCCTACCACGTACGATGAAGAAACAATCTTGACGCTACTAGGCCTTGTTTTAGGTACGAAATTAACATATATATTAATATTGCAATAAGGGTTTGTGGTTGACTCTTTATGCAATATACTAACGTATATAAGAACGTGTATACTTTAAAATTATCTTTCTTTGAAACCTGTTAAAAATAAACTAGTTACGCTCTAAATAATGTAAACAATAAGAAGTACCCGCATTTGTCGCAAAAGATATGGTTCAATGATTAAACGATAGCAGGTTGTTTTAGATAATGTCCTTTTTAAGTTCTCCTATTAACTAAAGCTATTTTAGTTTAGTTTTAAATTAAGCACTATAGCATTTTTTTATTAGATTTTCACCAAAAGGTAGCTTGGTTTATTTGGAAGGCTGAGGTTTTGATTATAACAATGATGGGGAAATAAATAGGTCTTTACCGGCGTTGCGTACTTTGTATTTTGGCGTACAACATCGTAGATCGTAGTCGTATACACTTTCAATGTTTAGCGTCTCTAACAATATCCATTTTCATTTTTGTCAGCAATTTTGAAAAGGGTTTAAAGCCCCAAAAAGGTGACGTCAAAAACATTTAATCAATTACATTTTAACTCTATAAAATTGTTATAATTTGTATCTAAAGGAAACCTTTATAGGGTTTGGTAATTTGACTGCTGTCACAACAGCGGATACGACCCACTTAAGCTTATTTCACCTAATTGAATCCTAGAGGCATTAAGTCCTTCAACCTATAATCCTCGTGATGAGATTCACGCCGTCTTTTTTTACGCGTAACAACTATCCCTTTAAAAGTGTCTTTAAGAAATTGATTTTTTTGTCGCTTACCTGATTACATGTAAGTAGATGCCGTGTAAAATCGTGCGGCAAAATGCTCATCTTATACTTGTAAGGTTTAAGTTATTATCTTGAGACGGGTATTAGAAGCATATTTCGTTGAGTAGGTACTCAGCTACATACACTTTATAGTTACTCATAAATAGGTCAATCAAGTAATGTCATAACATTACTTTTACCATAGAACATTTTTTATTGATTAAAATTTTCTTTGAAAAAGTTACATAAAATCATAGAGATATACGAGTATATAGGTACAAGAGGTGCAACCTTCATACATCTGACATAAAAAAACCGTAGGCCGCTTAAAACGATTTGACAATGTTGCCGTCAAATACTGACAGAGAACCTAAACGTGGCTGTGGCCATGTTTTCTCTCGCGTCACATTGGGAGCGTTATTACACATCTAGTTGTATATATCAATGCATAAAATAGATTACAGAGAAAATTATATGAAAATATAATATAAAATTCAATAAAAGGGACATTATTCATGGTGCTAGTAATGTGTTTCCCACGTACCGCGCGAATAGCTTCCGCATCAGGTGCTACCCATTCCTCTCTCAAAGGGTTTGTAAACAATTCTCTATTTAAAAGGGTACCTTTATTATTATTACTCTGATTGACAATTCACGTCTCAAGTGTCAAGGTTTTTTTCAACTAGATATAAAACTAATATTGGATGGTCCCATCCTCTTCCGTTAATTTTTTGTCCATTATTGCGCTGAGTTTCATTTTAGGAGAAAAACTTTCAATTATTTGGAGGATGTTACGAAATTTTTTAATAAGCGAAATTTGATTCTACAACATAAATTCGATATAGAAGATATCCTAGAATTGTATTTGTTTATAGATATTTTCTGGTTTCTAATAAATGGAAAAAGAACACACGATAAGCATGTTCACTTTCATTACCACCCAAAAGTGTCACAGGAATATTTTAATATAATTAAATTATCTCATTAGATAGACTTTACATAGCAATGCTCGCACCTCTATTTAGTTGGAACCATTAAATATGAGATATACTCGTATGTAGACTGATTTGTTGCTTCGTCTAAGACGCTTCGGTCGCTTTTTACAAGATTTCCTTAGTGTTTATGAGATAGAAGAAATGTCTTTCGGTGATGAACGACCGATCGGTGATTTAAGAGGGTTATTTTTGTTTCCCAAATTAGATAACCAGTTTCGGTGTCGCTGTTCTATCATTTCATATAATTTATTAACTATAATACAATGAAAACGTGTGTTGTGCGGTTTGTTTAAAATTTTATTACTAATTGGAACTGTGTGTCAAAACTTGCACCTAATTTTGTAAAGATTTTAATCGTAACTTGGGAGACAAATCGCTTCCAATTCGGTGTCAACCTGAGGGTGCTCAAAAGACATCGCTTGTTCCCATTCATCGATTTTTTGGCTTAGATGTTACAATTAATAATGACAGCGGTCACAGGATTAAAAAAAAATGTCTAAAAAAATTTGAAACTAAAATCTTTTAAAAATCTAACTAAAGAATTGGGTTCATGTTTTTTAATACAACACGTAGCTGGTACAATAGAAGTATAAGATATTTGTGGACATTTATAGCTTGATCGAGTAGTTTATTTAGACGCTTTTTTAATTCAAATCCAAAGCGGTGTATGAAAGGGAAGATTTACATCGGGTGTCTTTGTACTTGACTCGAGTGACCTTATTTGACAAAAGTGTTAACATTCGAGCTCATAAAATATTTTGACTGCTCTTTTAGAACTTCGTAGAAACATTATTTGACATATTTTACAACAAACTAATAACAAACTGGAGATTTTTTAATAAAAAAATAGTACCTTTAGTATATTTTATTTAAATGCCCAAAGGGTATGTCAATTAACCCTTCCAAAAAGTTTAATTAGTGGTTGTCGATGTTAATCTGAGATATATCATTAAAAACTATTAGAGAATTCTTAAAATACTTTTAATTCATCATACGGGTAAATTATAATTTTTACCTGATTTTAGAAAATTTTAATTATTAGTTATTACAACAATTGAGATAGGCAAATTACAGTACAAATACTATATTATTATATTTAACAACGAAAATTGTTTGTCTGTATAGCTAATTTTTAAAACTACTCAACCGATTTCATATAACCGTCAACAATAGATAGCTTAGTTCCTAATGCTAAATAACAAATTTTTATAATACTGATTAGATTTAGTAAGTTAGCGAAAATTGATACAAGAGCTCATTGAATTTGTGTAGCGAAAAGAGATTCGTCGATACAAATGGCTGTTATTTTAACTTCTTAAGCCCTTATTTTCTTCAAACATTCTGGTTATTGTGATTTATTTATCGCGCAAACAAAGATAACATCGAACTATGGTTAGCTGTCATAAGTTATATTTATTTTCTTTACAAATTCATAGAATCGATGCGAATTTCGTATCGAGATGTTTGCGGCGATCGCTGTTATTATTATTGCCAACCGAATATTCATCATTTGTATGTGAAAGAGTACAATAGCAGTGAACCCTTTGGCGACACAATGCGCGTCACTAATCTAGATCATGTGCTCTATTGTGAGAATACTTCGACAGAGAAAGAGCCGCGTTTCTGGATATCTCACTCGATGTCGATTTATAAGAAATTACTGCGCCGCGGGAGTCAGGTAGAAGCTCCCACGGATATGCTACACAATGCAAAAACTTTGCACTTCAAATATACTAAACAGGAAATGAAACATATTAATAAATACATTACTACTATTCATATTTTCGGCTACTGTTAACTATAAAACCAAACTTAGTGGTAGGTTGACTGATGATATTAGCCAAGTCTGTTGCCCTGGTATTTATTATATGCAATTATCTCTGGTAGCAATTGATTTCGCACTGTAGCTTAACATTTGTCAAAGCGTGATTATTCATTTATTTTAGGAGAAAAAAATACATATCGAATAAAAAAATAAAATTATGCTAGACCAGTCTTCAGTAATCTAGATGGCGCATACTCGTCCCTCAGAGGCGACTGCTGCCCGTAGAGATTTCTCTGTAGTAGTAGTTCTTTCCGTTCATGGACCGCATTGTAGCTTTACATCAGGCGGAGTGTTGTTATATGCCGAGCTACAATAAAAAATAGTAATAATCTACCTATTTTATTTATGTCCCTACAGTAAGTAATGAATAGCGTACACACTGGTATATAATATATTTAAATATTCGCACGTTATGAATATTTATGTCCGTTTATGTAAATGTCTTCAATGAAATGTAAAGGACTGAATTTTATTTAAATTAAACTGTTTCTTGTAATTATTTTAGATATCTTACTTTAACTCTTATTTATATTAATTTTTAAAGTCTAATTTGTGACTTATTTAAGGAAATAAATTAACAAAAAACATCTTTCTTAGCCAGAAATTGGCACGCAGTTCTTTTCAAAACAGAAAAAAATCATTTGTGTTTGCTATAACAACATACTTTAGTGTCCGAGAAAAGTATTTAGCACATTTTGTTGCGCTAATTGGACAAGTAATTACGATGCTTGTTATTTTATGATCATTAGTTAACTTTGAAGACGTTATTTTGGTTGTTTATGAATATATTGTTTGAGTATGTTAAGCGGCCGTGGTCTAGCGGTACAAGGCGGAGCTCATAATCGATGAGACCCGTTCAAATCTCCCGCCATTCTCACCAGTACCTAAGTATTTTTGTTATATTGTGTACTTTGACAGGTTTGTCCCGTCTGCCGTCCTAAGGGAGTACCACCACTTTCAATCATAATGTGCGCGAAGGTAGCCGGAGAAGAGTGTGCACTGTCAAACGTGGATGGTTCCTCTAGCCTGCTGCCTGCAGAAATTTCTCTGTGGTCACAGTTGTTTCTGATCATGGACCGCAGCTAAACATCCACTTCGCGACCGAGTCATATTCTACATATAAAAAAAACTTTTAATATTTTGTACTGGCTGTTTTTCTCCGTTTTTTATTCTGCGTGTTTATCCTTGTTTATGAACTAACTTTTGTTTGATTGTGCCTTCGGGTAATGTGTGCAATACGGTAACAATTATGAGAGTAATATTGATACTGCTGTTTGTTTAACTGCTTATTAATTTTGGTCCTCCGAGCTTTGACTAACGGTGTGCTGATACTTATATGAGAAAAGATTGGAGTCGCCATTATTTTTTTAGCTGGAACATAGAGGTTATACTATATTTAATATTGGTTATGTACATCAGTCTAGAAATATTTTCTTTTTATAACGAAAATTGAATAATAAAAAAGGAGCTTTGACTTTTTTAACGATCAGAATTTAGCGAGGGTTGAACCCGGCTCACATCGATCGTGAGTCAATGCGTTCTCTCGCTAAACTTCGGTTGCTCAAAATGGCTTATTCATTATTAGTAAAAAAATTTTAAAACCGGCTTGCTAAAACATTGTCAATTCCACGGCTTTTCATGTTCGTTTTTAAATCGGCGCGTGTGCCCCAAAGGACGTCATTGGGTGTCATCCAGGATCCAGCCTCAGTTAATTGGTAGGAATAATTTTAAGTCGCCACCTTAACTACCAGTTTTAGTATCAGTAAAATACGTTTATCATACTGATATATTACAGCACGATCGTCTTTAAGTAATTTTTCACGTTGCCCCGAGGTTAGTGCGCGTGTATTAAAAATTGTAGGTCGAACCGATCAGGGAGTTTATAGAAGGAAATTAAATGCTTATAATATTAAATAAAACCTTTATTATTTTTGTTTATACAAAATCCTCGAATCTACCGCGGGGCAATTCCCGAATGTAGGAGACTTAAACGTACTTCACATTCATTCATTTCTATCAGTTTTAATTTCTACTAGCTTTGTAGTCGATCGGAACTTTTACTTTTGACGAAACAATTTTCTATTGCCTAAAAATTCGTAAAATTGATAGAAATGGATCTATGTGTGTTAAGTTGAGAATTGAGGCCGGTGGTGGTTTATTTAACGAGTTCTTTTGTTTTATTTGTTCAGGAATCAAATAGATTAGAATTATCGTGCAGTCGTACACTTGTATGTTACGGTTTTGTTTTTATTTTCACGTACACTTGTTAAAGATTTAAGATATTCAAATGTTGGGAGTTTGGGAGATACAGTGACTGTGGAAAGGCAATAACTGGTATATTGAATTCCAAATTTTATCTGATTTTGTAAAACAAATTGCTTCCAACACTTGTAGTAGTTAAATTATTGATATAAGATGTATGTGATCATGTATTTTTTTTTATAGTAACTCAACCACTCCGAGATGAGCGAGAACAACTGCTACAGAGAATGAAAAATTGGGATAATAACCATCATTCTACTCCTTAAAAATAGATGTAAATGATTTTATATTCTTTTAAATCCTACATTATATTATAAACTATTCACACATAAATATTATGATACTTTCTTTACAAAGTAACGAGTCCTCAATCCGCAGCTTAGCCATAAGGCACGCGTATAAATCTCATCGCCTTTTCTGCCCTCCACGTCATGGCCTACGGGGAAAACGCTTCCTTTTTACTTCACCTTTGTTACGCTTGCCTGTTCGCAATTCGCGGCAAGCACTTTATTTTGATATTCTTGAGTAGTGCTTCCTGGGAGGCGGCTTGCGGCGGCCGCGGGCGTCGACTCCTCACTGACCAATTGCAAATGTTAATCCCAGGTTTTGGGTATGTAGTTAAAACAAGAATTGCTTCGTTACACTTCGAAATAATTACATACTGTGTTTATTTTACTATAACTCCTTTTTTATATTGTAACTAATATTTTGACTAGATTTGGAGGACGTACGTTTAAAGAGTTTAAAACTCTAATTTTCGATGACAAAAATATGTGCGACGTCATTATACTTTGTCTTGTTATTAAAAAATAGAAGAAAAAAAGAATAATAATCAAATAAAAATTAATTGAACTAAACGGTCCGATTGTAATTGTACGGAATACACCGAACTAAATAAACACTAGTTGGATAAACAAGGAAGCTCACTTTACTGTGAAATATCGTTATATTTCACATCAAAAAGTTAACAATAAATATTTATGACCTCCCAAGCAGAAAATCTGACGTTTTTCTTTCTGAGTGAAACTTACGGATACAGTCAAGGCGAACTAAAAAATCTCACGGTAGGTGCCCCGAGCCGACGGCGACGTGCAATGAAATATGGTGAACGTTGATACATGTACGTCACGTCATACAAATTTACAAATGCAATAACTAGTCATTTAAGAATTGCGTTTTTTTTTAATAGATGTATTATTTATTGTGTTTATATTTAAAACTTTATTTAGGTCTCTTGCCCTTAAAAGTAAGGTATGATAAGTATAGTGAGAGGAGTGTGCCCTATTAATATGGACGATGCAAACCAGTACAGTGGAGACAACTATTCATGGACCGCATTTTAGATTAAAATCAAGCGAAGTGCTGGACTATTATTAAAACAAAAATTAATTAAAGAAATATAAATGGAAATTTTCTGGCTGCCTTCATGCTTCTAGTGCAAGCATGAGCAGCATAAACATTATCATAATAAACCTATTACTTTTATTATTATTTTGCAAAATGTCAAAACAGTAAAGGAGCACCGGTCGATCACCTACCTAACTTAATTCGATGCAAATTATTATCCATACTAACCAGACAGATTCTAAACATGCGTGGAGTTAGAAGAAGCCGCTCTAATAAATCATGTGAAACAACGAGATCTGGTAGATAGTATCTTTACCTTATAAATGGTAGCAGAAAAAAATCTAAACGTAGATAACTATATTGCTGGCCCTCCTCAGCGTTAGACCCTCGGGCACTTGTAAACGATTGTCTTCATCCATTTTTACATAATTTACTAGAATATTTTAAAATATAATTTAAAAAAAAAAAAAAGAATCCAATGTGTTAAAATACTACTTAGAAGTAGTCAAGCGCATAGTTTAGAAGTGTTAGGAAGACTGATGGTAGTTTTTTTTTTCATTCGTCTCCATCGTCGACCTGGAAGTTACATGGAAACCTCAGATAGAATCCGATCACATTTATTTATTTATGTAATTGTTGCGCTAGCGGTATACTTACTCAAATATGCAAATCCTTAATAGGTCTTTTATTTCCAGATGCAAGATTCTCTTCATGAACTTTTAACAATAATTTTAGCCTTAATTATCAAAATTAAGATTAACAAAACAGAAATTAAATTAAATTGAATTAACGTGTTATAAAAGTTATTTATGAATTACAAATTAATTTCTATACTTGCAGAGTATTAATAATTTTGGATATAATCATGGGAAACAACAATCACATTTCCGTGCAAAAAAAACCTTTGATTATTTCTATACAGACGTTCTGTTAGGATTTAGGATTAAGTTTTAACATAACTCTGAAAGTTATACTGAACTATAAATACATAAATAGACCAAACATTAAATGATGAAGCTAATACTTGTAATCTTTCTAATTGGAGATGAATAATCCCAAGTTGTTAGTAAGTTGCGGTATCGTTCGTTCCCTTCGAACGTAATTAGCCCTTTAAGCCCTATAAATTCTCAATTGTTGTTTGCGTGATTTATTGATACCGAACGTTATTCCGATATGAATGCTGCCGTAGGAAATATTTTATCACTCAGTCAGTAAAAAGCGCTTTTTATATGAAATTTATTGAACCGTTTTTTTTTTAAAGTTTAACAATAACACAATTTACTAGTGACAAAGTAAATATTTGCATCAAGTTAATATTATCACACTAAATAGTAAGGTCGAGCCCTAGTCAAGTCAAAAATGGCTTCAGTACAGTGGTAGGTACAACATTTTTGCTAAAACTTCTAAGAGTTTTTTTAAGAAAAAATGAAAATAAAAGTTCTCTTTTTTGGACTGTTTATCCATATTCATGCACGTTCACGAACACTTAATGGTTAATAATCCACCATTATTACACATTAACACTCGAAGAAATACTGGTTCAGGAAAATAATTCAAGACAGATAACCTAACGTCTCCAGATGGCCGCCAAAACTTCCTATTCGATCTTGTTTTGGTTAAAATTTGGCACTATACCTAATTAAGATATCGGTAAACGAGGGTGGTCTTTAAAAGTGAATAAATAAATCTTTTCTAGTCCTAAAAAATCTTTTGCACATCGAACAATCTTAGTAGAGATATAGAGAAGTCCTAGTAGATAAAATGGACGGGGTAGATATCTTAAGGGTAAGTTTTGTGTTGGCGCCATTGAGATTACAATATCAGCTCTTAATGTGTTAATTAAAAGGAAACTTAAGTTTTTCTTATCATAATATACTTTTATGAATATAACGGAATGTTGAAATTGAGTTTATTAAAAAACCCATTTTTTGTAATATTAAAAAATAACTATTTACTATTTAATTCATAAGTTCCTTATTTTTAAAATAGGTAGGCAGGTCAAATATATTAATAAATATTTATTATTTTTTCTTTTAATTTTGTTTGATAATTAATTAAACCAAAAAAACATGCAGAATTTAACTTCATTAATGAGATAAAAATGTGTAATATCATATTATAATAAATATATATTATATTAGTGCTTACATATGAAATTGGCGTTTTGTATGGGAGGAACAAAAAGTCGAATATTTTTAAATATAATATATTTAATTAATCAAAGTATGAACCATTGTTTTCTATGCACTTTTGCCATCTCATAGGTAGTTCATTGATCCCTTTACTAAAAAAACCAGTCGGACGGGAATCAATAAAATCTGTGAAGGCGATTTGGACTGCCCCATCAGAGTTGAATTTTTTCCCTTGCAAGAAGTTGTCCAAATTTCGAAAAAAATGGTAATCTGTTGGAGCAAGGTCCGGGGAGTACGGAGGATGTCTTAGACATTCCAATTGAAGCTCTTCTAATTTGGTAGCCGTCTGTTGTGCAGTGTGTGGTCTAGCGTTGTCGTGAAGCAGCAGTGGCGTAGAGCGATTGACCAGCCTAGGTTGTTTAGCCGCTAGCTTTTCCATCATGGTTTGCAATTGCTGACAATAGACATCAGCCGTAATAGTCTGGCCAGATTTGAGAAAACTGTAATGAACAATACCGGCACTAGTCCACCAAACGCTTACAAGTAACTTTTTTGGGGTTAATTTTCGCTTGGGGCAGGATTTGGCTGGTTGGCCAGGATCCAACCATTGCGCTGAGCGCTTTCGATTATCGTAAAGAATCCATTTTTCATCACAGGTAATGATTCGGTTTAAAATACCTTCATTATTGTGCCGGTTCAGTAATGTAACGCAGCAGTCGACGCGCGTTTGCCGGTTTGCTTCAGTCAATTCGTGAGGTACCCACCTTTCAAGCTTTTTAATCTTCCCAATTTGCTTCAAGTGAATTAAAACAGTTTTATCACTAACACCGCAGCCTGCAGCTAACTCGGACGTGGTTTGCGATGGATCCGCTTCCACAATAGCCTTCAATACTTCATTATCAACTTGGGTCTCAGGCCGTCCACGGGGCTTGTTCTGCAGGTCGAAATTTCCAGAACGAAAACGTTGGAACCAAAAACGAACTGTGTTTTCTTTTGCGACATGTCCGTCATACACATCATTCACCCTTCGAGTCGTTTCCGCAGCACTAGTGCCACGGCGGAACTCGTACTCGTAAATAATGCGATATTTTAAGTTTTCCATTTTGTAAAATGAGTGACGCAAACAGAAAAAAACAGAAGAAAAAAAACAAATGAATGACGGTCATCGAAGGATAAATACATGAGTAAATAGCTGTGAAAATTTGAATTTGGAATTCCTTACCAAAGAGGAGAAAATCGTGATTAAAGTGGCCAGTACGAAAAACGCCAATTTGATATGTAAGCACCTAATATATATGTAAATTATCGCTTAATTCTTAATCATTATTATCATTTAGTGTTTATTTTATACGTTTATAAGTTTTGACACTATTTTACCCTTCGGTTTCAATCGTCCTACGTCATTTTGGACACAACGCTGTTTGACATTAGCTTAGTAAAAACAATAATTATCTTGATTTATATTAATTGCGTCTTATTAAAAAATAAATATCTTATTTAACCTATTTTGGCATTAAAGTAATCGAATATAAAAACAAACAAATTGATCGTGACCAAATAGATTGTAAGCTAAGTGGTATTCGTTTGAAAAATGGTGAAACATAAGAATGTCATTAGATTGTTCGCCACAGAACGGATAAGAGAACGACTTATACAGCGTTAAGTTTCGCAGCCTTTGATAACTTAATAGACTTCGAATAACATGTCTTTCTATTGATGTCTTAATGGAACGGATTCGAGAGATAATATATTAACTTTTAAATAACCGTTTCTGTATCTATTTTTGAGACAACTTTTCAATTCTCTTTTTTTTTTTTTAATAAATGGAGGCTTTTTGATATTCGTAGTAGTTTGACGTTGAGCGAGACTGCAGTCCGTAACTGCGACAACTGAGATATGTTTGGAAGCAGCAGTCGCTTCCGCTATACCGGATTGAGCAGACATTTAATTGCATATAAGTTAAAAGAGGAAACAAATAGATTCAAATTAAAGAAATTAAATTAAATTTAAAATCAATTTAAAAAAAAAACTACCTTAGCGGCATTTGGAGGTATATTTTAGTGCATAAAGAGCAATTTCTTCCAGACAATCAAGTGTGATAGGAGAAGCTGTGGGAAAAGCCAGAGATGCAAATTAGGAAGTTACATTTTACAGATACAATAAATGACCAAATAAAATAGATTTCAAAGGTACCGTTTTAGAAAATTTTACGACTTAATATTTTTTTCATTAATATCCAAATTTATACGTTTTCATTCAAATGTCTCCTTCCTTGTTCTGTTAGAAGAGATTTATGTCCGAATTCTAAACTTTTATAGAGGCACACTCGTTAACACTGATGTTAAAGTCTCGATTTATAATATATTTGGTGGCTATTCTCGACCTTGTGTACGTTAACGCGTTTTTTATTATCATTCAAATGTTAAGAAATTAATAGCACCAGTACACAAATATTTTGAGTTGTTACAAGTTACTAATAAAATTGAGTTATGAGTTTATAACATGCCGACACCATTTTCTAGTATTTCTTTAGTAGATGTTATAAAAAATAATTATGATACAGAAATTTTCATAATGAGTACAGCTATTTCAGTTTTTTTTACTTATCTTTAATACATTTTTTTTTTGTTTTGATTACAATAGCTCGGGATGTCATTGAAATGAAATAAAAAAATTAGGGCTTCAAAAAGGCGTTTAACGAGAAGACTTCTACTAAAAACTTGTCGATTATATAATAATCTAAATACTTTCTTTGAAATATTGGCTTTATCGCCATAGTGTTCTAAATTTTAAAATTAAAAATTATTTTTTATAAAATCATCAGCAATAGGCCTTCATTCTATTAACACAATTTATTCATATAATTTTCATTCATATTTACACATCTGCCATAGCATGTGCTCTTAATGAAAAACCATTGCACAATTTCAACACATTTCAATGATATGAAAGGATTTTATAAATAGGTTTTTGCGCAAACTGTCTCTGTTTGACCGTATGTAAGTACCCGTGTCAGATGTTCTTACATTTCACCCTTTTTTCCTAATATCTGCAAATTCTATCATTGTGCAAAAAGGCGGCATACTTTCTATTTACAAAGAACACGAGTGCTTTTGTTAATATATGCCGATTTGCAAAAGAAAGCTGTTTCAAAGTAATATTATTAAAATTCAAAGAGGTAACTCTAGGATTTGTAATAATTAAATTTGTTTGAAACTTTTTTTCCCCTGGATTAATAAGCAGTACATCAATAAGTTTAAGCAGAAAAGCATGCTAATGAAGTTTCAGTCTACAGTCCTAGGTTAATACCACCACTTTCAAGAGTAACACCTGTAAAGTGGCATACCAGTGGAGTGTGCTCTGTCATCTACTGATGCCTATAGCGGAGGCAACGCGCGACGGCTAGTTGCAAACAATCACTCATGGACCGCACTCTAGCCTAATAGCGGAGTATGATCACATGCCGAGCTACCGTAAAAAATTATATAATTGGAGCTAGTAGTAATTTTAAATACTGATGTGTTCGTACAACAAATTATATCTTCCAGCGAAACGAAACACATTTTTAAGATGGGGTTTACATATCTGTCATCTTTCGTCATAGTGACAATTGCAAAATCATGCAGTATGCATCGTAACGGATGTAACAAAAAAATATCTTATGATAGATATGAATGAACTATATTTGACGAGTGTTCCACCCAAACAATACTATGGCACAAGCTATAACCACTCGTGGATAGCACACCTTGCAATCCTTTCGCATCTGCGCGCGCATACGCATCTTTTGCGCTACTTTCTTTTAATTAATTTTGGAATCGAATTTCTCTTTAAACTACTATCCTTTTAGTATTGGAGTGTCTTTTTATGTGTTTACATTTTTAATATTGAAATTATTGGCAGTTTTAAATGTAAGAGTTGACGATAAATAAGTCATTTACGAGTGAATCGGCAGTTTGTACAATAAAATTTTACCAAAACTGTCTTTATGAAAAAATAATAAAAGCCCTAAATTTATGATACTCGTATTATTTCATTTAGTTAGGAGTTTGGAGCGGCTGTTATCTAGCGGTAGACGTCGGACCTCACGTCGAGGAGTCCCGTGTTCATGCCTCGCTAAATTCCGACCGGTACCAATGTATTATAACTAGGTTATATGTATGTACTTTGGTTGCACAGTGCCTGTGATACAAGTATTAGTTTATTACATTAAAAAAAAAATCGTAGCTCGACATGTGACAACACTCCGTCTATCTGATGTTAACGATCTGATGTCACGAGCGGAAACAACTGCTACTACAGAGAAATATTAAGGCAGCAGTAGTCTCTACTATGCCGGATTGTGGAGACGTATCTGCATCATCCATTAAAGAAGCCTTCTTCACTTTTCCCGGCTACTAACTTACTACACTAAGCCACAGGTGTGTTACACTTGAAATGCATGTGGTGAGGACTATCCCAGGACGGCAGACTGGGTTAACAACCATCTGTAGTGTCAGTCTGCCTACCACTCTTTACCTATATATATTTTTTTTATTGTAGCTCGCCATATGACAACACTATAGAGAAATCTCTACGTTCAGTATTCACCATCTAAATTGACTCTGCACACCCCTCTCGCTATACCTGGCTACTTTTAAACTGCTCCCGAAACGCGACAAGGTAACTTCACGGGTGTTACATTCGAAAGTGGTGGTACTACCCCAGGACGGCAGACTGGGCTAATAACCATTATCAGTCTGCCTACCACTCTTAATATAAGATACAGTCTTAATATAAAAAGCAATTGATTCTACCGAATAATTTAAAAAATAAATTAAAGCATTACTAAACAAGTACTGTTCTAAACAATCATCACTAAGAAGATTATTATCATCTTAACAATAACTAAAATATCAGATGTAAAATATGTATTTTTTATATATTTCCTTTATTATATTGTATATTATTTCTTGTGTAATTTGTTTTGTAAATACATTTAAAATGTGAAAGAAAGTTGAATACAAACAATTTGTCTGGAGCTGTGTAGTTTTGATCTTATCTAGATTCCTTTTGTGGTCCAGTTTGGTTACAGATTATGTTTTACTTTAGTGACAGGTCCCTTGTTCAAAATCAATTGTTTGTTTTATGCTTAATAGTGTAGGTACCGTGTTACATTGTTTCTTAGAAAATTTAATATTTCGTTTCTTTTTTATTAGAAACAGAAGCTTTTAAAATTGGACCACAGTCTAGTTTAACATTTACTTTAGTTAATTTAATTATCGGATTTTTTTTTAAATTATTTTTTGTCATTTTTCAATTTTCATCATAAAAATCATCATAAATAATTACGTGAATTTTTCACACTTTTTAAATTTAAAAATACTTTCAAAATAAATTCCCACATATACCTAATCATTAAGAACTTTCCCAATCACAGCATGTGGTTACGATGATAATGGAATAAATTCTACAAAAGGACGATTGTCAAAAGTTATATTTATTTTCTTTACAAATTCATAGAATCGATGCGAATTTCGTATCGAGATGTTTGCGGCGATCGCTGGTATTATTATTGCCAACCGAATATTCATCATTTGTATGTGAAAGAGTACAATAGCAGTGAACCCTTTGGCGACACAATGCGTGTCACTAATCTAGATCATGTGCTCTATTGTGAGAATATTTTGACAGAGAAAGAGCCGCGTTTCTGGATATCTCACTCGATGTCGATTTATAAGAAATTACTGCGCCGCGGAAGTCAGGTAGAAGCTCCCACGGAATCCTGACTGAAAACTATTTTACACTTCTTACTGTTATCTTTCGTTGTTGCCAGAAATGTGTGGGAATGTTATAATTTGCGGTTCATTAGACGATGGCGTGCATTTACGATCGATAAGATCCTTGTTCAAATCTCCCCACATTCTGATCAGTACCAAAGTAATTATTTACTTTGGTCAATAATTGCATACAATACAAGCACTACCTTAGTATAAGCGTTAAAAATCATAATTATCATTACCTAAAACAGCATCTTGATGTAAGATCGGATTCAAGGGAACATAACACGTGGAAGGAACATTGCGGTTTCTTATCAAGTTATCATAATGTCCCATTGTGTACGAGCGCGGACCTAGCTTCATGAGTCTACAGCGATTAGTCTAAATATGCTTATATAATCAGACCATCGTGTTTCGCCTAAAGGTACGCGGCGTCCGATCCTTTGAGGAGAGCCATACATCACAGCTCCTAAGTAGACACTATATCAACCGATATTCAGAGTAATTAGCCCCGTGGCGACGGACCTCCTGGATTTATTGTGGTAGGGCGTTAATGCGGTCGACAACCATGTAGCCGGCCTTTTGTTCTCGCTGTCGGAAAAATCCAATTCGATTGTTGTGATGTGCCTATAAAAGAGGCAGTTAGAGAAGGCGTAAAGTAATTTGATGGTCTCGTTACATCAATCTCAGATCACTAAACGAAACTTAAAATCACTTAAATCTTTCAACTTTAAGTGGATATTGGTATTAAAAAATAACCGAATGGCGACGTTTCAGGTAAGAAGTTAAAAGAAAGGGTATATGTTTGAATGAATTGAGGTATAAAAAACGCAGATTTAAAGATTGACAGCCACCGCAATCTGTTAATTAATTAACTCACTACAGTGATATGAGTGGCGTCAAACGACTGCTCCCGACAAAGTGTACGAAGCCGCCGCAGCAACTCGGGAGCCAGACATTTTAGCTACCGAAGGCGTCACGACTTGATAACGCTCAACGGCTAAATCGTAAAACATCATTAGCAAGATAACAAAAGTCTAAAAGCTACCTACTCGTAGTTAAAAGGCAGGAAATAGAAACGATACGGAATTAACTTCTGATTATGAAAGTGAGAATCATAAATAATTAATTTATTTGGGATATACAATTTTTTTTAAATGGCCCATATTGTTAGCGTACGTTTCTGCAAATACGAGCTCGTTATAACACAATTTGTGTAAAAAACAACAACAACGCTATAATTTTCTCACAATATTGTGGTTAGTAAAACAAACATTGGTCTTTTTGATTGCTGGTTGTCCGAATTAAGTCGTTGTTGATGTTCGACAAATTGTGACAAAAAAAAATCTTCACAAAGGAAGAAAACTTAATTCTATATCAGAATCGAAAACTTTAACCCGTATTGTGTTACAGCGGTGCTAACAAATATTCCTTTGTTGCATCTCCGCCCACACCTATTATCAGATACTTCTCTGACGTATCATTTTTTATCAAAACAATAACTTTAAAAACAACAGTGTAATAGATAGATTCTCACATAGAGATGTAAAGTAAAATATAACTTAATTTATCAAAAATCTTAACAATGATGTCAAATTTAATTTACGTTCACATATAAATTAGTGAATTGTAGTTTGGGTTCTCAGAAGGAATTCTAGATTCTGTTTATTTTACAACGTAAATGCATTCAAAAAGTCGTATTATTAAAAGAATTCAAGTCTATGTGCATTCTTAACTATACTTGCATTATTTAGACTTTAGAACCTACTGTGTAACATAATGCAAAATTAAATTAGTGATATATGAATTAAAAAGCTGATACAAGTATCTATAAAGAAAAAAAAATCAACCCTTGCGTTGTTAATAATTTAGTTAACCAATTTCATAAAATTAATACGCGATATAATGTCCACGTTCTGCGACTAATAAAAAAATAATATCAGTTTATCCACCCACATTGGTTATAAATTAATAGAATCAGCCCTCATCGTTGTGTCATATAATAAAAGATGATTTGATTCGTGTGAGGTATTTTTTTATTGTTTTTAGGAAATGCTTCCTTGCTGATCACATCGGTGCCTGCTAATTCTACATGTGGGAAAGATATCTAAAATTTATGATCACAAAGGGTAATAACGGGTTCGGATTCTCATTTTGGGTAATATTTTGAAGAGAAATTAAGATGTTTATTTTATAGAAATTAGTCGCACATCATAAGGCAGTAAGGAAATAAATTGTTTGAAAAAAAAAAATACATTTAAAATATTCAACAAATTCATGTTAATAAAAGAAAACTAAATGAACTGTATTATGAATAGTTATACAATGGATATGAAATTAATATAAATAATAAATAAAAATAGCAGTTATTAGTCCAGTCTGCCGCACAAATTACCATCCATGCATACGAGTATAACACGTAATATCCGTTAAGTGACGGGACGGAGGGACGGAGTCAACCTGCAGACGTTTCTTCGTGGTGGTAGTTGTTTCAACTCGAGGATCGCACTCTTCGAGTAGCTTAACATCGTACCATACCAAAATAGAATCCGACATCTGTGATTGTTGGACATTCCCTTGATTATTGAAACTAATTGGGCGTAAATTGCATAATCGCTGTAGATTAGTGTCTTGATTGTTATTGTGTAAAATTATTATTAACTTTTATTCAAGGAGAAATGTAATTTTAGGGAAAGAAATAAATTGAAAAAATATTCAATAAATAATAATTTTATTTAAGTCTACGAGACCTTTATAATTAACATAATATTTACACAGATTCTTATTGTAACAGCCTAAACAGAGAGCCTCGAAAAGCCACCAACGGTAACCTATATAATATAAATTACTAGTTTTCTTTACAACAAAAAAGTTTAAAAAAAAGCAGATTTAAAGAAGACAGAATAAAATGTAAATGCTATACCAAATTGATATTATGAATTAAGAGAAGAAATAATTATAAGAACCTACCTAAATTAACTTAATCTAATAAGGCACTATACACTAAATATCTTTAGTTTTCTTCTATTCTGTTGACTAGATATTATATAAAGTCTTTTCGTCTATATTACAAATAAATTATTGCTTTCGATCGGAGGGAGTCGTCCATCAATTGGAATTCATCTTATTGCGATGCATTTACCTGTGAACAAATAATATCAAATTTAATTAACCAGTCAAATATTATTTATGCTAAAAATAATTAATTAAATAAACAAATTTATATAAAGCTCACCTTATAATTATTTTTGTTGCCACCATGATATGACATCGAGTAATTCATCTTCGTCCATTGGTCCTAGTTGTTGATGTTGGTGTGATGGGGTTTCATATCTGTCGACAGCGGAGTACGATGAGGAAACTCCGGAAGAACATTCGGAAGGCGCTGGAGATCCTGCCTTTTCAGAACAAGGTGAATTGGCGCCGTAGAAGAAACCATCATCCATATCACAATTTGTAAACGATTGTTGAATACTGCTATTTGGAATGTTTTCTCTATTTTCCTGGTCTCGAGTAATACCTAGTGCGGCATCACTGTCGTCTAACAATTGTTGAAGATATCGTATATATTCAACTACCATTCTTAGTGTGTCGACTTTGCTCAATTTTTTTCCCGAGCCGCGACGTGCGCCACCAGACAAAGCGGCAACGACTGAAGCGGGCAGGTGTCGGCGAAGTGCATTGAAGCCATCATTCACTTGTTTCACACGGTTACGTTCACGGGCATTTCGTCTCGCAATCGAGGCCGCTTGCGGTCCAGTGTATGGATTTGTTCTAAAGTGAATTTTCTTCCTGTATTGCAAATTCGGCGGTGTATCGTGTGTTACATAATTCTTTTCTGGCGCAGGAGCAATAGGAACAGTTCGTTTTTCCATAGCACTCTTAGATATCGTAGTTGAAGAATATCCTGAAGGGACGACCACATAATTTGTTTGACCTTGAGCGAGTTGTATTTCTTGCAACATCGTAGATTGTTTGTTATGAAATAACGCGGGCGCGAGCGCGACGGTCAGGACGACACTGCGCGATATGGAAGGCTTCGCGGGAGCTTTCGGACACGATACGAGCGGTGGGATCGGAGCTTCACGTACAAATGAGTCGCCGGCGCCCGCGCACGCGTTATATCACCTGCGCGCCGGCTGCAAAAAATATAAATTTAAAAATTCTCTTCCCCTATTATTTTCGATCATCCCTTCCCTTTTGTACGTGTGGGTCGGTACCTGGTATACCATTTAGGGGTATGCGCGGTGAAGTGGTGAAAAGGCGGAGAACGCGTGCCTATATTATTATAAAGTGACCACTGATAAAAAATATCAAATAACAATTGTCCTGTTTTTTCATTCGCATTTAAAAGCACAAGCAAATATTTGTTAACTTCAAGTCACTCAAATAAAGCTCAACATCTGTAAAAAGGCTACTTGCACATTGGGAAATTCAACAATGAAATATATAATTTGATAGTAGAATTTTTGTTTTAAATAAAAGTTGTTTTTCCTACATGTTACACGTAGGATAAATCTATACAGAACAATAATGTGACATTTAATAGTCACTATGTCGAATAATATGAAACATCCTTATAAATCAACTCTTAAAAGTCAAATATCAAAGTTATCTTTTCCGAAGTATCTTATTAAGACTTCGATTTTTAAGTATTTCTCATGAGTAAAGTTAAAAAACTCGGGATAAATGTCGCATCAATCTTTATCGGTAGCTTTATCAGAAGAGGCGTTGACGTTCACAATGAAGTACGAGAATGTAAATTTGTTTTATTCCATCGCCGCACTATGAATGCTACAGCTGCGAGCACCAGAAATTAATTTACTACTAAAACATATTACGAGTTGAAACTCTTTTACACATTCACTTAATATTCTGTGGTTAATATATACAATACGGTTATTTAAAACCCACTGCAGTAATAATATTTATGCCCTATAGATTTAATATTGGTAAACAGATTGATGATGGTTACTTTTAAATTGTAACACCCGTGAAGTGACCTAGTTAAGTTTCGGGTCCAGCTTGGAAGTAGACAGGTATAACGTGAGAAGGTTCATAGACCGATTTCAGTTTAAAATCAGGTGGACTGTTGTCATATGTAGAGCTATTAAAAAATACAATGAATTAATACTTATTAGGTAATTTGGTTTTCTCAATTTTTCTATTCTACACCTAGAGTGTAGAGCGTAGGTTTCTTACAACAGAAAAATCGTCGGCGGTTTTTTAGAGCGGCCGTGGTCTAGCGGTAAGACGCGTGAACTCACGATCGATGAGACCCGTGTTCGAACCTCGCTAAAGACCGGTACCAATGTAACTTTGTTATATGTACTTTGATCGCTCAGTGCCTATAGGCACTATTAAAGAATGGTAGGTAAACTGATGATGGGTTTTTGTTCAGTCTGTCGTCCTGGGGCAGTACCACCACTTTCGAATGTAACACCCGTGAAGTGACCTTGTCGCGTTTCGGGAATAGTTTGAAAGTAGCCAGGTATAAGAGAGGAGTGTGCACTGTCAATCTAGATGGTACATGCTCGTCTCCTCAAGCCGACATAGTGGAGGCGACTGCAGCCGTAGAGATTTCTGAGATACTCAGAGTGGGAGAGGACACTTCCGGTGCTTTAAGTGTTCTCAGCTGGTTGTAATTACCACCCTACATGAATGCAAATCCCCCCATAGTGACCATGTCGCGTTCGGGGACTAGTTTGTGTAGTACCAGTTGCCGTCGGGGGGTGTGGATGCGGTATGGGGGAACAGTGGCATTCTCGCTTACGTACAGTACCCTGGTGAGAGTGTGTTGACCCGTCGGCCAGGGAGACCCGTAGAAACGGTTGTTCCGCTGGCCGCCCGCCGCAAGAGCAGACCTTGGTTCAACGGTGAGTGTGCGTCAGCTGTCTCAGCTAAAAACGCTGCTTACCGTGCCTGGGTCAGGGGTCGAAGAAATCATGACCCCCACGTGGACGAGCTGAAAGCAGCCTACAACCTTGCCACTAAGTCCTGCGGAAGAGTGTTCCGAAGAGCGAAGGCACAACGCATTTCCCGGATTGGCGAGAGCCTCCTGGCGCACCCAACGGGTAGTCGCAGTTTCTGGAGCCTCGCCAAAACCGTGGAATCCAACTTCAGTCGTTCATCGCTGCCACCGCTGAGACAACCTGACGGCTCACTGGCACACACGGCACAGGCAAAAGCCGAACTATTGGCGAACCTTTTTGCCGCCAATTCCCAACTCGACGATTGCAATGTGAGGCCTCCCGCCTTGCCTCCATGTGGGCACACGATGCGTGAGGTTCGCTTCAGGCAACGCGATGTCCGCATGGAGTTGCGATCGCTCGATGTTCGGAAGGCCAGTGGTCCGGACGGTATCCCAGCGCTTGTGCTTAAAACGTGCGCAGCCGAATTGACTCCCGTCTTGACGCGTCTATACCGACTCTCATACTCGTCGGGCTGTGTGCCTCGGGTTTGGAGGAAGGCCAATGTGCAACCGGTCCCTAAAAAGGGTGACCGATCAGACCCTGCAAACTACCGTCCAATAGCCATAACCTCAGTCCTCTGCAAGGTCATGGAGCGGCTAATTAATGTCCAGCTCATGGCCTACCTGGAGGATCACCAGTTGATCAACGACCGCCAGTATGGATTCAGATCAAAGCGATCAACTGGTGATCTTCTAGCGTATATTATGCATGTCTGGGGTGAGGCTATGGACGGCCGTGGAGAGGTCCTGGCCATCGGCCTGGACATCTCCAAGGCTTTTGACAGGGTCTGGCACGGGGCCCTTCTCTCCAAGCTCGAGGCGTACGGTCTTCCTGACAGGCTGTGTACCTGGATTGCCGGCTTCCTGCATGAACGCTCCATCCGCGTATTAGTGGATGGGTGCGCGTCGACGTTAATGTCAGTGAATGCCGGCGTCCCCCAAGGTTCTGTGCTGTCGCCGACACTATTTCTTCTGCATATCAATGATATGCTAGACCTCGGGTCTGGCATTCATTGTTATGCAGACGACAGCACAGTGCATGGGCATTACACATCTCGCCCCACAGCCGATAAGCAGGAAATCGACGGGATGAGAGAGTCTGTTGTTGCTGAGCTGGACCGGGTTCTAGAACGAATTGCTCTTTGGGGCGACTCGAACCTGGTGCAGTTCAATGCCAGCAAGACTCAGGTTTGCGCGTTCTCGACGAAAAAATCCCCCTTTACTCCTCTTCCTACTCTTCGTAGCACTACCCTTGGTACCTCGGACAGACTGGATATCTTAGGGATGTCGCTTCGCTGCGATCTGAATCACAGGGATCACATCGAGCGAGCAATAAAAAATACATCTCGAAAACTTGGCATCCTGAACAAGGTGCGTCAGTTTTTCGCGCCGGGGCTCCGCCTATTATTGTACAAGGCGCAAATTCGCTCCTGTGCGGAATACTGTTCGCACCTCTGGGACGGCTCTGCCAAGTATCTCCTCGATGCCCTGGATTCAGTGCAGCGCCGAGCTGTCCGAGTAATAGGCGACCCGGAGGTCACACGAAGCCTGGAGGCCCTGCAACTTCGCAGGGATATAGCGTCTTTGTGTGTCCTCTATCGCCTATACCATGGTGAATGTTCCGAAGAGCTCTTTAACCTTATTCCTACTTCCTCATTCCACTCCCGTAACACCCGCACTGGGCGGGGAAAGCATCCGCATTACGTCGACAGAATTGGAAGCCGAACAAAACGGTTCGGCGCATCCTTTCTATGTCGCACAATCGATAAATGGAATGCTTTGCCCTCCCACGTGTTCTCCCAATCCTTCAACCTTGGATCCTTCAAGCGGAGCGTGAAAAAGCACCTTCTTGGGCCGGCATAGTGACGGCGACTGGGGTCACCGTGTACCGCGGTCCTCCAGTCGTCGGCGCTCATGGACCTCCACTGTGCTTACCACCAGGCCAGTCGACGTCACATGTCGCGTCAATATAAAAAAAAAAAAAAAAAAAAAAAAAAAAAAAAAAATTCTCTGTGGTAGCAGTTGTTTCCATTCATGGACCGCATTTCAGCTTTACATCAGGCGGAGTGTTGTCAGTGTCGAGCTACAATAAAAAAAAAATGCATGCAGCAGACGCTTTACTCTTTTGATTCCTGTCAGTCAAATTTCTCAAAAGTCAAGTAGTTTAGCAGAGTAGGTAAGCAAAGTTTCTAATAGTGAAGCTACAAAATAAAGATGGCTTTACATAGGGCATCTAGCAAACCCTATGAGTAACATTTTAAATTTCTCCTATCTAATTACCTTCTAAAATAAATAACAATGTTTAAAAAAGAAAATATTTACTATATTAGTGAGTATGGTTAATTAGTTGATGTCGGCGCTGTATTGACGTTGTGAGGCGGCTCGCATTCTGACATCTGTCGTCTTTCGCTCTAAACTCTTCATCAATTAGACTTGGACCATCGCGGCGTGCCACGAATTACTTCTTATTACCAATACCTTGTCCCTGATCACAGAGTGCGGCGCTTTGATCTTACTATCTCGGATATCAACTGAGCTACCGCTCGTGAATCTCTAGAATAGTTCGATTTTATTCAATTATAATGGCCCTTAAAATCAATCATTACTGCTTATTGCCAGTACTTTTCAAATTGTTATACATTTTTAAAATTACATGCCCTGATGTTAAATTTAAAAAAAAATCAAAAATTAAAAAATTACATATTAGAAAAGAGTGCTCTTTCAAAGTGCGCATTCGTCTCCTCAAGCCAGCACGGAGGTGACTGCTACATACAGACATCCTCGGTTGTTGCAGTTGTTTCTGGTTATGGAGTGTAAATTTGGTTGGCAGATTCTAAAGCTTTTTTATCTGTTTTTTAAAGATCAACTTAATATATTTTCTATCTAATTTTATCGTTAACAGTAAGTATCCTTATCTTATATTAGATTTAAATTGACTTTACTAACAAGCTTTCAATCAGCCAGTCATCTAGGGAGAATACAACCAAACCCCTGAATTGTACCGGATATGACCCGCGGCTAGGTGGTAGTGTGTTCCGTACATAACTGATATTTTATAATGTTTCTGTTGGGTATTATATATAATCATAATCAGGGGATACTGTAGGGCCCGTTAGGGATGTAACACATAAGGTTGATTGAACTAACAACACCTTTTAATATTTTGATTTTTTAAATCTATAACCTTTCAGGGTTGAGTCCTCGCTTAGTCGACTGTATTATATTAGTAAATTCTTGAGAAATGTCTGTAGGCATGCTGGCTTAACATGAAAGCCAACAAAAGCGTCCATACATTTTGCTTTACAACATTGTTTGAAACATAGCAAATTCATGTTTTATATATTCTGTGCCGTAGCTATTTGTTTATTATAGTGATTTGCGATAATATTAGTGCTGAGAAAGTTATAAAATTACTTAATTTCAACGTGAATTTGCTATGTTTCAAGCAATGTTGTAAAACAAAATGTATGGACGGTCAGGTGTTGGCTTTTACGTTAAGGAAACAAATGCGCCTCGTCCAGGACAGTGCACCGCTCGTTGTACCCGGCAACTTCTAAGGTGATTACTTAAACTTGAAACGGTCACTAATTACACATGAAAGTAGTGGTACTACTCCGGAACGATAAACCGGGCTAATAACCACCATAAACGCTGAGCGAGTTAGGTACATTAATGTTAGTGCAAGTGAGTGACATTGGTACCGACCAGAATTTTCGCGAGATTTAAACACGGATCGGGAGTCCGCGTCTTCTATTGCTAGTCGCTCTGCTTATTAGTCTAAATTGTATACTTCTAAATTTATTTTTGTTCCTTTTTTGTTATTGTAGCTCGACATTTTCGAATGTAACACCCGTGAAGTGATCTTGTCGTGTTTCGGGAGCCAGGTATAGCGAGAGGCGTGTGCACTGTCAATCCATACTCATTTACTCAGGCCGCCATAGCGGAGGCGACTGCTGCCCGCAGAGATTTCTCTGTAGTAACAGTTGTTTCATTCATGGACCGCATTCTAGCTTTACATTTTACTACAGAAAAATCTACGGGCAGCAGTCGCCTCCGCTATACCGGTCTGAGGAGACGAGTATGCAGCATCTAGATTGCTATCTCGCTCCTTCAAACTTTATCGATCAGATTTACGAGTAATATTATCATTTTATCATTTGATTAGATACGCCTGTCGTTTTAAGTTCAATGATATTTGAAGAAGAATTCATGATCATTAAAATCATTGTTAGTCCAGATCTTGTTGAACAATCACAATAGAAGAATATTTGGGAACAATGTTTATAAATAGATGATGTTCAATAGGTTTAATAAGCCTTGTAAATGGGTTTAAATATATTGTAAACTTCCAATAAGAAAATAAATTTTGTAAGGGTTAAATTCGAGTGCTTTGTGATTGAGAATTTTTTCAAAACAAATTAACTTTTTTATATTTATTTACTATACCTATAATATTTTTGAGAGATTTTTTTTATTGAAGCTCGGCATGTGACAACACTCCGCCTGGTGTAAAGCTCGAGTGCGGTCCATGAACCGAAACAACTGCTACTACAGAGAAATCTCTACAGGCAGCTGTCGCCTCCGCTATGACGGCTTGAGGAGGTGAGTATGCACCATCTAGATTGACAGTACACACTCCTCTTGTTATACCTAGCTAACTGTTCCCGAAACGCGACAAAGTCACACGGGTGTTACATTCGAAAGTGGTGGTATAGTCTGCCTACCACACTTTGTTTATAGGCACTGAGCGATATTACATTGGTACCGGTCAGAATTTAACGAGGTTCGAACACGGGTATCATCGATTGTGAATTCACGCGTCTTACCGCTAGACCACAGCTGCCCCTCAGGCCGCTTAGAGCACGACAAGGAAGTTTTGATTTAAATTGAACAATAGAAATAAAAAATATAATAATTTTTATTTTAAAATAATAAACTTTCCAAAACATTAATAAAGATTTGATTAAATACATGGGAACAAACACTTCGAAAGCTGAATAAAACAATAAAAAACGATGGGAATCGTTGAGCCCTTATTGGGTAGTAATTAAGATAATATAAATTTGTTCGCCCCAAAATACCGGAAATTAAATGACATCCACTAGTTGTTTGGACAATTACTCGCTGTAAATAAAACAATTACGTAAACAAACGTGGGATTGAAGGGCTATTGATGAACCGTATGAGAAATATGTCATCTGTATGCAACGGTTCACTGCATCTATGGGATACAACAACATGTTTTACATAAACAATAATTATTTCTTTTTAACGTGTATTTTAATTTAATTTACTATAGTAAACTATGGGAACATTCCATTTGTGACTGATCTAATTTTTTAAATTCAATAATTAAACTCTGGACCTCTAAGAAGGTTGTCAAAACTCTGCTTTCTTTAAAATTTTCAGAATTTCACATATAAATGTGTATTACATGAAATCATTTAAACCAAAATCTCGATTAATCTGATTTTTTAATGAATACATATTATATTAGACGAGCTATAAATCACATTTAAAAGCCTCGCCGACATCGATCACACAAAAGAACTACCTGATTTTAACCCAATAACATTTGATTAACGATTTGTTGAGTGACTTCTATTCATAAACCCCTTCAAAGGGCAGACATATTAAAAATTAATAAAGAAATTGTATGTAGTGTATCAAGAGCGATGAGCCTAAAATACAAAAGATATATCATGAAAACATGATGCATTTTATCTGAATGATTTGCATTTACTTTTCATACATTCCCTTCAAAATAAATATTTAGAATTTATTGAATTTAGTAACTAAATACATTTTTTGGGGATTTGAAAGATTAACCCTTAATTTATATTCACAAATTTCAATTCACATAACGACGATTTAAATAGATATAATAGTAGTGTACAGAATAACAAGGATAGGATACAATATGTAAATGGGTTTGTAACATCCGAAATGTAAATGCGTTGTCACGAAATCTTGTAAAACAAGCGTGTGGATACTATCGTTTCATCGATATCGAATTCTGTGTCGGCATTTCGCCGTCAGCACCTACCTATGTCTGACTTCAACCACCAACGACATCCGCTTGACATTCAGCATCCGACGACCAAATGCCCACTACCTTTCTGAGACAACACCGATTGTGACTGCGATTATGTTCTTCGATAGACATTGTCACAGTAACTGGTCTTCATGTTTCCTCTTCACTTACTGTTTGCACTGCAATTATATTTATTATAATCTTACGTATTATTCTTTAACGTTTTGTATTAGTAGAGTCAGCAACATTTGCCTAATATACCACACCTATATAAGTAAGTGCTATAGTTATCGTAGTGTATATAATAATTGTTGCTGACTGTACCTGTTTTATTTAGAAACGAGTTTGTGATGTGTTTTGATTTCGTCAAAGAAGATAAAAAATGAGACATACGTTATATAATAGTTCAACCCTAATTGTTTCCAGTGTTGTCAAAAATATATACTTACTATGGTTAATTAGGTACTTGTCGTATTTAGTGGGTTATAAAACTTCCATGTCCATAAATCTTTATGGTCCATCCACATATAACGCGTAGAATGCGTGACGTACACGTGAGTGCGTATAAAGGCATGCAGTTTCATGTCAGACGCAGAGTACCCATCTAAATAGTCAATTTATTGGTCAAACTTCATATCTGCGTACGACGTACGCGTAAAGTGACATTGTAATCAATGAATTATGACGGACACGCACTCTGTACGTCACACATATTCGTACGTCACGCTTTATGTGACCTGAACAAACTTTAAATAAAGCCAGTTTTAAATTCAGGACGATTTTATGACGAATCTATTCCGACAAACAAGCCATGTATAATTTATTTATTGGTTTATGATACCTCGTTAAGAAATGAGATAAGAAACCTTAAATAGATAAATTAGTATTGTCTTCTATATACTGCATTCTATTGTATAGTTTTTATCTCGGGTTATTTAATTTTATTAGAGAAACTACAGTTTCAATTTCTTAGAAAAATACTTTTTGTCGGATATAATATAGTCCTGAATATTATTTTATCGTGTGAATATACACCATTAACCGATGATCATCAACGGCCACCCTGTGAAGACTGAGCTTCTTAAACTTTAATAAACATTTTCGTGCAAACATTTTGTGTATTTGCATATGTTATGTGAAGATAAGTTACATCGATTACTTGTTAAATTAACATATGCAATGAAGACACCGATATGATATTTTCATGTATTTATCATCAATAATATTAAGCGATCGATAAAAAGTTCGTTAAGACATTGCACTTCGTAAAGTCCCGTTTTCGGCGCGTGGCTGTCGCGCGCCTTCGAACAACGAGTTTGCTTTACTTTGACTGCCAGCGAATCGTTTATGCCGCGAAATTCTTTATGACCGAACTTGGCTACTTCGTTCGATTAGCGGTTATATCAGTTCACTCGCGGAGACGGTGCCCAATAATTTGGACATGTTTTTGGATCACGGCTTTGGCTGTTTTTGATGGGTCGCTTAATTGCGTCGAGGCGTTATCGGGTAAGAATTCGTACACGCGACATTGGTATTAATTTTAATAAAAGAAGTGTGCTGTGTGGAAGCACCTGCCTTAAAGTTGTAGTGCGGCTTACTGAAACTAAGTAACAGAGAATGCTATCGAGTAGAGGTAATTAATAAAATAAAATATCTGCCTAATGATACTTTAAAATTAATATTTTTTTAGAAACTCGTTTATTTGGATCATTATCCATTAGAGTTCTGAATATGTTATGAGCTTCAACGATTTCTTCAGAAGGTATACTTCGCTACTTTTCTTTGAAATAATATAATTATTTTTAATGTGATTATAAAATCATAATTTCGCTACTCGATTGGTTTCTATGTTAATATTAATTGTATCAAGTGCTGATACACGCGTGCATTGGAAATAGAACTCTATTTATTAATTTTCAAAGCATAAATCTCATAAATGAAAAATCAGATATAATCTACGAGAAATAAGTACGCAAGGTGAACATCAAACTAGTTGACAATTAGTGCTTTTATGAAAAATGTTCAGTTCCTATAAAACATCTGCTTTTATTTTAACTTATTATTGAAATGTTGATTATCAAAACAGCTTAGTGAAGTTTTAATTACAAAAAACAAAGATTTATTTAATTTGTGTCACCAATTATTATTAATTTATTATTCATAATATTTTCTTATGTTTTAATTTGGGAACACCTGTGTTTTAATTACTGCTGTATTTGATTTAATTGGTGATGTTTTATAGACGTAGATTCTATATTTTAATGTGAGCTTACACAGGCAGTTTTTAGGCAATAATAGTCGCATGAAGTAGTGGATTAATTGAATGGCATTTAATTCAATTCCGAAAAATTGTTTAGTTGTTTCAGCAATATTGATTCTTATTGTTGCATATATTGCCAACTTTACTACAACTCAGTTTGGAAGTAGCCAGGTATTACGAGAGGAGTGTACCCTGTCAATCGGGATGGTGAACATTCTTCTTCTCCGTTTTATATTAGTGTCAACCATTATTCGTATTTCTTTTTAAATAATTTGGTTTGTTAAATGAAAGAAAATAATAACAATTTATTTGGATAATAAAATAAGTAATTATTGTTTCTAATAATTAAATATTGATCTTAGAATAAATAACAGAACTTGCTGAAATTATTATTAGATATTTTTTGAAATTATTATTATTATTGTTATGATAACACCAAGTCTAAGAAACCAGAGGCTACTCTAAATGTCAAGTTGATCAATTAATTATAAACAAATATGGTGCGGGCGAGATAAAATATATAAGGGTTGAAGGGAGTGAAAGAAACATGTGATTGTTGAAGACAGGTGTCGTTTTACATCTGCGTACGCGCACAGGCACGTGTCCCTTCTACCCTCACACCTCTTCTCTAAGTACATTGTAAATAATAATAATAGAAAGAATAGTTTAGTAAGAAATTATTTACACCCCAGTCTCTGTTTAAGGAATTTCGATGAAGTCGTCTGAAGCGCAGTAGCTTTGTAGTCAATATTTGTTCAATTTCCCTCACAATTTCAGTAGGTCACACCGGCTCTATTTCCAGTAGGTTTCTATATTTTTTTTGGAGAACTCCTATGTCTTTTTTTAACACAAATTGTAGGAGAAATTATTCATAAGAGCATTATATTTTAAAATAATATATTCCAATCATTATTCATCAAGCACAAGTTATGCATGACTTTCATTTTAAATTATATCCTTTTAAAATGTGTAGCTCCAAAGATAGAATCATGCTATTTTCCTATAAGGACACCTCGCACGCGTACATTTTTCTAAAGGATCTAGTGTTAAGGCGCCGTTTTTTGCTTAGGATTACATACAAGATTTTCATGATTATTTTTAAGAATTCATTTTAAAATTATCGATGGTTTTAAACAGTCGTTATTATTTAAATGAATGCCCATTCGCCTAAAAAAATGGGCCCACAATTTTTTTCTTGAGTTTGTCGATGATTTTTAGTTAATTTTGTAGAAAAATAAATCTACTTCCTATTTACCAATCAGTTTTAATTTTTTTACACGGATTATTAAGTAATTACACTTTTTCTGATGAAATGTTTGAAGTTATTTTTATATTAAATGCTCTAATTAAAGATATCTGTTTTTTATATAATTAAACATCGTCTATTGATTGGTAAATGATGTGTTGATAATAATTAAAATGAATTAATAAAAAAATAATATATTATATTATTGTAGAATATATTATTGTTTTGTTACCAAACTATTAGGTGTCAAGTGGGCCCAATAATCTTTTTAATGTTTTTATAAATAATGCTTTTAAAATCCTTGAGTATGATAAAACTCTGTTTACAGGTCTGTCCACATAAATATTTGATAAATTTAATGAATAACAAAAACACACATTCCTGTTACAATTGAGTAATAAATATGAGGTTTGCAAAATTGTGCACCGGCCTTAAGGCTTTGCGACAGGTTAATTTCAAAAATAAATTGACGGGCATCGCTGCGACCACTTTATAGGTCGACGGCATGTTTATGTGAGAGGATACCATAATAGAGGGCTTAGTGAGTCCTGCAGAGGACACAGCTGCCCATTGGGCGGAGACCAACGGTTTTTGACCACTGACGTGAATTTAAATGCTACTTCCACGTGTGATACACGATGTAAGGCATTAAGAATATTGCTAATTTCCGTTATAATTGCTATTTGAGATTCTTGACAAGTTTTGCGTGTTAAAGGTCAAATGTTATGTGTCGTTTTTAAATTATGAACACGTAGTGGAAATTTTTACGTGTCGATCTTGTGTTCGAAATGCCACATAATTTCAGTTAAACATACTTCAATGAGTCTACACAAAAGCGCTGAAGTTCACCTCACGAAGGAACTTGCTAATATTAGTTAATGGAAAAATATAGTATTATATGTTTTCAACGCGACAGATGTAACGGAATCTCGACAGGATTACGTAAAGCGACAAAAGCGGAATAGTTTAGCGGTCAGAACATACGTGTTCATAACGACAGGAGTTAGGTTCCGATCTCACCTCATCTCGCACACAGGCTGTAAAATTTCTAAAATGAATAAAAAATAATGACAAATAAAGCGATTATCAAACTGTATAAGAAAATTAGATACCCATATTTGGATTAAAAATTAAAAACTGTGCAACATTGTAAACTCACTGTAGTAATAAAAATTATTATATATTCTTTATTCTTCAACATTATCCAAGTATATAAATAAAGTTTAAACTGCAACTTTAGCAAGTGTGAAACGTGAATAAATTTAACTAAATGTTATGTTAATATGCGTGTACAGTGTACACATTTAAAATTGCGCTCAAATACTTATGGCGCTACATCTACATGCTGTACAGCATGCTAATTATTTAATTGTGTATTATTATTTTTTTTTTTTTTTTTTTTTTTTTTATTTTTTTATTGTAGCTCGACATGTGACAACACTCCGCCTGATGTAAAGCCAGAGTGCGGTCCATGAATGGAAACAACTGCTACCACAGAGAAATCTCTACGGGCTGCAGTCGCCTCCACTATGCCGGCTTGAGGAGACGAGCATGTACCATCTAGATTGACAGTGCACACTCCTCTCTTATACCTGGCTACTTTCAAACTATTCCCGAAACGCGACAAGGTCACTTCACGGGTGTTACATTCGAAAGTGGTGGTACTGCCCCAGGACGACAGACTGGACAAATAACCATCATCAGTCTGCCTACCACTCTTTAATAGTGCCTATAGGCACTGAGCGACCAAAGTACATATAACAAAGTTAAATTGGTACCGGTCTTTAGCGAGGTTCGAACACGGGTCTCATCGATCGTGAGTTCACGCGTCTTACCGCTAGACCACGGCTGCTCAATTATATTTTGGTTTTGATTTACTTTATTAACTCTATACGCGTACGAACTGATAAGTTCAAGGTTCAATTGACGTTTATTGAATTCTAATTAATAACAAATTATAATTGAAATAAACTTAAATATGTAAAAGGAAGTTTTAGCAGTCATCTGGAGACATTAGCTCATCTGTCTTGAAATATTTTTTAAAATTGTGTTTCTTCGAGTGTTAATGTGTAATAATGGTAAACGTACGTGTGTTTTGGTCTCCAAAAGTCCGTAGGATGTTTCAGTAAATATTCTATCACTTTACTAAAGCTATTTTTGACTTGACTGGCCTTGACTTAACCCATAACTAAACTGAAGAAGTTGTATTCAATAAAGCACGGCGCACACTATCTTTGAGTGGTGAAGCAAGGCGGGGTCTTATCTAGATTTTGTATTATAAAATTAAACAGCTCAATTCGTGCTGGAGGCTAAAGCAAATATTTAATAATGAAGATTACAATAAAGAAAACGAAAATAAATGGAGTCGCTGAAAAATATAATTAATAAAATATATATTTACTTTATAATTCCGAATTTGTTTTTTTCCAAGTTCCAATGTTTTAATTCATTTACCATTAGCATTTTAGTATGCCAAAATTAATATAAAAATTAACCGATAAATTGCACTAAAAGATATTATGCGGCAACGGTTTCTAACGTTTTGGAGCGATCAGGCTGAAACCTTTGAGTTTAGAATATCATAACTTTTTTTTAATACATAGAATTTTGTACTACTAAAATAATGTTATCCGACTTTTTGTCATCCAACGCGCAATATTCGACACTACCGTCGTAATGTAACAATTAATTATTTTAACATTTCTATTCATTGTAAAAGTTAGATAGTGAACCCGTTTATTACAATTTGCTTGAGGTAGTGATGTATCTTTCGTTTTCAATATAAATCAGAGCAGACAGTATCGATGAAGGTTGCTTCTCGTGAGCTTTACTTTAAGATAAAGTGATTAATAATACTTCTTATACGATGTTACGCTACTAAAGTAATTGAAACTCGCTTTCTTGCTGTTACATCTCAGCTCTTGATCTTAGATTTCAATTGTTTGTTTGCTATTATTAATTTTATTCCTATTGCTATTACTGGCAGATCTAGATATATAATATTTGAGTTGTTTTTTTATGATTAAATAAAAAAAGAAGATAGCGGACGAACTCAGAGTTCTGTCTAGGATTCTCCAGCAATAGGACGGCATCAACACATACATAGTGAAGCCGGGAACTTGTAATTTATTTAAAAAAATATATTTTTAAAATGTTATGAAATTCATTCAACGACTTGTCGTCGTTTATTCCACATGTACGCGTATTATACGCACATCAGTTGTTGCGCATTTTATTGTATAAAATTCCACAAAAGAGTTCATATAGTATACTCGTATTGATAAGTGCAGTCAGTTTTATATTATAGGTATGCACACGTCACGTATGTTATGCACATATGCGTCCTAACCTTAATAAATCACAGTTTCCTATCTACATAACAATGAAACATTATTTCCGATTAATTTATATTGCAAAACAAACTTATTTAATCACAGACAGTAATAATTTCTAAATGCGAAATTTTGATATCTCAATCTTGGGGGTTGGGTCAGAGAGACCGCGGTCACGACCCCCCTTGGCTGTCACGAGCCTCGCTTTACTTATTACACTCTGCTTAATAATTATCACAGGATGCGAGCTTCAGTCTATATCTATAGACTAAACACACGCTTAAGAGCTCTTATTGAAACATATAGATTGGTATGGGACCGAAAATAAAAGTAAGTATAGGTTGTATCAAGAAAATAGTGTTAAATGTAACATTAAAAAATATATATTGTTAAATCAGTAACACTCCTGTCGGGGGGCAGGCTGATAGAGAACAATTATTGAATAGTCTGTATTTAAATAAATGGGATGTCGGTGTCATCAATACAGTATTAGTGGATCCTTTGTCAGCTAAATGTATGTATAAAATTGTAAAAATTATTAAAAATGGGTAGTTTGTGAGTAGATTTAAGTAATAGTTATAAGTTAGATTATAATAATTTTAGATTATTTAATAATAGGTACTTCTTGACTGCATCACCCGCTTTTCTCTTTTCCTTACAATTTATTTAATATCAATTGGTTGTCTGGAAGAAATTGCTTTTAGTGATAAGACCGCCAATTGCAGTAACTTATTTATGATTTTGTATTTCTTTAACTGTGTTAAATGCAATAAAGAATTTATTATTATTATTATTATTATTAGATTTTTTCTGTTTGGCGTTCTGTACGCCGCGGATAGACAGAGAGTGAACGCGTTCGAAATGTGGTGCTGGCGCCGTATGCTGAGGATTCCCTGGACCGCTCACCGGACAAATGCTTCTGTTCCGTCGGAATTGGGCATTGAAAATCAACCGCGACTGTCATCGCTTTGCCTGCGCCGCATCCTGAAGTAGTTCGGCCACATAGCGCGCAAGGATGGCGACAATCTGGAAAGACTTGTGGTGACAGGGAAGGTTGATGACAGAAGACCGCGCGGTAGAAGCCCAAGCCGCTGGACAAACCAGGTTTCCATTTGTCTGGAGCTGCCGGTCCATAAAGCTCTCCATCAGGCAAACAGTCGCAGCCGATGGAGACATCTAATTGTGCGAGCCACCAGGAGTCACGATCCTCAACAATGAGGGACCGAAGAGGAGAGAGAGAGAGAGAATGTTTAAGATATGACGGGACTGGCGTAACCTGACAGATTAAAAGTCCTTAAATATAATTGAAAAAATAAATTAAAATAACACTACTGATATTTACTAATATTTTCTTACTTATAACTGTTGTTTGCCAACTCGATAACGGGGTAATATTACCTAACATTTCGATATCGATTTAAAAATAACGATACTTCCTCGAAATGCCGGTAAAATCAGAGAAATAAAGTTACTATCGTTATCAATCCCTGTGTGGGCACATCACTACTGATGAGTCTATAAATACAGCTCTTCACACGCGTGGGGCAAAAGGTTCATCGAGAAGGCATACTCTGTAAGACGTACCGCCAAAATTAAATACAAAACACATTCGCTTAAGGCTCGGATGTATAATATTTATTACTCTAAGTGATTTCTCAAGATTTACAATTGTTCACATGGGATACGAACTTTCATTTGATATTTAAATTGAGGGTGAATAGGTACCTCATAGGTAAGCGTGCTCCACCTTAGACCGCACTACTGCTTAACACCAGGCAGGGTGTGGTCAAACGCTTGCCTATTCAGCATAAAAAAAATATGGAGGACGTGAACGAAGGACGTACTTGAAGACTATTGGAAGCAGAGACTTATACCGATACCACGAAATATAGTGTTACTCCTCCGATTTTACCGGTATTTCTAAATTTTTTTAAAATATTTTTTTTATTTCGATATCGAATAATGAACAATACTGATATTAGTTACGTGACTGCGTTAACGAGGCGACAATCAAGAGTCATAAGAAAGAGATAGATAATAGTTAACGTTATTAGTATCGGTAACGTTTTCCAAATTCAACGGTACGTTTTTAGGGATGAGGTTCAGGAGCCAGTCCCCAAGCTCCGAAGGGAAGTCGTATCGCTGCTATCACGTGGCGCGTTCCGTCGCGCTCACTCGTCACGTTCAAACTGTCTCTGCGGCGGCCGCCATTTCAAGGTGGTGTCCACCGCGGCGGGGCGCGGGGGTGCTCTTCCGATGGCGCTCGGGTAACGGTCTTAACCGACCGTTTCCGTTCGCGGCACGAGCAGTTGTTTTCGCCGTGAGACGCGCCCCGCGTGCTGGCTCGACGGCGGCGCCACAGCTACCCCCTTTTCAGTGTTGTCCGCTGGAAGCGGGCAAAACGAGACTCGTCGCTGTTGTTGTGGTTGTGCAGGGGCAGACTCCTGATGATAGTCGCTCTGTTCGGAGCTGGGCGGTGTAAGGGGCCGCTCAGCGGGAACGGCGCGTCGCTCTGCTGATGTATGTGATGCGTTGCTGAATTCGTCGTTAGTTGATCCCAGGTCCGAGGCCTCCAGGTACGCTGGTTTAAGCGTGTCGGTGGAGTAAGTCCGTGCCTGGCCGCCGACATCGATGACGTAGTTGCGGTCATCTATGCGCCGGATAACCCTGTGTGGCCCTGTATATGGGGGCACAAGAGGTTTTCGAATGGAGTCGATGCGGCGGAAGACGTGCGTGCAGAGCTCCAAGTCCTTGAAGATGAAGGGTTTGAGTTGCGCAGTGTGCCTGGACGCCTGGACGGGCTTGATGTTCTGTGTAAGACGGCGCAGGCTCTCGACGAAGGTGAGAGGGTCGACGGCTGAATGGGTCTGGGTACTGAAAAATTCGCCGGGTACCCTCAGAGCGCAGCCGTAGAGCATCTCAGCCGGTGACGCCTGAAGATCCTCTTTAAACGAGGTGCGTAGGCCTAGTAGGACTGCGGGCAGTGCTTCGGTCCAGGGGATGTCTGGGCAGCACATCAGGGCGGCCTTGAGCGTACGATGGAAGCGCTCCACCATCCCGTTTGACTGCGGGTGGTACGGCGTTGTCCGGATGTGTGAGGAGCCGATGAGTTTGGCGAGCTCATTGAAGATCGCAGATTCGAATTGAGCCCCTTGGTCCGAAGTAAGTGTGAGTGGCGTCCCATAGGCAGAGATCCAGTGGGAGTAGAGGGCGCGTGCGACGGTCACTGATTGCTGGTCTGGAATCGGGATGGCTGTGGGCCATCTGGTGAAACGGTCTATGATTGTGAGGCAGTATTGCTGGCCGTTGACTAGCGGAAGTTTGACGATGTCCACGTGGATGTGGTCGAAACGGCTGTTGGGCGTGCTGAAAGTGCCGAGGGCGGTGCGGTTGTGTCGGTGCACCTTCGCGCGCTGGCATCGCTCGCACTTTTGCGCCCAGCGTGAGACGTCCTTCTTCATCCCCGGCCACAGGAATTTCTGGGTAACGAGGCGAACTGTTGCTCGGACGCTCGGGTGTGCGAGGTTATGCAGAACCTCGAACGCTTTCTGGCGCAGGCTCTCGGGCAGATACGGTCTTACAACGCCGGTCGTGACGTCGCAGTAAATCAGCTGGTCGTCGATCGTTAGAGGCTGGAGATCGAGACGAGAATTCGTGAGCAGATGTTCCAGCTCAGGATCCGCTGCTTGGGCCTCTGCGACGACGATCGGCTCGATGATGGAAGGCATCGCGACGGCGCTGATCCGGGAAAGTGCGTCGGCTACCACGTTTTTCTCCCCCTTGACGTGGGCGAAAGAGATGTGTTGCTGTAGGAGGTAGTCCATCTGCCTAGCTTGACGTGGCGATGCCTTGTCCGAGCGTTGGTTGGCCGCGTAGACGATGGGCTTGTGGTCCGTGTGGACGGTAAAAGCCCGGCCCTCGAGGACGCGCTCGAAAGCCTTGACTGCGGCGAAGATGGCAAGGAGCTCGCGGTCGTACGCGCTGTATCGCCTCTCGGTGTCGGAGAGTTTTCTTGAAAAGAAACCCAATGGCCTCCAGGTGCCACGTGGGTGTTCTTGCTCGAGGGCGGCGCCGATGGCCGAGTCCGACGCGTCTGTCCTCAAGGCGAGGTTGGCGTTGGGCCTAAGGAACGTAGTCGTCGTTGCCTCGGCGAGCGCTGTTTTGCAGCGCTGGAAAGCGGCGTCGGCGTCGGCGTTCCACGCCAGCGGCGCCTTCTTCTTCTTTGGCTCAAGGTTCTTTAGCAGGTCGTTAAGCGGGGCCATGATGTCGGCAGCCTTTGGGATGCAGAGCCGATAAAAGTTGGCCATGCCGAGAAAGCGGCGGAGCTCGGTGGCATGAGCAGGTTTCGGGAAGGCTCGGATGGCGTCGACCTTGGCCTTGGGAGGGCGGACGCCCTCAGCAGAGACGACATAGCCGAGGTAATCGACCTCGTTGTGTCCCAGAGTGCATTTCTGTGGGTTGATGCGAAGCTTCGCTGCACTCAGAACCTCGAACAACTGTCGCAGGTGCCGCAGATGCTGCTCATGGTTGGTTGAGTAGACAAGGATGTCGTCGAGGTAGCAGCGCGCGAACGGTAGTCCTCGCAGAAGGTGATCCATCGTTCGCTGTAGTGACTGCGCTGCGTTTCGTTGCCCCATGGAGGACCTCGTGAACTCGAAGAGGCCGAACGGAGTCGTTACAGCAGTCTTCGGGATGTCCTCGGTTGTAATGGGAATCTGGTAAAAGGCCTTGCGTAAATCGATGACACTGAAAACGTTGCCTTTTACCTCATGGAGGAGGTCCTCCACGATTGGAAGCGGGTAGCGGTCGGGCGTCGTGCAAGCGTTGAGGCGTCTGTAATCGCCCGTGACTCGCCAGCCTCCTCCGCTTTTCTCGACAAGGTGCAGTGGGCTCGCCCATTGACTGGCCGAAGGTCTGACGATGCCCTGGTCGAGGAGACGCTTGAACTCTTCCTTGGCGGCGAGTAGACGTGGGCCAGCGAGGCGCCGGTAGCGCTCAGAGACTGGCGGGCCCGTCGTGTGGATGGAGTGCTGCACTGGGAGGTCGGGCAGCGCCGCCGCCGTCGATTCCATGGAGCTGATGTCGGCAAACTCCTCCATGAGTGCCGTGTAACGACGGCCGAGCTCGCCAGAAGGAACCGCTGCTGGTGATGTGACGACGGAGACGCTGTGGATGGCTGCGGGGGCCATGGCGCCTTTGGTGATGAAGGTCGTTGTCGGGTCGACGAGGCACCCCCGCTTCACGTCTACCAGGTATCCGTGGTGAGCGAGGAAGTCGGCGCCGATAATTGCAGACTGGACGTCCGCGACGAGGAAGGTCCACGTGGATGGTCGGCGGATGCCCAGGTCGAGAGTCCACTGCTGCGTCCCGTAGGTTGCGATCGGTGACATGTTCGCTGCTGTGAGTGTGAGTGGTTGTAGGCCCAACGCTCGGTCCTTGATGAGGGCCTTCGGCAGCAAGGAGACCACGGAGCCGGAGTCAACCAGAAAACGGACCCCCGTCTTCCGGTCGATGATGTGTAGGCGGCTTTCGCGACGGATGCTGCCCACCTCTGCCGCCTGGGTTGAAGTGGGCACTAGCGGTTTCCCTGCTGGGACCCGTTGTAGGTGCAGGGTTGTTTGCACTTCTCCGCTTGCGAACCGAATCGCAGATGGAACCAGCACCAGCCTGGGTTGTCTGTGGGAGTAGATGAGCGGTCGCGACGTACCTCGGACCTGTTCCGGGATTTGGAACGACCTCTTTTTTGTTGCCCCTGCTGCAGTTGGTGGCCACTCTTCACGAGCAGGGTCAGCTCGTTCAGCTGCTTCTGCATGCTGGCAATCTGCTGGGCCATGCCGCTGGAGGAGACGGAGCTGCAGCCGGAGTCGGAGAAGACCGGCGATGGGGCGGTTGGCGGATCGACGTGCGCCACGCCACTCGTAGGCGCGGACTCGAGCAGCACGTCTGCCATGGAGCTGACCTCGTCGAGCGGAGACGACTTCATGAGCCGCAGCATGTTGGCGGTGTGTGGCGGCAGCAGGTCCAGCCACCGGATGCGCAAGACTTCGTCAGAGACCTTGCTTTTGGCGAGGCTTTTCATTTTACGCAGCAGCTGTGATGGATTGGAGTCGGCGAGCTGGAGAGAACTAAAAAGTTTACGGAGTTGTGTGTCCTCCGAGTCAGCTAACCTGTCAAGTACTGCAGCCTTGATAGTTGAATAAAGTTGTTGCTCCGGTGGGCAGGAAAGCACGTCGCTCAGCTCGATCACGGAGTGGTTGTCGAGCGCCGCTACTACGTGGTGGTACATGGTCCGATGGTCCGTGACGTGGCCGATCGCGAAGGCCGACTCGACCTGCATGAACCAGGCTGCAGGCGCCTGTGGCCAGAAGCGTGGCAGGTTGATATGTGTAGCGTGGTGCGTCGTGGGCGTGGGTTGCCGCGTATCGGCGTCAGCGCCCGTGCCCGTGTTTTCCATCGTCGGTGGTTTTTTTGTCAACTGTTGTTGTTCGCGTTGCGCCTCCTCTCTGGCCAGGCGCTCCTCCTCGGCGCGTTGTCTCGCCTGACGATGCCGGTGACGCTCGGCGCGCTCGTTCAGGTGCGGGTCGTCGGCCGTCTTTGCGTCGGGGCGGGAGCTGCCGACGCCGGCGACGTGAACGTCGCACAGCAGCACACGTGCAGCGTGAAGACACTCACACAGAGAGTTTAAAAAAACGAGTGAATGGCGGCGACGGATACAAACGAATATGCTGTGGGTGCGGCGCAATAGCAAACGCTCTCACGCGTCTCGAGCGGTTTGTTTTTTTTTTTTTTTTGATCACGTCGGGGTCACCAATTTAGGGATGAGGTTCAGGAGCCAGTCCCCAAGCTCCGAAGGGAAGTCGTATCGCTGCTATCACGTGGCGCGTTCCGTCGCGCTCACTCGTCACGTTCAAACTGTCTCTGCGGCGGCCGCCATTTCAAGGTGGTGTCCACCGCGGCGGGGCGCGGGGGTGCTCTTCCGATGGCGCTCGGGTAACGGTCTTAACCGACCGTTTCCGTTCGCGGCACGAGCAGTTGTTTTCGCCGTGAGACGCGCCCCGCGTGCTGGCTCGACGGCGGCGTTTACTGGTTATTGCAGTCTCTGAACTGAAGGAACAACCACCGTTTATTTAATCGTAAACAATTACCAATAACTAAACACGTATGTGGCAGATGGCACTACAAATCCAGTTCCCATGGTAAAGGAAAAATATAAGAAAAACTAAAACCTCCTATATCCTACAGGTGTTTACAAGGACACCATCTTCATATTTAATTATAAGCTAAAAACAGCAACTCATTTAAGTTTCCTAACACCATTTATTGAAGGGACAGGAAACAAATTTACCACACAACATAACATGACCTTCTCGACTCTAAATTAGGTCCAAACAATGTTTACTTTGTGTGTGACCGATTTTATTTTCTCAAGATTAAGCACGCGACGACCGACGGCGCCGGCGCATCTCAAATTAAATGTAAAAAACAAATAAAAATCCTTAGGAACTAATGAGTGTGTAATTTTGTTAGACTCGGAGGGTGGTTCACGGCCGGCGGTCTGACTACCCTTACCTGGAAGGGTGTTATTAATATTTAGTTTAGACTGAAAAATTTCACGTACATACTAACAGACTAATATTTAAACTGTACTTAAAATAGATAGGCATCAAATTAAGGTTAGGATATTCGACTGTAGATAACATTGACCTGGTGACTTTATTTTCATTATTTATTTTGCTGATTCGGATCGATTTTACTCTTAGGATCGATACACAATTGTAATTAAAAATAACCACCTTTTGTGTATATTAAATCAGTCCATGAAAACCTATTCAGTTTGTGCTGTGACCTGATGAGTCGTCTAATACACTCGTATAAAACAAGACACTTAATAAATAAATAACTAGTGGAGTGAACCCAACCTGAATGTTCCGCATTCATATCGCCGGCATAGTGAATGCGACTGCTAACTGCCCCGCTAGCACTAGTTAAATAATAATATTCACATTAAATGCTAATCCATTTTCAATCCAATAATTTAACCAACCAAAACTTGGGGTTAATTTTGATCTATTACACCATTACAATATGTTTAATTTAGGGGTTATTGTGCAAAGTTAGGGTGGTGATTCATATAAATACACCCTTAAGGATACTTTTTAGCTCATCAAATTAATTGAACTGTAATAACAGTTTAACAGATAATTTTTTTTATTTGTGTTCTGTATTAAATGCTTAGTCACGTGCGTTTGTGTTTAAATTCAGGCTGTTTTATACGCGGTTGTACCTGTACAGTGTACATATATATATATATATATAGCAACCCCGTGAAACAGAAGCTGTATACATCATACTGATGCGGTACAAGTCTTTCTTTTTAATTTTTGATATCATATTTTAAAAAAGAATCATTTCATTTAATTTATCATTCAACTACATAACACTATGATGCAATTATTTGTTAAAAAAAAGTCATTGAAATATCAAAAACAATATAAATGCGATGATTGATAAACAACTGGTGTCGTGACGGCCTCGTGAGAGTGGCAGTTCGGTTGTGTTAGCGATATTACGGGTCCATTGCGAGTTGAAAAAAAAAGAAGAAATTAGAGGAACATTTTAAAAAAAGCTAGTAATAAAAAAAATCCTATAACGTTTTGGTATTGGCAGTGTATGATTGCTAAATGTCTTTTTACTAGTATCCCCTATACTTTTTTATAATAGATGTACGTGTTAAGCTGACGTTTTAAACGAATAATGCAGTCCATAATCGGGTCCAATAGTTACCACAAAGAAATTGTGTTCAGGCAACAGTCGTCTTCACCATGCCAGTACATTTGATATTATTTCCTACTATTCCCCGATAACATTCAAATGACGACATTAATAATAAGAAAGATAAAATTATAAATGACAATTGATAACATAAACTGAAATATTATGTCACGAAATGTAAATAGGGAAGTGGTTGGCAACAAACCCGTCAATTTAAAAGTAGGGTGTGCAACAATGAGATCCTTTGAGATCCTACCACCTTCATGTACTTCGCCTCCACCCACGCACTGTGATAACAAGTTGACGACATCTGCTACTGATAAATATCTACAAACTATAAAAGGGTTGGCACATATTCTTATTCGGGAGCAATATTTAAATTTTATATGTATGTATTTATATTTATTTATAGTCCAATATGTCAGTATTAGAAATGCACGGCATGCAAGTTTTTCCGATGTTGCGAGGTTTTCCGAAGTTTGTATCATGATAACAAGAGCGGCCGTGGTCTAGCGGTAAGACGCGTGAACTCACGATCGATAAGACCCGTGTTCGAACCACGCTAACAAATGTAACTTTGTTACATGTACTTTGGTCGCTCAGTAATTTGTCCAGTCTGTCGTCTTAGGGTAGTACCACCACTTTCGAATGTGACCTTGTCGCGTTTAGGGAATAGTTTGAAAGTATAGCGCCAGGTATAGCGAGAGGAGTGTGCACTGTCAATCTAGATGGTACATGCTCGTCTCCTCAAGCCGGCATAATGGAGGCGACTGCTGCCCGCACAGGTTTCTCTGTAGTAGTAGTTGTTTCCATTCATGGACCGCACTCGAGCTTTACATCGGGCGGAGTGTTGTCACATGCCGAGCTACAATGAATTTTAAAAAATCCGCCTAATATTAAGCAAGAGTGCAATCCATGAACAGATACATTTTTGCAAACAACAGTCGCCTTCCCTATGCCGGCTTAGGGTGACAAATGTACACCTCCATTGGTTGACAGCGCGAGTGCCAGCCAGTGATTATGTTAGTTATATTTCTTTCCAGTACACAATGCACAATAATAAATAGCTCGTTCAACTTAACTATTGATGTTTAAAAAACAATAATCTGTGGTCATTTCAAAGAAGAGCGGCACAATTATCGCTATTAGACTAACAACCACATGCCAATTATTTGGGTTGGATTTCAATTTACTTAATTATTTATTTATTTACGTGTAATAGATACAAAATTATAAGTAGGTTGTTGATGAAAGGATTGCGACAACGAAAGTCGTAGAATAGATATTTTACATTTTACTTTATCAATTTCAAATGGCTCAAAGATAATTTAATTCATATTATACTCGTACGTTAATTAATTTGTTCTTAAGTCAGATTATTCACAAATTCAATCACATTTTTTTTCATTGTAGTTCGGTTTATGACAAAACTCCGCCTGATGTTAACATGATGAATTCTTTATATAATTTAAGGAAAAAAAAAGAAAAATTTTTTTTAGCTCGGTATATGACAACACTCCTCCTGAGAGCTAGAGTGCGGTCCATGAACGGAAACAACTGCTACTACAAAGAAATCTCTACGGACACCGGTACCGGTCAGAATTAGCAAGGTTCGTACACAGGTCTCATCGATCGTGAGTTCACGCAGCTTACCGCCAGGCCGCGGCCGCTCTTATCACAAAAACTTTTAGTGTTGTTTCTACTCCATTCCACTTTTCAAAAATTTAAAATTCCGAGAGGTCGTCATATCATTAAATGTATTATGTTTATAGCTCAAGATAGTTGTGTCCAAAATTAAATGGGTCTAATAGAGGCTATTTATCTAAATTTCGGTGTTTCCCAAAACGTTTGGTGCGACCTAAGTGCTTTAATTTTAATACTGTGCCAGAAAAAAGTTACTAATTTAAGATTGGTTGAAGTATGATGGATTTGGTCGTTTCATAAAAGTTCTCAAGTAAAATTTTTTTTCAAGTCATAAACATGCGTCATTTACAATGTTGATTTTGTATTTTATAGAGCATTTTATAGAACAGACCCATGTTCGAACCTCGCTAAATCTGACCGGTCCCAATGTAACTTTGTTATATGTACTTTGGTCGCTCAGTGCCTATAGGCACTATTAAAGAGTGGTAGGCCGACTGACGATAGTTATTTGCCCAGTCTCCCATCCTGGGGTAGTACCACCAGTTTCGAATGTAACACCCGTGAAGTGACCTTGTTGCGTTTCGGGAATGGTTTGTAAGTAGACAGGTATAACGAGAGGAGTGTGCACTGTCAATTTGGATGGCACATACTCGTCTCATCAAGCCGGCGACTGCTGCCCGTACATGTTTCTCTATAGTAGCAGTTGTTTTCATTCATGGACCGCGCTCTATCTTTACATCAGGCGGAACGTTGTCACATGCCGAAGCTACAATAAAAAAACATTATATTGTAAGATAAAAATAATTAGTTGTTAGGCAAAAAGTTATAGGCACACGCATTAAATCTTAAAATTTATCTAAATCATTAATTAATACGAATAAAATCTCAAATGTAAACAAAAGCAAATTAATGATCTAATTTTAACATTCCTTTTAAATTAAATTTAAGGCAATATTAACTCACTTAAGGCGTTTTCTGTATTCATCAATCAACAAACACGCATGCAAACCGTAACTTAGATTTTGGTCTCTCTTCAACTTAACCTAAAATACGAACGTTAAAAAGAGACAACGCTATTTATTAGGAAATAATATTACACGTGTAATTAAGGATTAACGTTTACCTCTGGGATTGTTTGACGGCTGCCTTCAGGAGCTATGGTAATCAATTTTAAGCACACACTCCAGAATTGATAATTTATTTTTTATTAATATCCTTTATTAATATTTTGGTACACATCTGGTGAATTCGCCTTTAAAGAGAATAGTATTTTCGGAGACTACTGCTGCTACAGAGAAATGTTTGAAGCAGAAGTAGAAGAAGAAGAGTGGTAGGCAGACTGATGATGGTTATTAGTCCAGTCTGCCGTCCTGGGGTAGTACCACCACTTTCGAATGTAACACACGTGCAGTGACCTTGTCGTGTTTCGGGAATAAAAAAAATTATGTCAATCTAGATGGCACATGTTCGTCTCCTCAAGCTGTCATAGCGGAGGCGACTGCTGCCCGTAGAGATTTACCTGTAGTAGCAGTTGTTTCCATTCATGAACCGCACTCTAGCTTTACAACAGGCGGAGTGTTGTCACATGCCGAGCTATAATAAAAAATAAAAAAGTTACCTCCGCTTTGCCGGTTTGATGTGAAACACAAGACAAACCAGCATCAGTTTTCCCATCACTTTTTATTTAGAAATATTTATTTAATAAACGAAATAACATAAAATCGCAAAATAAACTGTTTCATTAAAAATTATAAACGAACAATAATTCAATATGAAAAATATCAACAAAAATAATATAATAGTAAACCAATAAAATACATTTCACAGTGGGAACGTGATCTTATTTGTTTTAGATCGCTATAAATTTACTCTTTCGAATACCAAAACTGCATGCCGTCCGTAGATTTACGACCGAGAAGATTCCGTATAATATGATGAATGCGCACCATAGGTGTTTAGCCAAACTTTAATATTAGATTAACGTGATAATTTTATCGTATTTAAATCAGATAAAGGTTGTACGAGACAAAAAAAAACATCTTAAGAGAATTTGTGATATTACAAATCGATTAGCGAGTTAGAGATAATCGATTAGGGTCAGATAATAGAAATTAGATTTATAATTTTGCATTTTTTATACATACAGAGACAAAATTGCGGTCCATAGCTGCTACAGCGACATAATTGCTGATAGCAGTCGCCTCCACCATGGCGGCAGCTTGAGGAGACGAATATGCACCATTTAGGTTAATAGGGCATATTTCTCTCGCAATGCTCGATACCTTTTAAAATTCAGAAAAGCGATCTTTTGTTAAAAAAGTGATGGTACTCCAGGATGATAGACTATCTTCAATGTATTAAAGAATTTGAGACTGGAAAATTGGAAACTTCGTGGGAGCTAATACGAAATCAATGACAATGTAAATATAATAAAAGAAGCAAGTAAATAACTATGCAATTTGGTAACAATTCTTTGTATTCAAATTGTGTTGAAGTGAATTTTGTCAAGCACAATCAAAGCTCAATCTCAATTCTGCCGTTGTCTCGGCATTGAAGCAAGCAATTCCGATAACAATAAGATAAGACAAAGAATCACGATTATTCACGTTTCCTTCTCATAATATTTACTCGCTTTCTTCAGACATGTAACATTTGCTTAAATCAAAGCGACTTTAACGTTGGGACCCGCAGGAGGATCCCGTTTTGCATCCGTTCGTACATCAAGATTGCTATCGAAGATAGATTTACAAGAGTTGTCCTCGCTCTGAGAACGTTGCCCTGACATTTGTGAACACACGAAATATTCTTTTATCGAACACGGTTTAAAGTTCTTTTTTGTAATTGTGTAAATATCGCAACATCAAGTAGACGCAGTAGCTCATTTTGAATATTGCTGCGTAAACAACGTCGCGTAGCTCAGTACTGAAACTATTGGATGACATAATTTAGAGTCCTTTTTTTCCAACTAATTTTAATTTATTTTTATAATGGATGTATATTTATGCATTTGTTCACATGATAATAGTAAATTAGTTGCAGCGGTGCGTATAACAAATTCTAGCATGCGAGCGGTTAGATCAAACGATGACTAAACAAATAACACGTTTGGGTGATTTAGTGTGGGTCGTTTAGGACGCTAACTCGATTTGGTCGTCGCGGACGCAATGCTGTCCACACCTCTGGGTGGGCGCCGGTCTCCCGCCAGCAACCAGATCAAAAGACACCAGTTTTATGTTCGATAGCTTGTCATAAGTTTATCGAATAATATTTCGAACAAATTATTTTTAATAAAACTAGTTTTAATCCGCTGGGAACCGATGTTAATAGGTCTTAATAACTTATTGCATAGATAACGCATTTTATGAATTGATAGCGGCGAAGATATTACGATCATTTCTTAAGCTGAGATCAAAGTAAAAAGCTATTAGTCTACTTTGGCTGAGAAAATGTAAGTTAAACGTCCGACGCGAACCGACAAAGGAAATAAATAATTCCTTTGACAATATTAATAATGTCAAAAATTGTTAAATTAGACAAAATTTTATACTTTTGTCGATCTGCAAAAGCGTTAAATTATAAATACAATTGAAAATGAAAAGATTTCGATGTTGCGAATTACCCTTTCGTTTCCTCGTTCGATTGACAAAGACATTTCCGGCTCGCGGATGAATCTCAATCGAGGACCAGACGGGAAGTGGAGATGCTTCATTAGACATGTTACCTATACAAAAAGACACATACTTTTGACGTTGCCGACATATTATGTATTGAGAAATAAATACAATAAAAAATATTATCAGTAAATAAAAATGACTGATTTATTTATTGTGGAACAATCCAACTAAAAAACTTCGGATGGATAAGAATAGTATCAACTGCAATTTACAATCCATGTATTCCTGACCGCCATTCCCAACTTAATTAAAATCTAGAGGCAACATCGTTCATCTAGTATCGCTGTCTGATACACTTTTTGTACCAGTGCTGACTAAATTATGTCTTTATAGCGACACCACATTGTTATCAAGGACAAAAATCTCAATCTGACACTGATCGAGTCCTCGTCCGAACAATTTGTACCTGGACATATTTCTCGTCTCGACATGATTGAGACGGGGGCTTCTGATATTCAATAGATTGGTTTAGCTATGTGCGATATAAATGATTCCACGTTCCCCAAAAGGATTGCTGCATTTTTTCCGATACAAAAAAATAGATCGTTTTTCTATGAAATCGGCTTCCGGCTGCGGTTAGTTTTGATCAGAATGATTAATGTCTGATATATTTACGGGCACCATACTGATTTTTTATTATTTTATTTCTTACGTGTAGCAAAATTCAAGGATTTTGTGAACAAACACTTAAAGATATAGGTCATTCGTGGAAGTTCCCATAGCAAATTTTAATTTTCCTCGGTGGTATCAGATTACAGGCGCCAGTGAGCAAACGCGCCGCTGTTATTTGATTAGGTTTGTTTTTTTCTTTAGTTTATTATTTTCTTAGTCACTAGTTACTTCTGCAATAACACAGTCTCTCGACCTTATCAAACTTTAATCGTAATGCCACTTGGAATTTCCTGTACCTGTAATTTTTGTTTGCTTAATTGTTTACTTTTTGATATTCGCAATCAATCATTTTATAGTTGGTGATTTTACTCTTTGACAATGTTCTTTCATATTTGTCGTTTTCTATTACATTCATATTCATAAAATTAACAATAAGCTATTTCAATTTGTACACGTGCTGAAAATGAGAAGGGGTTTTGCAGTAGTGTTGGGTTACATAATTTGACCATGAAGTACCCCTATAAATTGCAATGCACTCCACCCTTTCATTCAAATGCATTGTGCAATGTCAATTGATGTGCCGTCATCTGTCATCCGGGACCAATGGCGCCTTTGATTTTGCCGACAGTATGACAATATCGGTAATGGCAATTTTTTTTAACTTTTACCATTTTGTTACCCTCAAGTACCTATGTAGTGAAAGTAATAGAAGTGTTAGATTGTTTATAATGTGAGATACACATATTAAATTCATCAAGAAAAGAAGTAACTATAGATGTTAAACTATATGCGGTCTATGTCGGTGGAAACGACAACAAGGAGACAAATGTTTTGCATCCACGTTGACAAAATATGCTCCTCTCCGTACCACTACTTACAAGCTGATCCCGAGTTCCCACTTCACTTGAAAATAAAGGAACCACATCAGGATGATAAACTGGGCCAATATTCAATAACCATCACTACTCTTTCTTTAAATCTTGTAAATATAAATAAAATAAACTTTTATTGTACCTACTGCAATTACAATGAAAACCAAACCTTATCTTAATCTCCCTTTTAATCTAAAATCAACTTTGTAATTTAAAAAGAGGACTTGATTTTGTTCTATAAACAAGTTTTAAAACATTTTAAAATCGTAAAATTACCTACTTATTAAAAACTCAACAACTAGGTGGTTTTTTTAAATATGTAAGTGCAAAGACACTAATTGCATACCAGACCACACGCAAACACCAGAAATCGAAGCATTCAAGATAAAGTATTAATTTGAGCTTCCAATTCTTTGTGGTCATTTTCGAGTTATCATATGTCGTATTTTATCATAATCCATATGTATAAATGTCATATGTTTAATCGTAAATACTTTATATTTGTTAAGTCGGTATAATACAAAGTCAATTTACTATTGTTATTGCAAAAAAAAAGAAACGTTTAAGCCGTATTAAATTAAATAATGAATACAAAAAGCAAAATTAAGGTCAAGGTGAAAACAAAATATGTACACGCAAAGAAGTGTGCCATCGAATTGAATCTAAGAACACATTTCGTTTCGTGTCCTAGCACCTTGCCGATACGCCGATTGTTTGCAACTGGGATTATATTACAATATCTGTATAATTCCGTCGCAATTAAGCGCCCACATCAGTCTTCAGAATCCTCTTCAATACAAAAAACTGAACGGCAGATGCTAGCTAACCTTCTGCAAATACTCAAAGACAGAAATCAATTTTTAAAAGTAATTCAATAACATAATGTTGATCGGCGAGAAAAAATAATGTATTGCTTCCTTCCACCTTGTACGGGTAGATTGTTAAATATCGTTCGGGTTACGGAAGCTAACGTTACAGTTATGTCTAAAACTGTAACACTTTGAGCGTCAAGATCTTTTTCTGTTATCATAACGGCAAAATTCAGTACCGTTCTCTCTATTATAATCTATACAAATAGCGGTGGCCGTTTCATAGGGATGTTTCAAAGGTGCAAGTAAATAAAAAGCAAGGTTCATTCGAAGGTTCCCGTTACATCAATAGATATTAGGGGCACGCGTCTTTTAAACGACGAAGTCTTTAATCCGGCTTATTGTTCGGCGCTTTCTTTGAAGTGGGTAATTTGCAAGGCATTACTGGTCAGGTGGAAGCCCGGACTTCACCCTTAATGTGAGAATAAATATACTTGAATCAAAAATAAAAACAGTCTTGTAATTGTCACCGTTACAAACCAAACTTAGTAATATTTGACAAAAGTATTAAGATTCGGAGTGGAATGTTTTCTATAGTCCTAAATCTCAATGGAGTTAAAATATCGTATCAAGTTACTTTATTTATAATAAATTGGAATACATTAAATAGATAATATGTCTGTTACCAATCAATTTGGAAGCGATACTTTAAACTCTATTACATTTAACTTATTAATTAAGACAAAGATTATGTAGGTATGGACCAATTAAAATTAAGTTGTTTCATTACTATGTAGGCTATACGGCACTTAACCTACATTTGTCGATAATATCCAAGTAACTGATGAAAAAAAGGGTTTCCGTATTGCTTGTTATTTTAGATTTGATTGTTTTTTTTATGATGATTTTAGACTTGCGGCATTAAGCTCGCCTTTTGAATGAATTCAATAAATTTTTTAAAATAAAAAAAATGATCAAAATACATATTCCAGTGGATATACAGTGTAAACTCTTTATAACGTTATCCTTTATAACGATAAACTCCCTATAACGTTGAAGTGAGCCCAACTTGGTTGGTTTGCGTTAAAACCCATATATTGAAACACTCTTTATAGCGATACGCCATTCTCTATTACGAAGAAATGTGTTCATATTTTTAGGCAGTAAATATTTATTATCGGTATTATTGTTTATGTTATGTTATCAGGTAACAAAAAACTTTGAAGCTCCGAAACATCCGATGTCGGTCTAGCTTTTGTTATCCTTAATTGCCTTGAACACGTGCAGTAAGACGCATTGTTTTCTCGGAAGTGATGGTCTTCGACCAAGCATACTGGGTACCTATCGTATTATCAGTCGTAAACCTACTTTGAAACTGTTAACATGGCCAGTAAACGGAAAGCGATTAGTGTTGACGAAAAAGTTTGTGTGATACGTGCGATTGAAAAGGGTGAAAAGAAAAGTGACGTTGGAAGGCGTTTTGAACTAAGTCAATCCACTGTTGCTACCATTTGGAAAAACCAAAAAACAATTCTACAGGCGGCGCTGGAAGGAAACTCTTCTAAAAAATTAAGAAAGCCAAAATTCGAAGACTTAGATCAGGCAATGTTGTCGTGGTTTAACAATCAGCGCCAGAATAATGTACCCATCTCGGGGCCAATTGTAAAAGCTAAGGCTGAAAAGTTTGCCAACCAACTTGGCATAATTGACTTTAAAGCATCTGAAGGTTGGCTCGGAAAATTTAAGCACCGTCACCAAATTACGTACGGTAAAATGAACGGAGAGGCGCGGGATGTCGATATTAATGTGACTAACAATTGGATTAGTACAGTATGGCCTAAATTAAAGATGAAGTACTCACCAGAAGACATTTTTAATGCAGATGAAACTGGCCTTTTTTTCAAGTTGACTCCCGACAAAACTTTAAAATTCAGAGGGGAAAAATGTGTTGGAGGAAAACTGTCTAAAGAGCGTATTACAGTTCTAGTGGCTGCCAATATGAGTGGCACAGAAAAAAGAAAGCTCTTAGTTATAGGCAAATCGAAAAACCCTCGGTGTTTCAAGAACATAAAACAGTTGCCAGTTACGTACAAAGCAAACAAGTCAGCTTGGATGACATCGCAGATTTTTGAAGAGGAAGTGAGAAAATGGGATGCTGAATTAAAATCACGGAAAATCTTGCTTCTAGTAGACAATTGTCCTGCTCACCCAATCATATCTAATCTTCGAAACATAGAGTTAGCATTTTTCCCAGCTAATACAACCAGTATTCTACAACCAATGGATCAGAGTGTCATTAAAAGCATAAAGGGCCACTATAGACGGAAAATGTTGATGGATATGATCGAAACTGACGGCAAGGTCTCGATCAACATGCTACAGGCAGTGAACTTCTTATCAAAAGCCTGGGAAGAGGTAACAGCAGCCACTATCCAACATTCTTTTCGACATGCTGGATTATGTAGTAGCCAAGAAACGAACCAATTTGACAGTGAAGACAATCTACCACTGAGTGAATGGATAAGCCAGTTCGACATACCAAACAATTTCAACGAAGATCTACAATCGTACGAAAATATAGATGAGGATGTAGCCACAACTGGTACACTTACAGATGAACAAATTGTTGATTTAGTGTCAAAAAGTCAGGAAACACCCGATAATCAAGATGAAGAAGATGATCAAGTGGACAAAGCCGAATCACCACCAACAATTCAACAAGCCCTAGATGCCGCTAAGTTGGTAGAAAAATTTTTGCTGTTTAATCAAGACGATTCCACCACACATCTAGATATGAATAGAATACATAAAATAATACAAAACAAGTACTGGCATAGCAAAAAACGTCAAACAAAGTTATCAGACTATATGTATAAACAATAATTTATAATACATACATATTAAAAAATCTTGTTAATATGGTTGTTTTTTTGTTCACTCCATATAACGAAAACTCTCTATAACGACAAAAAATGCTCAGTCCCTTGAGTTTCGTTATAAAGAGTTTACACTGTAGTTATTTTTTCAGTTAAATTGTTTAAAAGCATCATCCTAAATCAGAAGGTTTTCTTTAGTGGATATTTAACCCATATTGACCAATTAATTCGACATACATAGATTAGTATCATTTACAATATACAATGCTTTGACTGACAGTTACGAAAACTGTTTTAATTCTGTCCCCTTATTTACGTTTACACACGAGCAAACATTTAAGTTTATATTTTTTAAACTGTTCGACTATCCGATGATCATATATTTATTTCATGATAAGATCTCGTCCGATGTCCTTACACAGCGTGTAGCACACTGTTACACTAATTTAGTTGTCCAATTCTGTAAACAAAAAAAAAAAAACAAACGATAAGACCCGTTACAATTGTACCTGTTTTATTAGCAAGATTATTTTTAATCGGCCTTTGTCATAAGAAAGAATGTTAATTTAAAACAAAAAGAAATTATTTAGGAAATACGAAAATAACCCAATACAAAAATCGCTACTCGGAAAATCAGTTTTAAATCGTGCATAAGGTATACAAAAGTATAACGCCCAAAGAAAACAAACAAAAACAGCATTCAGCTGTAATCCTCTATTCTTTCCAGCCTTCATACATTTTTGGTTGTTTAAAACTAGTCGAGCATTCAAAAGATAATTCCGATTAAGCACTCAAAAACTTCCGGTCGGTTGAATATACATTTTTAATTGTAGCGTGGTTCGTTCTTGCGGGAATAGGAAGTAATATTTGTATGAAATTCTAAAGTCGGATACAAATTTACGATGGTCTTTGTAATGGAATTATAAATCTCTGTAATGGCACGAGCATTTTGTATTCGATCGTGCTGTGACGACATTAAAAGTGATTGTGTTTCATAAATTTGTCACCATACGTGGCTTTAAAATTTTGTGGATTTTACCTGGAACTATCGCGATCGTAATTAGGTTCGTTTACAGCTTGCGTTAACCGCCTTTGCTAATCGATAAGTAAGTGTGAAAGTGGGCTTTTGTTGGTCAAGTTTTGTAACAAAAACCGTGATATTTATAAGGATTTGCACGTCATCACAGTTGCAGAGGAATTTGCAATATAATGCTTAAGTATTTATTATCCAATAGTCATATATAATGCGGAAACATTTGTATACCAAAAGAATACGATAAAAATTTTAATTGTACATTTCTGAAACTTTTTCAAATACTTTAGTTGTTACAAAACAAACTCAGTTTTGATGTTCGCATTTGTTGTATAATCCTTTACCTAAGACTTCCTTATAAAATATTTTAATCCTTTTTGGTTGATTCCTCAAACTCGTGGTCAACATCATAAGCAATAGACTGAGTAACGGAGTTTATCGTTGTAAATCGTCGAAACCACAACTTTGAGAAAAAAAATTGTGAAAAAAATCTTAGCGTTATATTGACCGTGACGCAACAATTGTTTAACAGTTTGGCGAAGAACCCTTAAGTCCATCTTGTTGACTCCGAAGGTGAAAAAAAAATTAAACATGCAAAAAAAATCCCTAGAAAGGTCTTTTAGTAGATCCAACGAAGGGTTTCTATTGTGAATATTGTGTAATGTAGCGAGACGACACCACTACACCTCATCCAACAAGTTTCTCTTAATTGACACTACACAAGATTTATTACGATTTTGCATTGAAACTCTATAAAATTGACACCAAACAAAGATACATTGTAGACATTTAGAACCATATTATTGTGTTTTTTAACAGCTGCATAATTATTTAGAGAATTCAGTAACATTCTAGAATATTTAGTTTTTAAAATAGATAGATTTATGTCAAGGTGGAACCTTTTCTCATACCCGCACCCGAAGTTGCAGGTAAAACCCTTTTTGCACAATTCGGCGTAACCAAATAACAATAAACTATACACGCGCCGAGAGCGCCTTTCTTCAAATCTGAAGTGGACTAAAGACGGCCCAATTTCACGACCAACAGACCACTAAGCTACTTTACCAACTGAATACGTTACGTTACGGTGAATTAATGCATTCGTTACTTAATGATGTATCCTAAGTTAAGCTATAGTCAATGGTTTAAACCTTAAAGTTATCAACACACTAGTAAATTTTAAAATTGTACCAGCATAGTGGTGGTGACTGCTGCCTGCAGACATTATTCTGTGGCGCTCATGGATAGCATTCTATATGCTCTCATGCCGGGACAAAAATTTATACGACTAGAAAATAAATAATTACACTATTCGTAAGAACATCTGGTTGATCAGATTTCAACTCAACAGCCTGGGATTTAATAAGTACCGCTAACTACCACAATAAGTAATAAGGTAGTCGTGTTGTAATTCCAATTCAATTCATAAATTAGTTACCTCCTAAACAATGTAGAAGCCGACAAACTTTGATTGCTTCATAGATATTTTCAAATTCGGCGCAGTCATCACTCTACACTGACTTAATTGAAAGTAAATTTTATTTGTTGATCAGAACTACTGATTGATATTGTCTTTATCGAAAACAATGCTATAGTCACGAAACGTGACGGTGCAAGAGTGAATGAACCGAAGATGATGTTTAAATTTAATACAACAACATTTACCAAGACGTTAAATTACTTCACCTGATTCCTACCTCAGTGGCAAATCAATAATTTTTTATAAAACAAATTTCTCACGATCGGGTTTGTATTTCCAATCAACCAATTTAAGGATATCGTTTGCGGCCACAAATCACTGAAAATCGCTTTTGATTTTAGGCAAAAAGTCGGCTCGGATTACTGGCAAAGAGAGTCGAGTGGGATATAGGCGTGGTTCACAGCCGAGTCAGAAATTATGGCAATTTTGACACCTAACGGCCGCTAAATTGACCCCTGTAATTTTATGAACGTGTGCTGATGGGCCGCGTGTATCCCTCGGTGTGAATATTACATAAGAAAGTTCTGCTACTAAGTTGCTCCAAGCGCGCTCATGTTTTTTAATAATTTTAAATTTCTGCGCAGTCATTGGGTTTTAATGATATTAGTTGTATATAATTTTACAAATTTCATAGTTCAGGAAAGTTAAAATGATCTTCATTATTAGGTTGAAATGTTACAAATTCAGGTTATAGTTATTGTATTTTGAACGTTCAGGGTTACGATCATGATATAAAACGTTTTGGGTTTAGTTTTTTCTTTTTAATCAGTAGCAAAAATGAAGAATTGCCGATAGGTCGGAAGCTATTACTGCACTGTATAATTTAGAGGTAAACCTATGATTAAAGAAATGCTGCCTACCTGTTAAATTAAATTACGCTTTTTCAAAGTAGGCGGCAGAGTGCATTCCTGATCATTGCCTTAAATTAACAAAAAGCTTAAAAAATAAATATTAATTTGTGGGACTCATCAATATTAAAATGTAATCGCACGTGTTAAAAGGTTAGTCGTTTTTATTATAATTAAATAATTTTAGTTTTAAATTACGTGTTGAAAAAAAAACTATTCTTTTTATGGATATAGACAGATAGAAACCGCAGTTATATGTGAAGGTGATATAAATGTTTATTAAAGGGAGGAGATAAAAAATAGGAGGATCAGGTAACGTGTTTTAAAAGTCTAATAAACGAACAAAAGTGAAGCTATAAAATAGAGGCGAGATCTAAACCTGCAACTGTGTGTAACACAGGTCTTATCAGAAGCAGGATGTTCATTCGGAACAATACTAATCGCCTCAAGCGCAAAACCAGAATCGACATCAGAATCTCCAATCCAGGGCACAATCTTGCAAATATTTATCGCGTGTCAAAACAATATGCCAAAAGAGGGCGCTTATTATGGTTTTTACAAATGTATGCTTATGCGCTGGAGGCTATCGTTAGTGAGGAGTTACAACGTATTGTCTGTTACAATGGAGGGAGGAGCTATTCGCCCGAGGGAGACTCATGTCTAAATATCTACTACCTCTATATAGTGCATAACTAAGTAAAATATATTTCTGCGTGAAAAATTCTTGCAACGGTAAAATTGCAAATGAATATATTTATAGATTTGCCAATTGTACCTACGTGCATTATTCATAAGAAAATGATGTAGACTTTCTTGGCCTAATTATAGGTACTCCTTTCCAATTGTCGCTACATTAAACTATGGCAACATTAAAATATTTTTTGAATTGTTTACTAAAATTTATAGACCCACTCCACAAAAAGCAACTTCGGTGTGGACAAAGAATCTAAGTAATTATGTATATGAAAATGTAATAGAAAAAAAGGGCATAGAACAAACGCGCGCGTACACAATAACGTGTACTATATGTGTTGATGATTTATTTCTATTCAATTTTCATCATAATTTTATAATAAATAAAATCTTATCAAAACTTTTAGTATCGTTCTGGATTAATAAATGTACGGTATTCGTCTAAAATATTTCCATACCTCGCGAGGTCTCCCACGATATGCACCAAGTAAACGATATGTGCGTCCATTATCAATGCGCATGATCTTTTTGGCGTATCTCTTTGTATCTGCGCACTTTGCTCACGCGAGCATTGCGCAGGCGACTGTATACAAGTTTACCACGCCATCGATCTTTTTGGATTGCTACTCAAGATCTGCTTGTAAACGATAAACTAGCTATGATTAATTTTCAGTTTCTAAATGTAGGAAACGCTTTGATAAGATAGATATTCTACTTAGATCTCGAAGAATATCCCTAGAAATTAATTTATAAATAAAATAATGTCCCTACATTTAAACTAAGGTCTGTCTGTAGACACTAAACTCATCAACTATTGTAGATTTTGTTATATGTACTTTGGTCGCTTTATTAAAAAGTGGTAGGCAAGCGCGATGATGGTTATTACCCAGTCTGCCGTCCTAGGGCGGTACCACCACTTTCGAATGTAACACCCGTGAAGTGACCTTGTCGCGTTTCGGGAATAGTTTAAAAGTAGCCAGATATAACGAGAGGAGTGTGCACTGTCAATCTGGATGGTACGTGCTCTCTTCAAGCCGGCATAGCGGAGGCGACTGCTGCCTGTGGACCGCACTTTAGCTTTACATCAGGTGGAGTGTTGTCACATGCCGAGCTACAATTAAAAAAAAGAAATTAAATTCACTTTTCGCAAAAGATTGATTCACGAGGATGATTCAATTATATAATTTGAAATTAAGTTGTTTATAACTAATACTTTTCCAAGATGTAAAATAGGAACCAGAATAGTGAGAGCTACTTTTGTAATCAGTGTTTCCGCATACACAATCGCGGGTCGACTACTAGTTAAGTATAACATATAACTTTATTCCATAATATTGGTCAAGAAGCGCATACCAGTAGAAGCTGTCCAGACCGAATCTTAAACTCCTTGAAAGACAATATCAAAGGACCGCCATGATCGACCATCTGATTACCGTAGATGGTATGACGAGTAAGCTAGGCGGTTCATCATACGCCTCCCGATGCGTTTAAATGGTCATAATTGGTCAAAAGGGCTTTAAAATACAGCACTCGGTCATTAGAACATTGCCTTAGGCTCATGCACATCTAAGCAAGTCCTGTGTGGCTACCTATCTGATTCTAGATTTACTGCAATGGCAGCTCTAATTGTTTTACTTAAAACCTTACATTAACATCGACTTAAGGTTATCCTTTTTTTTTTATTGTAGCTCGGCATGTGACAACACTCCGCCTGATGTAAAGCTAGAGTGCGGTCCATGAATGGAAACAATTGCTATACAGAGAAACCTGTGCGGGCAGCAGTCGCCTTCACTATGCCGGCTTGAGGAGACGAGCATGTACCATCTATTGACAGTGCACACTCCTCTCGCTAAACCTGGCTACTTCCAAACTGTTCCTGAAACGCGACAAGGTCACTTCACGGGTGTTACATTCGAAAGTGGTGGTACTACCCCAGGACGGCAGATTGGGCTAATAACCATAATCAATCTGCCTACCACTCTTTAATAGTGCCTAAAGGCACTGAGCGACCAAAGTACATATAACAAAGTTACATTGAGTAAGTATTAGCGAGGTTCGAACACGGATCTCATCGATCGTGAGTTCACGCGTCTTACCGCTAGACCACGGCTACTCTTAATGCTACTCATATTTTAACATATAAGAACATTCATTAATAGTAATAAGAAAAAAAATCTATTGGACGACACATTTATAAATCATACTGAATAATTCATAACATTAAAGAGTGTGTAAGACCCAATGACCAATAAAAGGCCGTTTAATAAATCATTTTATGTGAATTTAAATGCCATTTTCTTTCTCAAGTTCAACATTTTATAGATAAATTACATTTCGTTCCGTATAAATGAATATGATTAATTTAACGAGGTTTGATATAATATACACATTGACAGTTGTTCTCGCCTGAAATTAGTTTTATTTTGGTTGGTTGCGCTGCATAGCATTTTATTCCTTTGCCTTCCTTTCCCGCACCAAATTAAAAACAAACCGCGTTGACAAGTGTATGTCAAGAAGACTAGCCGCGCGCGCGCATCGACTTTGAGTAAAATTACATTATATTGAAAAACAATATATCCACGCAAACGGTGAGTCCTATTTCAATCATTTTAGATGCCTTTACATGTGTGCCAAGCAAGATTCACCCTTATTTTCTAAATACAGTCTACTTAGCTCATTCAACAGTTATGAAAGATAATAGGGGGGCTACTTTAAAGGACTGAAATTTCGTTTAAGTATTCGCTGTTTCGGAAAGAACCGAGTGAAATAATTCCTACGAAACTTTATAAATGCCGTCTGCGTAGGAAATGACCTCAAAATAACGTCACTTCGTTTTGCGTTATATCTTTTTTTTATTATTAAATTAAAAGAAAGCTAAACGCTCAACCGATTGATGCCATTAATTTGAAAAATGTTCAAAACAAAAATTTAATTTGCATTGAAGATATTCGTGCGATGATTTGTTTTACTCGTGTATTAATATTACATTTAAAAGGTTCAAGTGTCAACGTTGATGAAGTGATAAAATCTTTTATTGATGATCTTTGGTTACATTAATTGCCAACAACTGCGGCGCCTGTGTTTCAATGCCGTCATTCTGCATCGCGTGAACACGACAAAGATCAACAATTTGATATCATTGCTAGGGTTTCCACATTTTTATTCTAAATTATTTTATTACAATACATATTTCAGCTATTACAAAGTTGTACGAATTCAGCCCTAATTAAACAAACTGAGAATGACAGGCAGAAGTTAAGTGAACTAGTTTGCGTGGGAGTAGCCAGACATAACGAGAGGAGTGTGCTCTGTCCACGGATGGTGCATATTAAGCTGGCATAGCAGAGGCGATTGCTGTCTGTAGATATTGCTTTGTGGTAGATTTTTTCGCTCATGGACCGCATTCTAGCTAGAGTCTTTTCCATGATACATCATTTTTTTAAATAATAAATAGTTATCAGTAGTTATTTTTTATGTTTACAAGATACTTAGTTAACTCTACGCTTCATAACTATTAAGTAGTTATAAACTATAAAGTGTAATATAAGTTCACAATACGGGGATAAAATAATAACTTTCCTGATACACTACGAAAATATATGGTATCAGTACGTCTGGGGATGGCGGTACCACTTTGATCTCGTCATTTTGCCCTGCTACCAATCAGTGAGGCTGCGTGGGAAGGTATAAGGTACTTACACCTAATTGTATCAGCTTATTACCAACTGTTTGCTAAAAAAACTAGCTAGCTTATATAAATTGATAATATAAAACAAAAAATTCGAATGGTTAAACAAAATTAATTTGTAGGTATTTAAAAAAGAATTATAAAAAGTTGCCGGTAGAAAAGGAAATCACTAGACTGACTAGTTTTCGAATGCTAAACGACATGACGTCCCGCGGATTGTTTTTCTGTTAATTATTGTAATGTTTGCAATATAAGGAGTAGGAATTCGGCTACACCAAGGGATGTATTTTAATCCAGTCGAATGCCATCGCGCACGGACAACTAAAAAAGTCGATCGAACAGAATATCGAAACACGTCTATAAGTTATCGAATAACTCGTCGCGAATTTATTTCTTGGCATTTTGATCAAGGCTACGGGCTTAAGCTCGCGCCTGAAAAAAACAAGTTCTAGACTTCTGTGGCTATAATGAAGTAGCTTTGCGAACAATTCATAAATTAAAAAATAAATATGTTGACGGGACGCCTTATTGGTCGTAGTAATTAACATGGCGCATGTCGGTGCGCGCGCGCAGTCGCTTGACGGGTCACTCACACCCGCACGCGGCCTTCGCGAAGGACGACTCTTGCATACTATTGCATTATGAAATCGTGATAAAATATATTACAATATTACACAAGAATTTTATATAAGTAACTTCCAAACATTTTAGAATAAGCCATAGATTATGACAATATTACTACGGGGGTAGGCAGAGACTATGGAGTGTCAGCAGTCCGTGATTATTCTCATGGACGTAATTTGCTTTTAAATAAATAAAATCTTTATTAAAACTTTACAAATACATAAACAATAGTTAAAGTTCTATAGCTAAAACTAGTAGCCAGACTTTTTTAAATACAACTTCAAACACTAGGAGTCACGATCCTCCACGATCAACCCTTAGCACTTTGGTGGCCATGACGGAACACCTCGGGGATATAGTCTGTAGACCTTGTGCGCATACAACACCATCTTGTAAGGAATTCCGACCCTGGATTTCCTCACGTAAAAAAAAAGATTCTCAGCAATGAGAGATATATCAGAACTAAGAAAATATATATTAAAACGAAAATAAAAATAACTGAACAATAAAACTATAGGGGTAGTGATGAAAAATTTGTACAATTAAGATATATACATGTTATCTTTTATTGGTTACATTTATTTCTTATAAGGGGACCTATTAGTTTTTGCATAAATCCACAATTAACTTTTAATTCCTTTAATTAAGTTTCAACAGGTGCGTTCAACTCCATATAAGACATGTTTCTTTGTAATTATGTCCTGACAGGGTATCTAGAATTGAACTTACCTAGAACCTTCTTTTTTTTTTTTTGAAACATGATTGTTATTAGAATAACCACTACACTTGATTCTGATCAGAATTTGTAGCAGGTATTAATGAAACGCACGTATGGCTATTTACTTTCAGATAAACAAATCAAGTATATTAAAAAAAATACATTCTACATTTTTTTTCTTGGCGTAGGACATGATAATCAATATGACATATAGTTAAAAAAAAATGCAAGTAGGTATATATGCATGCTGCATAGATACTACAACATAATTAAAATAATATTTTTTTTTTATTGTAGATCAATACTTGTAATATAAAAACACTCCACCTAATTTTACAGTTTTACATAATTACAGGCAGCAGTCGCCTCCGTTATGCCGTCTTGAGGACACGAACAAAAATTTGCACCATCCAAATTGGTAGTGCAAATGATTGCAAATTCATTTAGAAATTAAATTAGTAGTCAGGTATTACGAAGAGGAGTGTGCACTGTCGACCTGTATGGTACACATTCGTTTCTGGTGACTGCAGTTTTCAGAAATTTATCTGTAGTAGCAGTTCTTTCCGCTCACGGACCGCACTCTGCTAACCTACTATAAAAAGGTATTCTGTGAAACAAGTTATAAGCATTCAAATAGGATTATTCTAATCGTTTACTTTAATATAGGTATGAAAAGGACTTTATGCGAGACAATTTGAATCTTAACGTCTTTATCAAGTAACGATTTTATTAAGACTTCTATCATTGACGATTTTGATAACGATTTTAATTCGATTTCAGGGTCAGGCGAACAATAGGTTGTACGCGACTTATTATTGCGTATTTTGATTTTTTTAAATTTAAAGTTAAGCTATTTAAAAAAATAATCAACAAAAAAGAAGCCGAAAGCCGGAATACTAAAGACCACTGCTGCCTACAGACACTTCTCTATGGTAGAAATTATTTCCGCTAATGGCTCACTTACGCTTAACACCAGGCCAAGTGTGTTCATACGTTAAGGTTCTATATAAAAAAATGTCTGGATATATTTTTAAGTAATTGTGAATTAGTATCTAATTCAAGAGTTTGGCCCTATGTAATCTACGGCACCTAATATCCTTGAATGGTATGCTGCTAATAGGACATATGTAAGTGCACCAGCTGCAACGGTGACTGGATCAGTTTTGCATACAACCGACCAGACCGCATTGACCACTAATACACACTCCACGTCTCGTCGCTTAGAGACAAACCAAAGAAAACTATGGAACCGATGAACAATTGTTTCGATTGTTAAAAAGGGATCTTTTATAATATTTTAAATATATTTACTGTTCTGTTCTTCACAAGCGCAATCTTTCTTTGTTTCAGTATGTACTCGTTATTATACTAACTAATAATATAAAGTTAAGATAAGTATTTAAAAATAACTGATAGAACTATAAGTAGTATCAAATGAAATGTAAAAATAAAAAAATAATAATAATTAAACTACTCTACACCTTTCTCTGTATCCATCCAGGACTAGATCCTAACATTATCAAGTTCTTTTTATTTTTTATCCCACAAATGGGAATACGGGCAACAGGTCTCTAGGTGAACCCGCCACTTAGACGCATGCGCGCGGAATTCTGATGTGCCAAAGAGGTTTACTTTGAACATGTAGAAAATAAACTACTAGGTCAGATACTTTTCCAACTTGTGATAGTTGAATAAGTAAGAAAGAGAGATAGATAGGTAAGTTTGGTTGTTTGAATTCGTAGTAGCCCTGCTGCCAGGTAAGGCTATCGTATGGGACCCGCATTTTTTAAAACCACATTACCGCTGATGTTTAGCAGCGATCTAGTATGCTGTTGTGAACCAAGGTTTTTTTGCAGATAGCTTTGTAAATTTATGCAATATGGAATACCACACAATCAAACTCATTACCTCATTGATTAAGTTAGGTGATATGTATTTTTCTTTATAACGCACAAAACCTTTGATACTTATTATATTTTTAAAAAAATATAGTAGGTATGAGCCGCATTTTTTTTTTGTATAGTTTTGTAAAAACACGTTCGCACAAAAAAGCTCAGGAAATATTTCTGGTGTATATTTTTAAAACATATTTTTTTAGTGTAGAATTGAAACATGAAATAAATGGAAATTGATTTTTACAACTCACTTATAGCTGTTATAGGAAAACAGTTGCTTTTTAATTAGATATATACTTGTAATGGACGATAATAATACACTTAATAGATACATTAAAATAAATATAATATTTAATAGTAGGTGGTAAAAATTATCTAGATTTCAGCTTTAACTTAGGTTTTAAAGCATTTTAAAGTTTAGTTAGACGTGGAATACCCGCATAATGGCTAAGAGTAAAACATTTACTATTATTAGAAGCTATTATTTTATTTTAAGTACTAATAATTTTAAAATATTAGACGATATAATATATTATATATTAGTAATTGTTTTAAAACGAAAAACCGAACAGTAAAGTTTTATAGGATATATATTATTTTGCAAGTTCTATAATGTTTTTGGAATCTCTATACGTAAAAGTAATGTTTAAGTAAAAAAATTAAATATTAAATTCTAACGAATAATTTAAATATTATAATATTAATTTTTCCATTTATGTCGACCACTACTTTCTTTTTTTACTTAAAATATTGTGTGCGAATCGCCTACTACGTATTTTTGAAGGTATCGATTCGCGCGCAAATACGAGTATATTCGTACGAATCGACTACTAAAATTTTATTATTTTAATAAGTGGTCAATTCAGTCGTTCCGGTGCGAATCACCTCCTAACCCGCTAGTGAGTTTGTATCGTAAGTTCTATTACAGTACTTCTAGTATTTTTGAGAGTTATCAGTTGAGAGACTCGCCAGCCTACATTTATGGCAAGCAACTTGGCCACGGTTGCTCTCGTATAAGTTAACTTCAATTATGTCTAACTATGGAATAATAAAAAGTACTTATTAAAAGGACAGGTGTCGGATGCTCGTGTATGATGGGTTGTATTATTTAACTGGAATATTTGCATATTTACCAATGACAATGTTACTTAGATGATTTTTATTAAGTATCGCCATTTATGTCAATACTTGTACTATTATGTGCAATTATTGCAGATTAGCTTTTATTGCATCTTTATTGCACAACGAACGACCAAGCATTTTTTTTTGTGAAAATACCTGTACTAAGCTAATGTTAGTATTATGGGCACTGAGCGACAAAAGTAAATGTAACATAGTACCTGTCGGAATTTAGTGAAATTTGAACACGGGTCTCATCGGTCGTGAAGTTCGTCTACCGCTAGACCACGGCCGCTCTCTATTTCCCCCGCCTGCTCATAATAACATTATTATTTTCAAGTTTCTTTGAGAGTCTTAATGTTATTTATGATCCAAAATCTGACCAAAAAAAATGTTTGATAGAAGCACAGCTGATAGAAGCGTGAGTTAAAGAAGCACGCTTAATTTTGCTTAGACTCTATCATTCAATGTTATAATAATTAAGTTTGCAATTAATTATTAGTCTTTCTTCTTTCTATTGCAATTCTTTATTGGTTTTTTTATATTTTCGTTCGATTTTGTTATTAATACGGAAGAAAATAATAATCATCGTATATTTTACTAACAAACAAAAGATGTGGAAATATCTCTTTTATTCTCTTAAAATTAAGTTAACCCACATAATGGAGTTTGTTTAAAACATTAGAACGTTTTTGATGTTATCAGTGATGTTTGGTGTCAAAATTCTCGCATCATTCTGAACACATTTGTGAGAGCCGATATTGATCTTTCTGCTTTGTGTTCTGCGATAAACACGAATAGCGGGAGTCCATATAAATCATACTTTTTTATATGAAAAAGTTTATCATAAAAAGATCTTTGGCAGTTCATCTTGTGACGGGAGCCCTATACGAAATCAATGAGATAGTCTATAGGTAGTATTTCTATGTGTTTATTGCTTTCTATATCCAATTGTTTTCATTTGTACAATCAGCAATAGATTATAATCTGTTCAACAAGCTTTTTCTCAGCTGCTTACATACCGACCAATTTTTTAAATTGTAGTTCCATATATTATGACAACATTCTGCCTGATGTAAAGCAAGAGTACGGTCCATAAACGAAAACAACTGTTACTACAGCTACATTTATACAGGCAACAGTCACCTCCGCAATGCCGACTTGAGAGTCTAATGAGAACCATCCAGATTGACAGAGCACACTCCTCTCCTTATACCTGGCTACTTCCAAACTGATCTCGAAACACGACAATGTTACATTCGAAAGTGGTGGTATAACCCCAGGACGATTGACTGGGCTAATAACCATCAGCAGTCTGCATACAACTCTTTAATTGGTAAAAAATATATCCGTAATTGGCTAAAAATGCATTGTAGGAAGTGAGACGAAATGATTTTCTAAAATGCTACAGTGCCAGTTTTGTTGGTAGTACATTCTTTTATGCATTATAAAATAAAACAATCATTGTATCCATTGTTAATACCCACCTTTATTATTCCTTATTTTGTATGATATAGATTAACGTTCGTGATTATCCGCGTACCTAAGATTCTGATGTAAAACGAGGTTCGTTCGCTTCGTATTATTATACCGTCACAGGGATAGCAAACTTGAGACTTTTACGTTTTACTTTGCGGAACAATTAATATGTCAACGTTGTATAATAAGCGCTATTAAAAATCTACTGAATACAGGTAATTTTGAGCGAAATGTGAATGGTTGAGACTGGTTTTGAATGACGCGTGCCGTGTTGGACAATATTTAAATGTAGGCTACCATGAACGTACTTGAAATATACTTTTATTTAAAACGAAATTAGAGATAATCATGTTATGAGTTAAAAATAACTAAATAAATGTTTTAATGAAGAACTTTTTTTTCTTTAATTTGACATAATTATTTTGACATTTACACACCCAAATGGATAGTTATGGAGAAACACTAACATAGAAATAAGATAATTGTTACTAACCCAACTAGTAAATAAATTATTTGATTTGATTTGAACGTTCTTATGAAAGCTGTGGTGTATGACCTAGTGCCGTCGGGTTTGTATGAAGCGAATTGAGGGCGTGAAGAAAGCGAGGGAGTTGTGGTAAGTGACGTTCTGTTGTCTCTGCCTATCTCTGTGGGAAATAAGAAATTTAATTTCTACTTCTGTGGTTTCAAGATGGATTTTATAACAATATGGAGTTTAAAGTATCTTGAGTCAAGCTGCTCTCTTTTATTTAGAGTTGATTTACTGACCCCTAATTTCATAGGACACCTAAAAATTAAATAAAGAATCATGGTATGACCCCTTGACAATCTGAAACTGGAACAGCTACTGGTAAACGCGATTCTGTATTTTCCCATTCATTACGAATTGTAAGCTAGTTCAGCAATAAAAAAAGATTTAGCGTGTCAATGAGAAAATACCTATAATGATAATTTTTATTATTCTTCCTGGATGTAATTGTATATTATTCTTCGCTAGTTAAAAGAATGTTTCCACTGCGAGTTGTTTGACGAGAATTAATACAACCTTTTCTCGGATTTGTAAACATATTTCTGTATTTATAGAATATATAATTGATATTAATGAATAGCTTCTTGAATACTCGCCGCGAATACGAATTGGCTTATTTCTCTCTTGAATCTTAACCCATAGCTGCAGGTATGATATTAGTAAAATTAACCACGTTGACTCGTTTTAAAAATTGACAACCTAACCAACGATATAAATACTTCTCCTTATGAACGCGGAAGCTTTAGTGTGATAATGAATATGCATTTTTGAGAGCTCGTTGTAGCTAATTGGGCATTATTATGTACTTTAAGAAACGCTTGTAGAAGTACGAGTAGAGGTAGATTTATGAAATATAGTCTTCGAGATAAAATTAAAACGCTGGGATAACTGCATGGTTTTATTGTTTTGTTTTTTTTACGCTTATAAAGGAATTCTTGTTTTTGGAAAAACTTTATTACCCTTTCTTTATTATGTTATGAAGAGAAGAGAAGAAAAAGAAGCAGGTTCAGGTTAGTTAAAAATATTATCTTTTTTTTTTTAATTAAAAAAACAAACAAATTTTGATTTTATTAATACTCTAAAAACATTTGATTTTAAATATTTGTGAATTCCTAGATCATTATTAAATTTTTATATTGCTCTAAAGTCTAAACCGAATGTCCAATTTTTTCTGTACAACTATTAGTAATGTGTATTGGTTGCAGATTGAAGCCGCATCAACTCACATCAATTAATAACTGAAGGAAAGGTTTCATTACATTTTAATGAAACGGGAGGTCTATCTCGCGATCGCTAATTTTATGTTTTAATTTGCACCTTTGAAGACTCAAGATTGTATCAATAACGGGACCTGTTGCGATCAATCAATAAAATTATTAAAATTATATAGGAAAAATTGCTAGCTAAAAACTTGTATTCTATTTGAAGAAATATTATGTAGTTCCTTTGAGACATAATTCTACAAAATTGTGGAACTACCTTCCCAGCCATATCTTTTCTCCTTCCTGGAATCCTTTAAGCTCAGCTTGAAGAGGCATCTCACAAACAACTGCTACCTTAAAAAAATTCTGCAGACATCAGTCGACTCCGCTGTGCACACTCCTCTCGTTATGGCTACTGGCTACTTCGAAGTTAACGAGACAGCAGACTAGGTTAATAACCACCATCAGTCTGCCTACCACTTCTCGTTCTTCCTACCTTTTAATTTTAAGTTAAACTTAATTTTAAGATTCTTGCCGGGGGTCACATTATATATGACTGTACAAATTATATTATGTGACATGTAATAAATGAATAAATAAATAATAGGGTGCTAGCGAGTGCGCCATAGAGTCAGATTATTTTTTTTCTCTAACTTCTATAATATTATTATTATATCTATAGTATTATTATTAACAACATTAAATCGTTATAAAATACAATGATTAAACATAAATCATTTTAAATAAACTTAATGATACAATATATGACTTTTCGACCAAACATTTCGTGCATTTGGCCGACTCGGTCAGACCATTAGCAGCGTGGATAAAAAAATCAATTATTACCACATTTCTCTGAAGCAAATTGATTATGCTTCTGGAGTCAGACGACCCAACCCTAGAGGCATCCGTGTGAACTTGGGGTTATCTAGAAATGCACAGGTACGTTTCATAATGGTACAAATAATTTAACCACCGTATGTAACATATGTAACACCCGTGAAGTGACTTTGTCGCGTTTCGGGAATAGTTTGAAAGTAGCCAGGTATAACGAGAGGAGTGTGCACTGTCAATCTAAGATGGTACATGCTCGTCTTCTCAAGCCGGCATAGTGGAGGCGACTGCTACCAGCACAGGTTTCTCTGTAGTAGCAATTGTTTCCATTCATGGACGGCACTCTAGCTTTACATCAGGCGGAGTGTTGTCACATGCCGAGCTACAATAATAAAAAAAAAACCAGAAAGAATTTTTAAGAGAATATTTATTCATAAGGTGCGTGGTGTAAATTATAATTTTTGTAGTCAAAAATATATGAATTTTAATTCTTGTTTACTGCTGGGTATTTTGGTATTTTTAAACAAGGCGATTGTTGCAAAACACACGCTCGACCGAATCCACAATCGAAGAATCTTACATTCGATTTTTTGTTTTATTCGTTTTATCGACAAACTATCGAATACTTATATTACAATCGAATAAATGGAACGATCAGTTTTTTCCGAATGAATCGCTCATCTTCTACAATCTAACTGAAAAATAATGCAAATATTATAAATGAATGAATCTTAAATCCGGCTGAGTTTAGTAGTCAAACGAGGAATAAACAGGTCAGTCAAAAGTACAATTCCGTTTCTTTCTAACAGAGAGCCGTTACTTTAAGAAGAAAAGAAATGGAGGATTTAGATTCATTTGCAAGGAAGCTTCCTTGATTAATGAATGAAGAAAGCGCCGTGAGTGAGAATCGCGTTTAAATTTAATTTTAAAATCTTAGCCCATCTGTTCGTAATTAGATACAATTGTTTACTTAGTTCCATTAATGTTGTTGGTCAGCTGGTCTTAAAGATAGAAAGATTTTTTATTTATTTTTTATAGTAGCTCGGCATGTGACAACACACCGCCTGATGTAAAGCTAGAGTGCGGTCTATGAATGGAAACAACTGCTACTACAGAGAAATCTGTGCGGGCAGCAGTCGCCTTCACTATGCCGGCTTGAGGAGACGAGCATGTACCATCTATTGACAGTGCACACTCCTCTCGCTATACCTGGCTACTTTCAAACTATTCCCGAAACGCGACGAAGCAACAAGATTGAAAGAATTACAATTATATGATTTACAATATTAAAGTTTTGAGAAAAAATGTTCTTCGCAACTTCGCAAATTCTATGTTTATTCCTTTGTTATTGTCAATATTTAAATTTTTTAAGGTCAAGCTTTTTTTTGTAGAAATTAAATCACGATATTTGCTACAAAAAACAACCATGTAATGATGGATTTTGACCGTAATTTACTTGAAAAGGCATTTTATTAACTTTAATATTAGATTCAACCCTACACTTTAAGTAAAAGTTTGATGTCGGGTTATTTACGTCGCGGTGACCCAAAAGAGAAATTGGGGTGATTAGTTTCGGATTAAAACAAAATTATACCTTTTTTAGAAAACACACTGGCAGACTAAAATATGTACTGGAATTTTGTTACGATAAAAAACATTTCTCTATGATATTCACAAGCGACCTTGTTTTAATGTGCCTAATAAACGTGAGCGTTGAATTACTATTTGTAGATATAGAGCGTGTATTGATATTGTACCTACATTAATGCTAGGACACTTGTCGTAACCGATCCATTTAACTCTCAGCCCCATTTCAGTTTGTCCTCGATGTAGGGCACCTGCGTCCGGCTGACGAAGCCTGACACACCCTGATTTATACTACCAGACGTATGAACACCACACAGCTTCCTTCCTCCAATTTATTGCCATTTAAATCTTAATTTTAAGTCAATTAAAATAAAGTTCAATTTATATTAAGTTAATGGAGTTAAAATGTGTAGTTATAAAGTTGGTCTTTTAGAGACCTCTCGCGAAACAATACCGTATGGTTGAAATGAGAAAAGTGATGAGGAAATAAAAGAAGTTTTAGTTCCTGTTACTATTTTTGATCTTGCTGTGATAAATGAAGTGGAAGTTTTCTTTAAATATACAGAAACATTTTTACTATATGTATTTCCTCTACATTCATGCATGTGATGAATTTGGAGGCAACCATTTTCGAAGTATTGTGTTAGGTGCAAGTGGGACAGATATATAATATAAATTTTTTAGCAGATAATGTTTAAATTGTTAATTAACTGTCTAATTACCTAACAGAGTGAAATGAACAAAAAAATCTCTAATAACGTAAAGCCATCCAAACAAAACACAAAATGGTCAGAAAACATTTCAAAAACTTGCCAACAATGCCATTAAAGTTGTTAGATACGAGTACTTTCTAATTGAAATAATTCGAATAGCCGACTAAGTAATTTAAATCTTCCTTTGCGATGTGTACAAGAATTCTCTACATATCAGTTGGTAAGGTGCGGCAATGACGTACAGAGGCGGCTCATTCCGACTTCAGACAAAAACCGACATCAATTAAATAACGATGTATGTATTGATTCACATTACTTTAGCTTTATTGCTACATGACGCTTCGATTGACAGCAGCGGCTCTTTTCTGAATATTGGGGCTCTAGATTGTGTATAATATTTTTTTTATAATGCCTATGCAAAGCTAGTTAGTGCATGTATCATAAAAGAGACAAAAATATTTCTAACAAAATTACATTGCTACCGGCCTTTTTGAGATTCGAGTACGAGGAGCATTAGAGTACAGTTTCTTTCAGTTTTGATATTTTTTCAATGCTTTAATCAAATTTTTCTCTTGTATTTTATTTAATTTAATACTGTCTATAACCTTATCTACATTAATTACTCTTCTCATGTATCCACGTCGTCCCTTAGTCCTCGGTACTGCTAACCCAAACCTTTCTGAGCAATTAACCAATTTACCCAGTAAAGGCTCTAATCCTAAGGTGCATTTTCCGACACTTTCACACGACAAATCTGTTGGTTATTTTTTCCTTAATTTTCACCACTAATGCCGCCCGTATTATTGAAGCAATTAATATCTTCGTCAACTTTATTTCCGGTAATATTGTAACCGCGATCATGTGTGTAGTTTCCTTATTTCATGATTACACAGTGAAGCGTTTCATTTAATCGAGTCATTATTTCATATCTCTGAGTCAACTTAACGAAGCCGAACACTTTTATATGCCTCATAAGAAATCTTAATGCGTAATCCAATTCGATTTTCGGACCGTTTAATTGTACAAGAGAACGATGGGACGAGATTAAAGTAGAGTAAAAGTCGTATTTTACGTTTATAGCCTGTGTCTTAAGCAATCAGAATACGTTCTTATTAAGAAATAAACTATAAGAAATAGCTGTTCGTACCAATACATTACACACTTTCATAAGTGAAGATCGACTTGGATAAATATTTTGAGCGTTCGTATCATAGTTACTGCCATACGAATTTTATATATTTTTATCGTAAGATTATTGTGTTGAGATAATCTATAATTTCTATATGTTTTAAAGATTTTTTCATATAATTTATAATATAATTTCATAATTTTTTTTTAATATTAAAATTATTCATTCGATATTTTGAATGAATGAATGAATGAATGAATGAAATCTTTATTGCGTGCTTGGTATTAGGTAATTTCTGAGGTAGTACAATAAATATGTCCAACTAATATCTGCCTTTGCAGGCGTACACATTTGTCCGTATTACATAGTTACAGTCCTTTATTACAAATAATATAATGTCAATGTATAAACAGTACCGCGCTACATTTGAAATTATCAATAATGAATGATCATCATATGTTCAGTTTCACCATAATTAAATAATTGAAAAAGAATTTTTAAAAACTTACTTTTTAAATTCAATAATTTTTACAGGAAATAAATTATAAAAAGTACATGAACTCTTTTATGAGTAATTGTTAACGTATAAAATTCTTATAATCTCTCAGTTTTCTTTTTAAATTAGTTTAAATAAGTGCAAAAGTTAGTTAGTTGAGCACGAGCTTTTTAATATGTACCGATTAATAAAATGCGTGCGAATTAGTGTTGATTTTTTCAAATAAATTAAATGAAGTTATTACGATCGGCATCTTTATTAATGTAATCGTCGGTTTTGATAAAAAATTAAAAATCGTTCAAAATCACAACATGTTTGCGTGCCGCGGGACATTTCAGTCTACTGGTAGGTACATAAAGAAAATTACTTTCTGCAAATGTTGACGATTTGTAATGATTTAATACACATGAATTATATGTAGTATGTAATTATTGTAATGTAGACTAATTTTGCTAATTGAACAGTTTTATTGCTGAACATTTATTTTGGGGCAGTTACTGGTAACAATATTGTATAATAAGTTTTTATTTGACGTGAATATTATTCACTTTAAAGTTCAAGGTGTAATTTCTTTTTTTTATTGTAGCACGACATATGACAACATTCCGCCTGATGTAAAGCTAGAGTGCGGTCAACGAACAGAAATATCTCTACAGACAGCAATCGCCTCCGCTATGCCGGCTTCAGTGCACACTCCTCTCGTTATACGTGACGAAGGGCCCTAAACTTTACAGCCATCGTGCTCGCGAAAGCAGCATAGCATAATTAATAAAATTCAGTTTAAATGTTACATCAAAACCTAAAAAAACCCCTCTCATCTCACCAGGTCGGCATGGTAGAGGCGTCTGCTATCTACAAACTATTTACTTGTGACAGTATAGACTCTATTTGGGAGCATTCAACCACCATAATAAAAAATACGTCGACAAAATTATTATTTAATAGTATACCATTATATTTAAATCATAGAAAATGTCTTCTGTAAGTACATAATTTACAAAAACTAGTTAATAAACTTGATTCAATTAAAACACACGCGAGGACAGTTAAAACTAGAATTTTTAGACGGTTTAGATGTAACTAATTAAATGAGTTTGGGTTAATAAAGAGAATGATTCATATCAGGAAGCTCAAACTTTTATTAAATACTCGAGCTAACTCGATATACTTAGATTTATGCCATTGTATATTTTTTTTATTGTAGCTCGGCATATGACAACACTCCGCGTGATGCAAAGCTAGAGTGCGTTCCATGAACGATAATAACTGTTACTACAGACAAATTACTACAGACACTCACCTCCACTATCCCTGCTTGAGGAGACCATCCAGATTGATAGTGCACACTCCTGTTTTGTACCTGACTGATTCCCAACTGATACCGAAACGCGACAATGTCACTTAACGGGTGTTACATTCGGAAGTGGTGGTACTCCTTGAAGACGGCAGACTCTGCTAGTAACATCGTACCTATTGGCACTTAATATGGAATGAGTAAGTATCTACTGTTATTTAAATTCAACGAAAAAATAAAAATAATTAACAAATAATCAATATTAATCTCAGAAAATAATAAAAATATTTACGATTATTGAATTTATTTATTTGATTAAAAACAGTAGTAAATAATAAGTTAATTACAAAAATTTATTTATTGTTGTATTAATTATTATTAAGAAAAATAAAAATGGCATTAACAACCCATATTGTTCGATTTTAAATTAAAACCTTCCGATACAGAAAATATGAGATCGTAAAAGCGAAATGTATTTCAGTTGCAATGATTTTTCGATGATCAAAAAGACCTCGTTAAGTATTTAAATCGACAATTTATAACATGTCAAATATCGTACAAAACATCCTACGTGAGTGAAATTCGGAAATGACTGAACGCGAAGCGGATCGAACCAATAATCCCTTACCGAGGATTTTGGCATCGGATCTATAACTATGCCAAACAACAAAGACACTATAGAAAGTTTCTTCCTTAGATTTAGCGCAAACATTTTTTTATAGTAATTCGGTTACCACATTCCACGTAATCTCTGCGGTCACCAGTCGCTTCTATTATGACAAATTGAGAAGACGAAATTGACAGACACGCTTCTCTCGTTATACCAAGCCGATCTCGTAACGCAACTAAGTCGATTCACAGTTTGTTGGTACTAGAGCAGGACAACAGACCGGGCTAATAAAGTAATAACCATCATCAGTCTAATACTAATAAACGACCTTAGGAGATGAAATAAAGATGATTGAAGTTTAGGATAGATAGATATTGCTTGATGTTGGAAATGGCAATCCACAATGTTCATACGTCGCTTTAAGGACAATGATGTTCAACAAGCTCATTATCAAGCGCTTGGACATTAACCAATAACCATCACTTCACATTCAAATTTACTTCCATAATTGGCCAAAATAAAGGTCTCGTCTCATGCTGCTGTGAATTCAGAAGATTATTTTCTGTTACAGCGCTAACTTTGCTACATTGTCCATTGTCTCTACTCAGTACGATGCGTTACAAAAGTCATCAAACGTTATTATTAATTTTGTATGCTACAAACTTCAATACAAAAGATGAAAGCAGCGTTAGATATGCTTGTTGCGTTGAAAATACGAGTATAATAGTATGTTTATTGTTAACAAAGTTTTTTAAATATATTTGATTTCAATATTTTCTGAACATATAATTTGTTTGCAACGTAATTAGGGTTAACCTTAAAATATGACGAACGTAAAAGGAAGATTCTAAAAAATATTAATATATTTAAAAAGCAGGGTTTGTTTTGGGTCTGGCTGCATCGGGTCCTGATATCCATAGTTCAGGTAGGGTTTAGGGTCCCGGAGGTCAGTATACGTCATCTAATGTTTTCTTTCGTATTAGATTGTTATTAAAAAAAATCGAATTATTTTTCTAAATATTAATACATATTATTTTTTTAAACTCCCTAATTTATAAATTATAGAATGTTGATTAGAATATTAATGGTGTATATTAATTTCAGAGGCGTGTTCGTCGCCTCTCCATTTATGGCCCATCTGTTTTGTTGCATGACATAAAGATTTGCGATATGCCATGCCGACTATGCGAAACTCTTTGATCATTCGTAGTAGTGGCACAATCGATTAAGGCTCGTGGGAAACTTTTTGACAAGCGAATCTTGTCAAAGATAGTGTAAATAAACAGAACTGACACTTTATGTTATTCGGTCCTCATTAATTTTTAAATATAAGTAGTTTGTATCTGAATTGTAAATAGTGTTAGGAAATTGACAAACGCTTTGTCAATTGTAAACATTATGTTACCAGCAAGAATAATTGTACAAAAATTGGCAAAATTCTGGACATATCCTGTCTTGAATTATTTTACTATACTTGTATTTCATAACGTGTAATAATGGTGGATTAATAGCGAGCATAGAGGAGGGGACTGCTGCCTTGCTACATTTCTCTGTGGTAGTAGTCGTTTTCACTGATGGATTGCACGGCCACGGGTGTTACACCTAAAAGGACGGCAATAATAAATTAAAGTGGAAAATATAATTATTAATTACCTATAAGATTTTAGTTCTAAATTAATTAGTGTTACTATAAACATTTCCCGAGGGTCTGTAATGATGATTGCGATGGTATCTACGGTCAACCTTGTCATTGAATGACATCAAAAATGACAGATTGTAGACGTCGCATCGATATGTAGAGTCTTTGACGAATTGATTGGGATGTTTTTTAAAATTAATGGTCAGGCCACATAATATAAAATAACTCATAATAATGCGTGTCGTTGCTACCACATGTTGATTTCACACATAATATGTGCGTATGTGGGTTTACATATGGTTACATACAAAACCTCTCTTTTGAAGTTTCAAGATATGTATTAGGTAAACAGAAATTATCAAGATTACATATCTAATTTTACAATATTTTTTAAGTGTATTACTTTATAAATTGCAATACATCTCCAATCAATTTATTTATTTCAATTAATAAGCAAGCTTTTAATTAATTTAAAATTCTTTAATACAATAAAAAAGGTAGTTGGATTCCATTTTAAGATGTATAACAATAATAAAGAGGAGAGTAAAAAATCAAGTGATTACAAAAAATATTATTAATAATAATCTTCTTATGTCTGTGGTAATAATTAACATGGTGCACTGCCAGTCTGCGCCGGCGTGTACAGAGAGACTGAGTTGACCATTTTATTGCTACAAACATCGGGATATTTTAAAAATAACACAAGTTATCGATCGTGGCCAAAACAATGTAATAAATAATAATAATTTTGATTTATTATTCAGTTTTTTTTTGCGTTATATTTATCCCCAAGCCCGTTTATTGAAGAAAATTTTATAGCTTTTTTATAATGGGGTGTGAAATCGCGTGGCTTTTCTATTTTAACGTTATATAGCTTAGAGTGTACATATAACAAGTTGTATTAATTCATAATCTACAGCATGAATTATGAAATGGAGACGTACACACGATATTTTTCATGAGGTATGAAATTAAACTATGATGAAAATTGATTTAAAAAAAAACACTGCGTGAAATACGTCGAAATTTCGGCATTCTATCATTTATAAATACTGTTCTTCAAACGGCTTGGTTACAATAAATCGTGGTCACCGTAGTGGCGCACGCGCAGCATTCAGTTGACAGGTCAGTCACACTACTCTTCATTTAACTTGCGACGTCGCGAGTGTGTGTTTGTATGTATGATTGACGCGTTTAATTAATGTTTGTGGGCTTAATATATTTAGATCTTAACTAAACACTAGTTATTAAACATTTTTTTATTTATGTTTTATATTAATTAAGGAAACAACATGTTAATATAAATATTATTGGTATTAAAAAGTACTTTTTCAATACATACTCTTATATTGTAGCGCTCCTTGATCAAAGACAACTCTTACCATATAACAATGTTTGTAGACAACAGTAGCATTCCGTTCCATTGACAGGGCAGAATCCGGCTAGGACCAAGTTGACCCCGAAACGCGCCTAGGTTACATGCCTGCAGACATCCGCTCTTGCACACATCAGACGTGCCGGTCTACTATAATAAAATCCAATTCGATAACATGCTATTTTTAAATTCCCGCCAAAATACTTTTCAGGGTACATTAAACCAACAAAATGTCTACTTTAAAGAGGGTAAGCAGTTTGATGATGGTTAGTAGCCCAGTCTGAAGTCCTGAGGTAGTACCACCACTTTCGAATGTAATACCCGTGGAATGACCTTGTCGCGTTTCAGGAACAGTTTGAAAATAGCCAGGTATAGCGAGAGGGAGTATGCACTGTCAATCTAGATGGTACATGCTCGTCTCCTCAAGCCGGCATAGTGGAGGCTACTGCTGCCTGTAGAGATTTATCTGTAGTAGCAGTTGTTTCAGTTTATTAACCGCACTCTAGCTTTACATCACGCGGAGTACTGTCATATGCCGAGCTACAAAAAAATATATATCTAATAAAATTGTAGAAAACTGGATTAGAAGCGTAGAATGTCGCGTACTATTTTATCCTGTTAAGTTTTTTCATAGACGTAGACGAGAGATGTTAATTTATCACTCGATCTGAATTTATCGTAATAAATTAAAACTGGTTCATTAAACATCATAACTATGAATTTATACGGTTTTGCATAATATTAAATGCCTTTTTAATTGAGTGCGGAATTGATTTATATTACCTTATTTTGGATTTATATATTTTTATTATAATTTTTATATGATTTATCCAATGATATTTTTAATAATAAACTATATTCAAGTATAAGTTAAGACAATTTTAAGTGAAAGGACTATTGCCTTAAGAGGGGGATAGCCGTTGACCTTTCTCACGCGATTGTTTAGATTTTTTTTTAATTTAGAAGAAAAATAGTTTTATATTGCTAAAATGTATAAAACCATTTTTCTTCTAAACTAGTAATAGCTAGTTTTTTTTATTTTCATCATGATATTAGGCAATACAATAGCTAGGGAATCTTCGGTTTATTTTTTTTTAAATAACTTTTCAAATTATTTTTATCTCTCTTATTATGCACACACGCTTTGGCATCAAATCCAGGATTATTTTTATTTGTATTGTAAAGTTAGATTAATTTACCGCTTGTATGCTGTTTTGTGTGTTCAATAAATAAATAAAGTAATGAGATTTGTTGTGTCGTCACTCCACATCAGAATTAGTTACACTATGGTCCATGAGGGGTAACAATTGCTACCATAGAGAAATATCTATTTGCAGCGTCTACAAGCTTGAAATAAATAATAAGGCAGACTGATCTATCGCTTTTTTGATTATTAGAGATCAAAATACATATAACAAAGTTACATTAGTAGTGACCGGAATTTTTCTAGATAGAAATAAGTAATAATCCTTGTTAAAAAATAAATAAATAATTCGATTTCATAGGATTGCGTATATGAATATTTTCTTCATTACACTACAGTACTAAATATTTTACCAATAAGATCTTTTTTTATAAAAGTTATTGAAAGCGTCAAATGGACCTTTAAATTAATTTCAGCATCAACAAACAGGTTAAAAAAAAACTCAGTAACGCCAATTATATATACACATCAATAAAACTCATTTTTGCTTTGTTTTAAAAATTTAACGAAACGCGGCAATTCATATCTCGTTCCGCTTCAAGTTCACAGGCCTTCACAAAAGCTACAATAAAACAATTATTTAGGTATATAAATCGGTGTTTTATACACCACTAAGGTTGCACATAAACACTAGCTTATACTTTGTTGATGTTTTCAAACAAGATACGTGGATATTGATGTAAAAACATTGTGGTAATAAACGGTGACTCGATTACACTGCAATTTGCTGCCGGGAAAGTGGTTCTATAAATATTTATTGTACTCATATTGTTTTGTGTAAAATTATACCTACTGTGCTCGTTATATGCTTTTTGTAGGCTATCTATATCGACACTTGTATGTAAAAGGAATATAAGTAAACGTCAGTATTTACTAATTCTTAAACACGTTTAGAATCATCCAGTTTGTAATTTTCTACACTAAATGGATTTTGATTTCTTTCCATAATAACCATTTTTGGTTTTGCTTATCTCGATAGTTATTTAAATTGAGGACAGTCCTTGGTCGAAAATATTTAGTTTTCCTATAATGTCACTTATGTTCTTTTGACTTTCGAGCAACTTCTTTGATCCATTCATTTTGATGTGTCACAGTATGAATTATTAACTATTGTTGTTTCTTGAAAAAGTATTCTTAAATTATTCTTGTCTCTGTTAATTGCAAAAATATTCAGTATTAGTTTTTGTTACGGATTTGTAATGCGATAACTTACTCAAAACTGATTCTTATTCCTTCTTTATATTAGAACTATTTTTACTCAAAAACAAATTGTCTCTAAAAATGATAAATGTAATAATGAAGTAAGAGGTCTTAAGGTCAAAATTTTGTATTGAGTTACTGTCGACACCTCTGGGTGGGCTCCGAATACCCGCTAGGAAAGAAATCGATGCCTTTTAATGTGTGGTCGTTACCTATTATATCTCATATTTCATATTAATAGTACTTGTAATATTCATTTTAAACTAATGCACAGCTTCCTAGTTCTCTGTGAATAATTACAACTTTTAAAAATGAAGAAAGTATTTGACAATCAAAGAAAAATGCTATTATTGTGAAACTCCCCTTAACTTCCTATATCGGGATAAACAATTGGATCTATAGCTAACTTAACCTTCTTCTTCAAGTTCACACGGTACATCTACGAATACTATTTGACAATACTCCTTGTTAAACATTGACAAGATGTCACTGAAACAAGTCGAACCGGCGCGAACAATTTGCAAGAATTTGCGTACCGAGGACCACATTTAAATTTCCTGTAGATGGTTGACTACAACAAATTGTCCACAAGTACTGGTCTTATACGACGAATTTTATGTGTAATACAAACCAATAACTATGTATTCCATTATATTCAAAGTTTTATATACGAACTAGTTGACCGGTGTGAAGTTAGCAGCCAATTTTCGGCAGCCAATATAATCCGGTCAAATTAAGAAGTTATTTTTTTAAATCAATTTCTTTTCTAAATAATTTAGTTTACGAATCCCAATCAATAAAAATCATATTAGAGCAGAGTTAGACGTCAGTAGAACGCAAAAAAAAAGAGTCCAGACATTTACAGCAATGAATACTGACCGTAATACGTAGTTCAATTCTACGTCATTTTCAAAGTTCACGCGTTACTGAAGTCAATTACGACTATTGGGTCGACATTCAGAATATACTGCCTATAACATACAAAAAAATAATCAGAGCATCATGACTCGTTTTTGAGAAAATTAACTTTAAAGATTTTGCGAGGAGCGAATTTCTCCACTTTCCTAAATCGATGACAAATTTTCAAAGAATAAAGTTACTGAAGTGCATAAGCTATATACCATTTTAAAGAACATGAAAAATATAACAAGGTCACAAAGTAGCATCAGAGCATCACGACTAATTTTTGAGAAAATTAAATTTGAAAATTTTAATATGAGCGAGTCTTCTAACGACAGTTAATCGACGACAAATTTTCACAGAAGAAAGTTACTGAAGTACATAAGCTATATTCCATTTTAAAGTACATGAAAACAGCGACAAGGTCGCAAGGTATCATCAGAGTATCACGACTAATTTTTGAGAAAATTAAATTTGAATATTTTAATAAGAGATTTTTTTTTTCACTTTAACCAATTGACGCCAGATTTTCACAGAAGGAAGTTACTGAAGTACATAAGCTATATACCATTTTAAAGTACCTGAAAACAGCAACCAGGTCGCAAAGTATCATCAGAGCATCACGACTAATTTTTGAGAAAATTAAATTTGAATATTTTAATAAGAGATTTTTTTTTCACTTTAACCAATTGACACCAGATTTTCACAGAAGGAAGTTACTGAAGTACATAAGCTATAGACCATTTTAAAGTTCATGAAAACAGTAACAAGGTTACAAAGTAGCATCAGAGCATCACGACTAATTTTTGAGAAAATTAAATTTGAATATTTTAATATGAGCGAGTCATCTAACGACAGTTAATCGACGACAAAATTTCACAGAAGAAAGTTACTGAAGTCCATAAGCTATATACTATTTTAAAGTACCTGAAAACAGTAACAAGGGTAACAAAGTAGCATCAGAGCATCACGACTAATTTTTGAGAAAATTAAATTTGAAAATTTTAAAATAAGCGAGTCTTCTAACGACAGTTAATCGACGACAAATTTTCACAGAAGAAAGTTACTGAAGTCCATAAGCTATATACTATTTTAAAGCACATGAAAATAGCAACAAGGTCGCAAGGTATCATCAGAGCATCACGACTAATTTTTGAGAAAATTAAATTTGAATATTTTAATAAGAGATTTTTTTTTCACTTTAACCAATTGGCGCCAGATTTTCACAGAAGGAAGTTACTGAAGTCCATAAGCTATATACCATTTTAAAGTACCTGAAAACGGCAACAAGGTCGCAAAGTATCATCAGAGCATCACGACTAATTTTTGAGAAAATTAAATTTGAAAATTTTAAAATGAGCGAGTATTCTAACGACAGTTAATCGACGACAAATTTTCACAGAAGAAAGTTACTGAAGTCCATAAGCTATATACTATTTTAAAGTACCTGAAAGCAGTAACAAGGTAACAAAGTAGCATCAGAGCATAACGACAAATTTTTGAGAAAATTAAATTTGAAAATTATAAAATGAGCGAGTCTTCTAACGACAGTTAATCGACGACAAATTTTCACAGAAGAAAGTTACTGAAGTCCATAAGCTATATACTATTTTAAAACACATGAAAACAGCATCAAGGTCGCAAGGTATCATCAGAGCATCACGACTAATTTTTGAGAAAATTAAATTTGAATATTTTAATAAGAGATTTTTTTTTCACTTTAACCAATTGACACCAGATTTTCACAGAAGGAAGTTACTGAAGTACATAAGCTATAGACCATTTTAAAGTTCATGAAAACAGTAACAAGGTTACAAAGTAGCATCAGAGCATCACGACTAATTTTTGAGAAAATTAAATTTGAATATTTTAATATGAGCGAGTCATCTAACGACAGTTAATCGACGACAAAATTTCACAGAAGAAAGTTACTGAAGTCCATAAGCTATATACTATTTTAAAGTACCTGAAAACAGTAACAAGGTAACAAAGTAGCATCAGAGCATCACGACTAATTTTTGAGAAAATTAAATTTTAAAATTTTAAAATGCGCGAGTCTTCTAACGACAGTTAATCGACGACAAATTTTCACAGAAGAAAGTTACTGAAGTCCATAAGCTATATACTATTTTAAAGCACATGAAAACAGCAACAAGGTCGCAAGGTATCATCAGAGCATCACGACTAATTTTTGAGAAAATTAAATTTGAATATTTTAATAAGAGATTTTTTTTCACTTTAACCAATTGGCGCCAGATTTTCACAGAAGGAAGTTACTGAAGTCCATAAGCTATATACCATTTTAAAGTACCTGAAAACGGCAACAAGGTCGCAAAGTATCATCAGAGCATCACGACTAATTTTTGAGAAAATTAAATTTGAATATTTTAATAAGAGATTTTTTTTTCCCTTTAACCAATTGACGCCATATTTTCAAAGAAGAAAGTTACTGAAGTACATAAGCTATAGACCATTTTAAAGTACATGAAAACAGTAACAAGGTCACAAAGTAGCACCAGAGCATCACGACTAATTTTTGAGAAAATTAAGTTTGAATATTTTAATAAGAGCGAGTCTTCTAACGACAGTTAATCGACGCCAAATTTTCACAGAAGAAAGTTACTGAAGTCCATAAGCCATATACCATTTTAAAGTACCTGAAAACGGCAACAAGGTCGCAAAGTATCATCAGAGCATCACGACTAATTTTTGAGAAAATTAAATTTGAATATTTTAATAAGAGATTTTTTTTTCACTTTAACCAATTGACGCCAGATTTTCACAGAAGGAAGTTACTGAAGTACATAAGCTATATACCATTTTAAAGTACCTGAAAACGGCAACAAGGTCGCAAAGTAGCATCAGAGCATCACGACTAATTTTTGAGAAAATTAAATTTGAATATTTTAATATGAGCGAGTCATCTAACGACAGTTAATCGACGACAAAATTTCACAGAAAAAAGTTACTGAAGTCCATAAGCTATATACTATTTTAAAGTACCTGAAAACAGTAACAAGGTAACAAAGTAGCATCAGAGCATCACGACTAATTTTTGAGAAAATTAAATTTGAAAATTTTAATATGAGCGAGTCATCTAACGACAGTTAATCGACGACAAATTTTCACAGAAGAAAGTTACTGAAGTCCATAAGCTATATACCATTTTAAATAACCTGAAAACAGCAACAAGGTCGCAAAGTATCATCAGAGCATCTCGACTAAATTTTGAGAAAATTAAATTTGAATATTTTAATAAGAGATTTTTTTTCACTTTAACAAATTGACGCCATATATTCAAAGAAGAAAGTTACTGAAGTACATAAGCTATAGACCATTTTAAAGTTCATGAAAACAGTAACAAGGTTACAAAGTAGCATCAGAGCATCACGACTAATTTTTGAGAAAATTAAATTTGAATATTTTAATATGAGCGAGTCATCTAACGACAGTTAATCGACGACAAAATTTCACAGAAGAAAGTTACTGAAGTCCATAAGCTATATACTATTTTAAAGTACCTGAAAACAGTAACAAGGTAACAAAGTAGCATCAGAGCATCACGACTAATATTTGAGAAAATTAAATTTTAAAATTTTAAAATGAGCGAGTCTTCTAACGACAGTTAATCGACGACAAATTTTCACAGAAGAAAGTTACTGAAGTCCATAAGCTATATACTATTTTAAAGCACATGAAAACAGCAACAAGGTCGGAAGGTATCATCAGAGCATCACGACTAATTTTTGAGAAAATTAAATTTGAATATTTTAATAAGAGATTTTTATTTCACTTTAACCAATTGACGCCATATTTTCAAAGAAGAAAGTTACTGAAGTACATAAGCTATAGACCATTTTAAAGTACATGAAAACAGTAACAAGGTCACACAGTAGCACCAGAGCATCACGACTAATTTTTGAGAAAATTAAATTTGAATATTTTAATAAGAGCGAGTCTTCTAACGACAGTTAATCGACGCCAAATTTTCACAGAAGAAAGTTACTGAAGTACATAAGCTATATACCATTTTAAAGCACATGAAAACAGTAACAAGGTTACTAAGTATCATCAGAGCATCACGACTAATTTTTGAGAAAATTAAATTTGAATATTTTAATAAGAGATTTTTTTTTTCACTTTAACCAATTGACGCCAGATTTTCACAGAAGGAAGTTACTGAAGTACATAAGCTATATACCATTTTAAAGCATATCAAAACAGTAACAAGGTTACTAAGTATCATCAGAGCACCACGACTAATTTTTGAGAAAATTAAATTTGAAAATTTTAATAAGAGATTTTTTTTTTCACTTTAACCAATTGACACCAGATTTTCACAGAAGGAAGTTACTGAAGTACATAAGCTATATACCATTTGAAAGTACATGAAAACAGTAACAAGGTAACAAAGTAGCATCAGAGCATCACGACAAATTTTTGAGAAAATTAAATTTGAAAATTTTAAAATGAGCGAGTCTTCTAACGACAGTTAATCGACGACAAATTTTCACAGAAGAAAGTTACTGAAGTCCATAAGCTATATACTATTTTGAAGCACATTAAAACAGCAACAAGGTCGCAAAGTATCATCAGAGCATCACGACAAATTTTTGAGAAAATTAAATTTGAATATTTTAATAAGAGATTTTTTTTTCACTTTAACCAATTGACGCCATATTTTTACAGAAGGAAGTTACTGAAGTACATAAGCTATATACCATTTGAAAGTACATGAAAACAGTAACAAGGTAACAAAGTAGCATCAGAGCATCACGACAAATTTTTGTGAAAATTAAATTTGAAAATTTTAAAATGAGCGAGTCATCTAACGACAGTTAATCGACGACAAAATTTCACAGAAAAAAGTTACTGAAGTCCATAAGCTATATACTATTTTAAAGTACCTGAAAACAGTAACAAGGTAACAAAGTAGCATCAGAGCATCACGACTAATTTTTGAGAAAATTAAATTTGAAAATTTTAAAATGAGCGAGTCTTCTAACGACAGTTAATCGACGACAAATTTTCACAGAAGAAAGTTACTGAAGTCCATAAGCTATATACTATTTTGAAGCACATTAAAACAGCAACAAGGTCGCAAAGTATCATCAGAGCATCACGACAAATTTTTGAGAAAATTAAATTTGAATATTTTAATAAGAGATTTTTTTTTCACTTTAACCAATTGACGCCATATTTTCAAAGAAGAAAGTTACTGAAGTACATAAGCTATAGACCATTTTAAAGTACATGTAAACAGTAACAAGGTCGCAAAGTATCATCAGAGCATCACGACTAATTTTTGAGAAAATTAAATTTGAAAATTTTAATAAGAGATATTTTTTTTCACTTTAACCAATTGACGCCATATTTTCAAAGAAGAAAGTTACTGAAGTCCATAAGCTATATACTATTTTAAAGCACATGAAAACAGCAACAAGGTCGCAAGGTATCATCAGAGCATCACGACAAATTTTTGAGAAAATTAAATTTGAATATTTTAATAAGAGATTTTTTTTTCACTTTAACCAATTGGCGCCAGATTTTCACAGAAGGAAGTTACTGAAGTCCATAAGCTATATACCATTTTAAAGTACCTGAAAACGGCAACAAGGTCGCAAAGTATCATCAGAGCATCACGACTAATTTTTGAGAAAATTAAATTTGAATATTTTAATAAGAGATTTTTTTTCACTTTAACCAATTGGCGCCAGATTTTCACAGAAGGAAGTTACTGAAGTCCATAAGCTATATACTATTTTAAAGTACCTGAAAACGGCAACAAGGTCGCAAAGTATCATCAGAGCATCACGACTAATTTTTGAGAAAATTAAATTTGAATATTTTAATAAGAGATTTTTTTTCACTTTAACCAATTGACGCCATATTTTCAAAGAAGAAAGTTACTGAAGTACATAAGCTATAGACCATTTTAAAGTACATGAAAACAGTAACAAAGTCACAAAGTAGCACCAGAGCATCACGACTAATTTTTGAGAAAATTAAATTTTAAAATTTTAAAATGAGCGAGTCTTCTAACGACAGTTAATCGACGACAAATTTTCACAGAAGATAGTTACTGAAGTCCATAAGCTATATACTATTTTAAAGCACATGAAAACAGCAAAAAGGTCGCAAAGTATCATCAGAGCATCACGACAAATTTTTGAGAAAATTAAATTTGAATATTTTAATAAGAGATTTTTTTTTTCACTTTAACCAATTGACACCAGATTTTCACAGAAGGAAGTTACTGAAGTACATAAGCTATAGACCATTTTAAAGTTCATGAAAACAGTAACAAGGTTACAAAGTAGCATCAGAGCATCACGACTAATTTTTGAGAAAATTAAATTTGAATATTTTAATATGAGCGAGTCATCTAACGACAGTTAATCGACGACAAAATTTCACAGAAGAAAGTTACTGAAGTCCATAAGCTATACACTATTTTAAAGTACCTGAAAACAGTAACAAGGTAACAAAGTAGCATCAGAGCATCACGACTAATTTTTGAGAAAATTAAATTTGAAAATTTTAAAATGAGCGAGTCTTCTAACGACAGTTAATCGACGACAAATTTTCACAGAAGAAAGTTACTGAAGTCCATAAGCTATATACTATTTTAAAGCACATAAAAACAGCAACAAGGTCGCAAGGTATCATCAGAGCATCACGACTAATTTTTGAGAAAATTAAATTTGAATATTTTAATAGGAGATTTTTTTTTTCACTTTAACCAATTGGCGCCAGATTTTCACAGAAGGAAGTTACTAAAGTCCATAAGCTATATACTATTTTAAAGTACCTGAAAACGGCAACAAGGTTGCAAAGTATCATCAGAGCATCACGACTAATTTTTGAGAAAATTAAATTTGAAAATTTTAATAAGAGATTTTTTTTTTCACTTTAACCAATTGGCGCCAGATTTTCACAGAAGAAAGTTACTGAAGTCCATAAGCTATATACCATTTTAAAGTACCTGAAAACGGCAACAAGGTCGCAAAGTATCATCAGAGCATCACGACTAATTTTTGAGAAAATTAAATTTGAAAATTTTAATAAGAGATTTTTTTTTTCACTTTAACAAATTGACGCCAAATTTTCACCGAAGAAAGTTACTGAAGTACATAAGAAGTACATAATTTCAAAAAACATTAAAACTGTAACGAGGTTACAAAGTAGCATTAGAGCATCACGACTAATTTTCGAGAAAATTAACTTTTAAAATTTTAATATGAGCGAGTATTTTAACTTGATTCGACGGAAATTTACTTGAAAATTTAATTTGGATAAAATTTATTTTATAATATTTAAATGGGAAGACACCTATATCTTTTTATATTGTCGATGTATTCAATTAAACTTTTGCTAGAATATAAATTATATATCTAAGAATATGAGAGTGAACTGACCCTGTACTTCAAAAGATCATGAAATCTGTAATTGATCAGCCATTTTATGAGTATTGATTTCAACACGTATGTCTGTAATTGCTGAATAAAATTTCTCAATATTATAGCTTACGTACTTCAGAAACTTCCTTCTGTGAAAATCTGGCGTCAATTGGTTAAAGTGAAAAAAAATCTCTTATCAAAATATTCAAATTTAATTTTCTCAAAAATTAGTCGTGATGCTCTGATGATACTATGCGACCTTGTTGCTGTTTTCATGTGCTTTAAAATAGTATATAGCTTATGTACTTCAGTAACTTTCTTCTGCGAAATTTTGTCGTCGATTAACTGTCGTTAGATGACTCGCTCGTATTAAAATTTTCAAATTTAATTTTCTTAAAAATTAGTCGTGATGCTCTGGTGCTACTTTGTGACCTTGTTACTGTTTACATGTACTTTAAAATGGTCTATAGCTTATGTACTTCAGTTACTTTCTTCTTTGAAAATATGGCGTCAATTGGTTAAAGTGAAAAAAAAAATCTTATTAAAATATTCAAATTTAATTTTCTCAAAAATTTGTCGTGATGCTCTGTTGCTATTTTGAGACCTTGTTACTGTTTTCATGTACTTTAAAATACTATATAGCTTATGTACTTCAGTAACTTTCTTCTGTGAAAATATGGCGTCAATTGGTTAAAGTGAAAAAAAAAAATCTTATTAAAATATTCAAATTTAATTTTCTCAAAAATTAGTCGTGATGCTCTGATAATACTATGTGACCTTGTTGCTATTTTCAGGTACTTTAAAATGGTATATAGCTTATGTACTTCAGTAACTTTCTTCTGTGAAAATATGGCGTCAATTGGTTAAAGTGAAAAAAAATATATCTTATTAAAATATTCAAATTTAATTTTCTCAAAAATTAGTCGTGATGCTCTGATGCTACTTTGTGACCTTGTTACTGTTTTCATGGTCTTTGAAATGGTATATAGCTTTTGTACTTCAGTAACTTTCTTCTGTGAAAATATGGCGTCAATTGGTTAAAGTGAAAAAAAAATCTTATTAAAATATTCAAATTTAATTTTCTCAAAAATTAGTCGTGATGCTCTGATGCTACTTTGTGACCTTGTTACTGTTTTCATGGTCTTTGAAATGGTATATAGCTTTTGTACTTCAGTAACTTTCTTCTGTGAAAATATGGCGTCAATTGGTTAAAGTGAAAAAAAAAATCTTATTAAAATATTCAAATTTAATTTTCTCAAAAATTTGTCGTGATGCTATGATGCTACTTTGTAACCTTGTTACTGTTTTCAGGTACTTTAAAATGGTCTATAACTTATGGACTTCAGTAACTTTCTTCTGTGAAATTTTGTCGTCGATTAACTGTCGTTAGAAGACTCGCTCATATTAAAATTTTCAAATTTAATTTTCTTAAAAATTAGTCGTGATGCTCTGATGCTACTTTGTAACCTTGTTACTGTTTTCATGAACTTTAAAATGGTCTATAGCTTATGTACTTCAGTAACTTTCTTCTGTGAAAATATGGCGTCAATTGGTTAAAGTGAAAAAAAAAAATATCTTATTAAAATATTCAAATTTAATTTTCTCAAAAATTAGTCGTGATGCTCCGATGATACTTTGCGACCTTGTTGCTGTTTTCATGTTCTTTAAAATCGAATATAGCTTATGTACTTCAGTAACTTTCTTCTGTGACAATTTGTCGTCGATTAACTGTCGTTAGAAGACTCGCTCATAGTAAAATTTTCAAATTTAATTTTCTCAAAAATTTGTCGTGATGCTCTGATGCTACTTTGTAACCTTGTTACTGTTTTCATGTACTTTAAAATGGTATATAGCTTATGTACTTCAGTAACTTCCTTCTGTGAAAATCTGGCGTCCATTGGTTAAAGTGAAAAAAAAATCTCTTATTAAAATTTTAAAATTTAATTTTCTCAAAAATTAGTCGTGATGCTCTGATGATACTTTGCGACCTTGTTGCCGTTTTCAGGTACTTTAAAATGGTATGTAGCTTATGTACTTCAGTAACTTTCTTAAGTGAAAATTTGGCGTTGATTTGTTAAAGTGAAAAAAAAAAATTCGCTCATATTAAAATTATCAAATTTAATTTTCTCAAAAATTAGTCGTGATGCTCTGGTGCTACTTCGTAACCTAGTTGCTGTTTTCATGTGCTTTAAAATGGTATATAGCTTATGTACTTCAGTAACTTTCTTAAGTGAAAATTTGGCGTTGATTTGTTAAATTAAAAAAAAAATTCGCTCATTAAAATTTTCAAATTTAATTTTCTCAAAAATTAGTCTTGATGCTCTGGTGCTACTTTGTGACCTTGTTACTGTTTTTATGTACTTTAAAATGGTGTATAGTTTATGTACTTCAGTAACTTTCTTCGGTGAAAATATGGCGTCAATTGGTTAAAGTGAAAAAAATATCTCTTATTAAAATATTCAAATGTAATTTTCTCAAAAATTAGTCGTGATGCTCTGCTGATACTTTGTAACCTTGTTACTGTGTTCATGTACTTTAAAATGGTATATAGCTTATGGACTTCAGTAACTTTCTTAAGTGAAAATTTGGCGTTGATTTGTTAAATTGAAAAAAAAAATTCGCTCATATTAAAATTTTCAAATTTAATTTTCTCAAAAATTAGTCGTGATGCTCTGGTGCTACCTTGTGACCTTGTTACTGTTTTCATGTACTTTAAAATGGTCTATAGCTTATGGACTTCAGTAACTTCCTTCTGTGAAAATCTGGCGCCAATTGGTTAAAGTGAAAAAAAATCTCTTATTAAAATATTCAAATTTAATTTTCTCAAAAATTAGTCGTGATGCTCTGATGATACCTTGCGACCTTGTTGCTGTTTTCATGTGCTTTAAAATAGTATATAGCTTATGGACTTCAGTAACTTCCTTCTGTGAAAATCTGGCGCCAATTGGTTAAAGTGAAAAAAAATCTCTTATTAAAATATTCAAATTTAATTTTCTCAAAAATTAGTCGTGATGCTCTGATGATACCTTGCGACCTTGTTGCTGTTTTCATGTGCTTTAAAATAGTATATAGCTTATGGACTTCAGTAACTTTCTTCTGTGAAAATTTGTCGTCGATTAACTGTCGTTAGAAGACTCGCTCATTTTAAAATTTTAAAATTTAATTTTCTCAAAAATTAGTCGTGATGCTCTGATGATACTTAGTAACCTTGTTACTGTTTTCATGTGCTTTAAAATGGTATATAGCTTATGTACTTCAGTAACTTTCTTCTGTGAAAATTTGGCGTCGATTAACTGTTCGCTCATATTAAAATATTCAAATTTAATTTTCTCAAAAATTAGTCGTGATGCTCTGATGCTACTTTGCGACCTTGTTGCAGTTTTCAGGTACTTTAAAATGGTATATAGCTTATGTACTTCAGTAACTTCCTTCTGTGAAAATCTGGCGTCAATTGGTTAAAGTGAAAAAAAAAATCTCTTATTAAAATATTCAAATTTAATTTTCTTAAAAATTAGTCGTGATGCTCTGATGATACTTAGTAACCTTGTTACTGTTTTCATGTGCTTTAAAATGGTATATAGCTTATGTACTTCAGTAACTTTCTTCTGTGAAAATTTGGCGTCGATTAACTGTCGTTAGAAGACTCGCTCTTATTAAAATATTCAAATTTAATTTTCTCAAAAATTAGTCGTGATGCTCTGGTGCTACTGTGTGACCTTGTTACTGTTTTCATGTACTTTAAAATGGTCTATAGCTTATGTACTTCAGTAACTATCTTCTTTGAAAATATGGCGCCAATTGGTTAAAGTGAAAAAAAAATCTCTTATTAAAATATTCAAATTTAATTTTCTCAAAAATTAGTCGTGATGCTCTGATGATACCTTGCGACCTTGTTGCTGTTTTCATGTGCTTTAAAATAGTATATAGCTTATGGACTTCAGTAACTTTCTTCTGTGAAAATTTGTCGTCGATTAACTGTCGTTAGAAGACTCGCTCATTTTAAAATTTTAAAATTTAATTTTCTCAAAAATTAGTCGTGATGCTCTGATGCTACTTTGTTACCTTGTTACTGTTTTCAGGTACTTTAAAATAGTATATAGCTTATGGACTTCAGTAACTTTCTTCTGTGAAATTTTGTCGTCGATTAACTGTCGTTAGATGACTCGCTCATATTAAAATATTCAAATTTAATTTTCTCAAAAATTAGTCGTGATGCTCTGATGCTACTTTGTAACCTTGTTACTGTTTTCATGAACTTTAAAATGGTCTATAGCTTATGTACTTCAGTAACTTCCTTCTGTGAAAATCTGGTGTCAATTGGTTAAAGTGAAAAAAAAATCTCTTATTAAAATATTCAAATTTAATTTTCTCAAAAATTAGTCGTGATGCTCTGATGATACCTTGCGACCTTGATGCTGTTTTCATGTGTTTGAAAATAGTATATAGCTTATGGACTTCAGTAACTTTCTTCTGTGAAAATTTGTCGTCGATTAACTATCGTTAGAAGACTCGCTCATTTTAAAATTTTCAAATTTAATTTTCTCAAAAATTAGTCGTGATGCTCTGATGATACTTTGCGACCTTGTTGCCGTTTGCAGGTACTTTAAAATAGTATATAGCTTATGGACTTCAGTAACTTCCTTCTGTGAAAATCTGGCGCCAATTGGTTAAAGTGAAAAAAAAATCTCTTATTAAAATATTCAAATTTAATTTTCTCAAAAATTAGTCGTGATGCTCTGATGATACCTTGCGACCTTGTTGCTATTTTCATGTGCTTTAAAATAGTATATAGCTTATGGACTTCAGTAACTTTCTTCTGTAAAAATTTGTCGTCGATTAACTGTCGTTAGAAGACTCGCTTATTTTAAAATTTTCAAATTTAATTTTCTCAAAAATTAGTCGTGATGCTCTGATGCTACTTTGTTACCTTGTTACTGTTTTCAGGTACTTTAAAACAGTATATAGCTTATGGACTTCAGTAACTTTTTTCTGTGAAATTTTGTCGTCGATTAACTGTCGTTAGATGACTCGCTCATATTAAAATATTCAAATTTAATTTTCTCAAAAATTAGTCGTGATGCTCTGATGCTACTTTGCGACCTTGTTGCCGTTTTCAGGTACTTTAAAATGGTATATAGCTTATGTACTTCAGTAACTTCCTTCTGTGAAAATCTGGCGTCAATTGGTTAAAGTGAAAAAAAAAATCTCTTATTAAAATATTCAAATTTAATTTTCTTAAAAATTAGTCGTGATGCTCTGATGATACTTAGTAACCTTGTTACTGTTTTCATGTGCTTTAAAATGGTATATAGCTTATGTACTTCAGTAACTTTCTTCTGTGATAATTTGGCGTCGATTAACTGTCGTTAGAAGACTCGCTCTTATTAAAATATTCAAATTTAATTTTCTCAAAAATTAGTCGTGATGCTCTGGTGCTACTTTGTGACCTTGTTACTGTTTTCATGTACTTTAAAATGGTCTATAGCTTATGTACTTCAGTAACTTTCTTCTTTGAAAATATGGCGTCATTTGGTTAAAGGGAAAAAAAAATCTCTTATTAAAATATTCAAATTTAATTTTCTCAAAAATTAGTCGTGATTCTCTGATGATACTTTGCGACCTTGTTGCCGTTTTCAGGTACTTTAAAATGGTATATAGCTTATGGACTTCAGTAACTTCCTTCTGTGAAAATCTGGCGCCAATTGGTTAAAGTGAAAAAAAATCTCTTATTAAAATATTCAAATTTAATTTTCTCAAAAATTAGTCGTGATGCTCTGATGATACCTTGCGACCTTGTTGCTGTTTTCATGTGCTTTAAAATAGTATATAGCTTATGGACTTCAGTAACTTTCTTCTGTGAAAATTTGTCGTCGATTAACTGTCGTTAGAAGACTCGCTCATTTTAAAATTTTAAAATTTAATTTTCTCAAAAATTAGTCGTGATGCTCTGATGCTACTTTGTTACCTTGTTACTGTTTTCAGGTACTTTAAAATAGTATATAGCTTATGGACTTCAGTAACTTTCTTCTGTGAAATTTTGTCGTCGATTAACTGTCGTTAGATGACTCGCTCATATTAAAATATTCAAATTTAATTTTCTCAAAAATTAGTCGTGATGCTCTGATGCTACTTTGTAACCTTGTTACTGTTTTCATGAACTTTAAAATGGTCTATAGCTTATGTACTTCAGTAACTTCCTTCTGTGAAAATCTGGTGTCAATTGGTTAAAGTGAAAAAAAAATCTCTTATTAAAATATTCAAATTTAATTTTCTCAAAAATTAGTCGTGATGCTCTGATGATACCTTGCGACCTTGATGCTGTTTTCATGTGTTTGAAAATAGTATATAGCTTATGGACTTCAGTAACTTTCTTCTGTGAAAATTTGTCGTCGATTAACTATCGTTAGAAGACTCGCTCATTTTAAAATTTTCAAATTTAATTTTCTCAAAAATTAGTCGTGATGCTCTGATGATACTTTGCGACCTTGTTGCCGTTTGCAGGTACTTTAAAATAGTATATAGCTTATGGACTTCAGTAACTTCCTTCTGTGAAAATCTGGCGCCAATTGGTTAAAGTGAAAAAAAAATCTCTTATTAAAATATTCAAATTTAATTTTCTCAAAAATTAGTCGTGATGCTCTGATGATACCTTGCGACCTTGTTGCTATTTTCATGTGCTTTAAAATAGTATATAGCTTATGGACTTCAGTAACTTTCTTCTGTAAAAATTTGTCGTCGATTAACTGTCGTTAGAAGACTCGCTTATTTTAAAATTTTCAAATTTAATTTTCTCAAAAATTAGTCGTGATGCTCTGATGCTACTTTGTTACCTTGTTACTGTTTTCAGGTACTTTAAAATAGTATATAGCTTATGGACTTCAGTAACTTTCTTCTGTGAAATTTTGTCGTCGATTAACTGTCGTTAGATGACTCGCCCATATTAAAATATTCAAATTTAATTTTCTCAAAAATTAGTCGTGATGCTCTGATGCTACTTTGTAACCTTGTTACTGTTTTCATGAACTTTAAAATGGTCTATAGCTTATGTACTTCAGTAACTTCCTTCTGTGAAAATCTGGTGTCAATTGGTTAAAGTGAAAAAAAAATCTCTTATTAAAATATTCAAATTTAATTTTCTCAAAAATTAGTCGTGATGCTCTGATGATACTTTGCGACCTTGTTGCTGTTTTTATGTGCTTTAAAATAGTATATAGCTTATGGACTTCAGTAACTTACTTCTGTGAAATTTGGTCGTCGATTAACTGTCGTTAGATGACTCGCTCATATTAAAATTTTCAAATTTAATTTTCTCAAAAATTAGTCGTGATGCTCTGATGATACTTTGCGACCTTGTTGCTGTTTTTATGTGCTTTAAAATAGTATATAGCTTATGGACTTCAGTAACTTACTTCTGTGAAATTTGGTCGTCGATTAACTGTCGTTAGATGACTCGCTCATATTAAAATTTTCAAATTTAATTTTCTCAAAAATTAGTCGTGATGCTCTGATGCTACTTTGTAACCTTGTTACTGTTTTCATGTGCTTTAAAATGGTATATAGCTTATGTACTTCAGTAACTTTCTTTTGTGAAAATTTGTCGTCGATTAACAGTCGTTAGAAGACTCGCTGATATTAAAATTTTCAAATTTAATTTTCTCAAAAATTAGTCGTGATGCTCTGATGATACTTTGCGACCTGGTTGCTGTTTTCATGTACTTTTAAATGGTATATAGCTTATGTACTTCAGTAACTTCCTTCTGTGAAAATCTGGCGTCAATTTGTTAAAGTGAAAAAAAAAAATCTCTTATTAAAATATTCAAATTTAATTTTCTCAAAAATTAGTCGTGATGCTCTGATGATACCTTGCGACCTTGTCGCTGTTTTCATGTACTTTAAAATGGAATATAGCTTATGTACTTCAGTAACTTTCTTCTGTGAAAATTTGTCGTCGATTAACTGTCGTTAGAAGACTCGCTCATATTAAAATTTTCAAATTTAATTTTCTCAAAAATTAGTCGTGATGCTCTGATGCTACTTTGTGACCTTGTTACATTTTTCATGTTCTTTAAAATGGTATATAGCTTATGCACTTCAGTAACTTTATTCTTTGAAAATTTGTCATCGATTTAGGAAAGTGGAGAAATTCGCTCCTCGCAAAATCTTTAAAGTTAATTTTCTCAAAAACGAGTCATGATGCTCTGATTATTTTTTTGTATGTTATAGGCAGTATATTCTGAATGTCGACCCAATAGTCGTAATTGACTTCAGTAACGCGTGAACTTTGAAAATGACGTAAAATTGAACTACGTATTACGGTCAGTATTCATTGCGGTAAATGTCTGGACGCTTTTTTTTGCGTTCTACTGACGTCTAACTCTGCTCTAATATGATTTTTATTGATTGGGATTCGTAAACTAAATTATTTAGAAAAGAAATTGATTTAAAAAAATAACTTCTTAATTTGACCGGATTATATTGGCTGCCGAAAATTGGCTGCTAACTTCACACCGGTAACTAGTTGTAGTTTTTGTAGACAAAATGATATCAATGATTTAAATAAGATTATATTTCAGGCTAATGACAATGGGAATATATTATTAAAATACGTTTGATATTCGACGTAGGTAGGAGGCAATCTCCTAGTTTCCACGATTGAGGATATTGTTAGCACCGCAGCCGATACAATTTGCATGCGTCTCGTTAACGCATTGCGGTCCCACAACTGAATGACGCGATGTCAATACCATTCAAGGACGTCGGTAGATACGACTGGTTGTTCAATCACAATGAATTTTGTTTAAAACCAATTTTTTTATAAACATACATAAAAAATGTCAATGCCTTCTTGAAAAAAATAATTGTCATCTGCATCAAAGTGGTCCGTATCGTTTAAACTTTAACGAAAAAGTATTCTTGTCTTCGACTGGACCACCAACTTTTATACGACTTAACGTTTGATACACTTAACAATAAACACTTACCGACAAACGGTAATCAATTCTGTAGCACTTTAATCTTAGCCAATCACATTTGCAAGATTTAACGTCCGTACCATCATTTACGGGTCGTTATTAACGGTCAATGCATTCTATACGATATAAAACGTGTTCCGATGCCAATAAATCTGGAATTGGTTGCAAATCTCTTAAGTGTTAACTTGTTTACGTTGTGGGTGGTAAGGAACTGGCGCTAAATATATCTGACGAATAACCGAATATATTCTATATGGATTGATATTGCAACGCAATTTGATAAATGTTTACATATTCTTAACTCTATCAAGAAGGATCTTAAAAACATTAATAAAGTATAAGCCTTAAATTAATGAGCCACTTCTTTTAATTGGATAAGCAATATATTCCAGTCACACCAAAATGGCAATAAACAGACTTATTACAATGATATTGGTTCGACAAATGAAATTAAATTGACTATCAATTTCTCAGAGGGTGACAACAGAACTCGAATGGCACAGAACCGTAGTCCTCGACGTCGACAGATGAATAAGTGTGTGTCTCTTGATTGGAATTTTAATGGGCGGGACAATGATGAAATTGTCGCCATCGCAGATTTTTATCTATTCTATATGCTGATAAGATGTAGATCTCGCGGCACCACTCAAAGGCAAATTACAGACAGTCCTACTGATACGATGTTGCAGACCGCCTTGCTAATTTATTGTGTGCTATCTAGTATTTAAAAAACTTCGGATCATCAAAGGATTCAATCCTGTTTAGGAAGGAAAGGAGGGAGGAAGGGAATTGATCAGAAAACTGTATTTTTTAATAATACAGCAATTTATTATTTAATTGAATTATCTATGAAAAGGCAAGATTTCAGTGGCGACAGTTTTAGTCTGTAGGAAACCCGAAGTAAATATAACCTATAGAAACCCTTAAAACTATGTATGATTAAAGCTGGTGGGAATCGACTTGTATGAACCGAGGTAACCCTCACAATATGACTTTACTCAATAAAGTAACTGATCATTCCATTTACAATTTCCTATTTTTATTTTAAAAAAAATGTGTGGGAATGTCATACTCGTATATGTAAGGTGTTAACCCTTAAATTGTAATTGTCTGTATTTTGTACACACCCCTCTATTTAGATTCACTATCATTGCGTGAATAATCACACTTCCGTGTGTACACAGAATTGTACTATTCGTGTTTAGAACAATTTTAAACATATTATTGTTTATTTTTAATGCAGATGTCTCATGGAGATTATAATTCTATTAATACATCTAAATAAATAGTCATTTTTTATTGTAGCTATGACAAGACTCCTGATGTAAAGCTAGAGTGCGGTCCATGAGCAGAAATAAAACTACTACTACAGATAAATTTCTACAGACAGCAGTCGCCTCCACTATTAAAGTAAAGAATATACTAGAAGTCTAATTTTAAAAGCTCTATCTTTCATATTATTTTAGTTCTTTTTTGGAGACAAATTTTATCAGTACATTAGTACGTTTTACATATTTTAATAGTACAAAAATGAGTACATTTCTCTTCATAAATTAAAGAAGGTAATTTATCATTATCCGCGTAATTCTATGTAAAAATAAATGACAAATGATTACAGGAACTACACGTCCGTTAGTGACCCCATATTGACACTACGGTTGACAATTTGCTTTGATTTAATGATACTTTTGATAATGTATATAGGTATTTATCTCTCCCCTATGCCTCGTGGGAACTTTCGAGAAATATGATTTTGTCAGTATTTTATTTAAGATTATTTTTATTACTTACTCTTTTTGTATGATTTAAATCTCTAGAACAGGGGTTTCCTAACTAATTTCCTACGCGTCCCCTTTTTAAAAGACGAAAATTTCCGCGCAAAGTCCAATTATACATATATTATTATTTTTGTTTACTATCAGAATGTAAAGACAGAAAAAAAACTTGTCAAAATCAAAGTATTTTTTATTGCTTGTTAAATTTATACAAAAATCTACTTATTCGAATGAGATGGACGAGCTTACATGTTTTTTACGATGTTTTACAAGAGTAGTCCCTGTACTACTGACTAGACTTCAAAGTTCCAAAACAAATCTGAAGAAAAACAAATAAACTTATCTCTTTTTATTTTACATTGTTCAAATTGCACCTTGACTCTTATAATTCCATGTACTACCACTGATGTGTCGATTAAACGCAAATTTACCCGAATGAAATACATTAAAATACTTATTATTCTTTGTTTGTGATCACACGTGATTCATTTGTTTGATTTATGTCTTGTTTATTTTACATGTATTTAATAGAAATATCAAGCGAAACTTATTGATTTGTCAGTTTTTTGTTTAATTAAAATTTGTGAATCGATTAAAAATTTAAGGTTGTAGGCAGACTATCTAATTGCTATCATAATAGCTGATAGACAATTAGCCCGATCTGCCATCCCAGGGTAGTACTTACCACGACTTTCATGAGTTGAACCCTCTTTATCTGTGTTAGAAAAAATAATAATTTGTGGTTACAGAAATAAAGTACATATTTACAATTTAATCTAAAAGGATACATCGTCGAATAAACATAATATGCAGATTTGAATAAGATTTATAAAGTTTTCAGTTAATAAAGCAATCGGGGAGTTCATTAAGCTGCTAAGCTTTATCTGCCACTTTATGTCCACCACCGGTAACTGAGATCTGATATGCTTCAACTAATTGGGTCTTGGAAATAACTAATTAGAATCAGTCTCTTCCCCTCTGTTGTATAATACGATTTATAATCAAGACCAAGATGTAAAAGTTTATGTATGTTCACGCCTACAATTATATTTTTAGAGGTGAACAGAAATTTAAAAAAATATTAATAAAGTACATTTTTATTATTATAATTAACTTCATATCTATATTAGCTCGCGGTTAGGCTAGATGCGATTAAAAAAAAGTTCGTGAATTTCTCCAACTTTCATAAAATACGCGAAATGTAAAGTTACAATTTTCTTTTTTTAGAAATATATAATTTTAAAAATACTTATAAAAAAGAAAGCGAAAAGTTAACAAATAACAATTTTTAATACAAAAGGTACGAGGCGTTCCAACGAATAAAAGAAGAAATTAGAAGTTTGTCCGCAACCAAAAAAAAAACAGTTTATATTGTGATCCATAAAGGGCGGGTATAACAACTACACAAAACAACGGTAAAACTGTCGATAATGACCTCGTGTTTAATATTTATACAAAAATCGAACTCGTTTGGCTCAATTAAAAGGAATCGCTCCAGAAGGACGCGTCGAGTATGCAATAATGACACTAATGATACCTTACAGGAAAAGGTGTTAAACCGTTTATTGGAATCAGTCGAAAAATTTTTATTAATAGCTTTTTAACAAGCCGACGCTTACGTTAGGTGTTAAAAGTTTTTTACATGACACCTTTTTTGCCGCTTTAAATTCAGTTTTTGTTTTTTTCAAGAAAATTGTGATTCAATTATTTCTCTTATGCAGCGATAAAAGCAGAGTTGATAGACCTTAATATGTAGGTTTGCGAACCTCACTCAGACTTCAAGAATATATTTTAGTTTTTAATAATATGAATAACAAGAAATTTCAATTTCTGATTACACTACTTTAAATTTTGTACTACGAGAAAATAATTTTAAAATGTAGCTTCTGAAATTATTTTTAACAATTTTGCAGATCAATTCTAGCTGTAATGTAAACGACAGCCTGAGCTGCCTATTGTATTGATTGTTTTTCTTTTCAATTTTCATCAATTACTTCCGTGAGCATTAGTTTTAATAAATCTTGTGATCTATTGCATTCTAACACACAACGTAGCTGAAAAGTATGTGGGTTAGCCGCACGTGCCGATCAGTGCGTTGTGCGTACACGCAGATGTCCCCAGACACCTGCCCGCGACATTCAAATCTCTCTTTCAAACTTATGAAATTTTCCTCTACCTATCCTTTTCTTTCGATGTTCTCGTAAGTTCTAATAAGTCCGTAGGCACGGGTAACTACAGTACGTCTCCCTGAACGAAGCCTCTGTATTTTACATTATGTGACCTGTTTTTTTAATAGTTTGTTCTAAAATTGTCCGCAATACATTAGTATTCTGTCCGCGAGTAATAGTCTCAACTCGTTACACACCATCTGATAAATCGTTACGATAAATATATCTTCGAACATAGTTTTCGATTTATCGAAACTTACCTTTTCTTTGACTAAATTAGAAATACGATGAGACGAGTCGTCTTAAAGACTAATCGTGGGCACAAATTTTCTTCTTTCTTTAACAAAACACGTGAATCTAATTTACTAATAAGACGTATATGAATTGGTTTCCTTCCTTTGATTAATGATAACATCGATGACAAAAGCGCAGCATGACAGACTCCTCGCTGAGAAAATTGGACACAGGCCATCCTTCGAAATAAACACCGTGGTACTATCACTGTTTGTAACGGTAGCTTTTATAGTAGAACCTGTTTCGATGTCATTTTCAATGAAATTGGTGAAATTATCACGCACGTATACAAAAACTGTGCATATTCATTCTTGTAAAAAAGAGATTATGGGAGATTATTTTCTTAAAATTAGAAAATATTTATTGTAGCAAAAAAAAAAAAAGACATAAAATCAATATGTTTAAAACAATACAAAATCTTAGTAAAAGTAAATTATTAGTTAATTATGCCCCCGTTCACTTTTTGTTTGCTCCACCCAAAGAACCGAAGGGATTTTAGGTTGTTTTTTTTTTACAAAATATTATTAGACAATCTTTTATAGCATAAAACTTCTTTAATTAAACACAAATAAAAACGCATTCATTGTAATTATCACTTTTTTATTAAAGAGCTTTGCCGCTATGCTTAATTAATTTGTAATATCATTTCTGAAAGTCATTAAAATTATTGTTTTAATAGATCGTGACGTTGACCTAATTACATTTCTAACCCGATATTCCTTTTTTTATTACTTTGCGGTTTTTCCAAAAATATTTTAATATAATTAGGCTTCTAACGTAAAATAGTTAAGTAGTTTTGAGGCTTATAACTAGTCCAATATAGCTCAGTTTTGTTAATATCATAATAATAAAACTGTATTTTTGTATTGTACATACATGTATTTAGTACGAAAGTATTTGTTAATTTCCCACAGGCTAATCTACATAAAATAGACGGCGGTAGGTAAACTAATAGAAGAAACACGTAAGTACATATATAATAATACGAAGATATATTTTAATGCAAGTTAAATTGCAATTTTAATGAAATATATAATTTAACGTAACGATAATTAAATTCAGATCAGGCTTTTAATTAAAGAGCTTTAAAATGTTACATTTATTGCCACTGTCATAAAGAGCATCAAGTTCTAACATTTTGATAATCGGTTTAGTTCCATTTTGCTTCCATACATGTTTTATTTATTGCAAATTGATGGGGATAGCACGTACATTTACATTATTTGGAGTATGGGGAGCACTACACACATGATTTAATTATAATTAATAAACACTAATTTAATTAATTCTGTATTTAAAATTTCAGATTGTATCTACGACGAGACGGGACGAGCTTCGAGCCTGTGTCATTGCGAATTGTCCCGAATTCCGAGGGATGAAATTATTCGACAAGAATTATATTATTTCTGTTCGCAATCCGACCGAGCGTGAACTAGGACGTGATATCTAACGCAAAATTATTACTACTCTCAAGGTATGTTATTCGTGGTTTGTGCAAATATAATTATAATATTTTGTAGTCAAAAATATCCTAACAGGAACAGAGCGTATGAAGACCATTTTTCTTATCTGAAATAGAGGACCACCAGAAGAGTCCTCTAAAGAGAAATTCGCTGAGACGTTACAATTTAATTAAGAACGAACATCTAATTAATGTATCCGCGTGCCGACGTTTTGTTACCACCCCGTGTGCAATCGTGCTTGATTCGTGACATTGTAAGGGTTGCTCGGGTTTTATTGATAGATGGAGCGAAAAATACTTTTTTTCTCTTGCATATGTGTTATTTCTAATACAATCATAAACGGACGATTAATATAAAGATTCGTAATGAGTCTAGACAGAAGAGTTAATCTAGATAGTGCACATTCGCTCCCTCAAGTAGTAAAAAGTATACCAAAAACTATCTTTAGATATTTCTCTGTCGTAGCAGTTGATTTCGCTTAAGAACGGCATAATAGTTTTAGATCTGACGAAGTAAAGAATAAAAAAAATATATAGACATGATATAGTTGCTTAGACACTGCAACTCAATTAATTTTGTTTTTTGTAGTATTATATACGATTAAATACAACAAAATTTCCTAATTTATTTGTTTTTTAATTCTTGTATATTATTCCGTCAAAGACTTGTGTATAATTATGAAATAATTGCTCCTGTAATACCCAAAGTAGTGATGTTTCATGTCAAATAAACAAAACGATAGACGTGTACAAACATATAATTTACATTTCATAACAAGACAATCAATCGTTAATAATCAAAATTATAAAAAGGGTTTAAACTACTTATTTACTAATAAATTATGTTATTATTTTTAATTGAGATGTCCATATTTGAAAACATCTGTCATGTAATTATTGAATATTTTTGTTGTTTTGGTGATTGATAACAATAATGAATTGTTTTTGGGGAAGAGAAAGTCCAGTGGCTCATCACCTACGTTTATAGCTTGATGAAGCTCATTATGATGACATATTATATGTTGAGCTTGTTTTTGTTTAAACTTTCTTTGGGTGTAGAAGGTTTTTTTTTCTATTCTTGTGTAGTACCTAAGTAATTTTTTTCTACAAAAAATAAATAATAATTTAAGTACCTAATACAATTTTGATCATTTATTAGTATTAGTTGTTGTTCTATGCTCATGAAGCCATGTTTTCTATTTTCTTCTTTAATTATTTTCAGTAAGGTGCGTGCAACCTTAAAAAAATCGTTTTTTTCTACTTTAATATTTTTTTAAATGTACACTTCACATTTACTATTTATTTGTATTATAAAAATTATTAAGAAAAACCTGAATGCAGAAAGCGGCTATAAAGTCATTATTGTATTGTAATAAACTACATAGTATTGTAATGTACTACCACCCAGTAAGGAATCCAACGAATAAAATTTCAATTAGGCCATTTTTTGGTTAATCAAAAAAAACTTTATTTCTCAATTTTACTAAGTGAATTCTCAATGTTGTATTGGCGTATATCATTTGTTGTTTTTGTGTGACTTGCGTTCGACGGTTTGGGCGGTAGGGTAATGAGGAAAGGACAGTATTTATTAAGGCGTACTGAATTTAAGGTACTATTTTGCAAAGTCAAAACGTTGTCTAAGTAAATAAAAGATGCGATTTACTATGTCCTTTATTTTAATTTAGTTAAAACCTGCTCTTGTTTCTTAGGAAAAGTATGCATGTATTTTTTGTTTTTTAAAACGATTTTTTAAAGTTTTATGACAAAATTATCTACAATTTTCATTATCAAGTATTGTCTATGTACCTTACGTAGATTATCTCCATTATTAGGTCAACGAGAGGAGTGGGCTCTGTCAGTCTATACAGGGTGTATCAGGCATCGTGTAAAAAAATTAAGGTAAATATTAAGTGAGCGGTGAACACCCCTCAAAAAATAAATTTACTAAATAAAGGTTCTCGTGTATGGTGTTATCACAGAAACAAAATGTCTATAAATGGACCGGCCGACGTGGACATCGAGCGCTACGAAACTACGAAAGTACAGCGGTCATAAAAAATAATTTATTGAGAAAGTAGTAGAACAAAAGTGTTTTAGTATAATTGACTTATTAACGCAATGATTAGGTAGTTTACCTTCAATCCGCCTACGAAGTTCACTGCGGTCGTTGACCTCACCGTCTCTGTCAGAATACACGCGCCGCTTTATGTCTCCCCATAATTAAATATCACAGGGCGTTAAGTCTGGGGAGCGAGATGGCCACTCGCAAAATGTAATGCGAGCTTATACGGGTGTAGGTCTTGCCCACGTAATAACCTCCACGCAAGATTTTGAACAATTCTTAATACGCGTCGTACGGAATCGTGTAGGATACCGTTCTCTCCACAAACATAAGGGAGCACTTAAATTTCCACCACTTTCTCCACACAAAAGAACAATCACAAAGTTCAATGTTCGAAAGTGACATTGTCGCGTTAGTGTTATTTCGCATTCACCGCAAATCTTACGAATACGCGCACGCGTACACAGTTACGCGGCCATTCGGCGACTGACAGCATAGTCGTTGCAGGTGGGCCGGCACCTGGTTTGTCGGCGCGAGATCAAAGGCGAGGCGGCAAAGGTTGTCGGCGTCGATCAAAGGCAAGGTCATTCGTTTGATGCACCGCCGGCCGACACAATGATTACACGTGTTTGTAGCAAATTACTCGTATGTATGTTTCTACAAGGAAAAGGTGGACATTTGGATAAAAAAAAAGTATTTATTTTGTAAATTAATCTCTGCTCAGAATCACTTACTGAGTCATCGCTTGAAATTTTTTACACGTTGCCCGATACACCCTGTATAGTACTCGTCTAGCTAGCATAGCGGAAACGTTGCCGTTCATAGACTGCACTCTAGCGTTACAACAACAGGCGGAATGTTGTCATATGGCGAGCTACATATATTGTCTAAACAAAAAACAATGAAAATTCTTGGTTTAAAAAAATATGTCCAAATTGAAAATTATAAGTAAAGTTTTCTAACCCCGCCTTAACATTAAATAAATCGTCAATGTTTCAAGCCTTACCACAATGTAAGTTGTACTTGCGTGTAAACAACGGACGGTGGTAACACGTGTTTTTGTGCTTTGATTTATTGTTTCGTGTTTCAAAAAGTAAGTTTTTGCGTCATACCACACACATGCATTGTGCGACAGTTTTATTCAACTTATTATAACTATATTTGTATGAGAAATAAATAATTCACTTGTTTGTGTATAAAATGATATTTATAGATTTAAATTTGAATGTTCACATGTTACGTTGCTTATTAACCCTAAAAAGATTAACTACGTCAGGTAGATAAATTTTTAGATAAATTCTTAAAATAATAAATTAATCAAAAGTCAAATCCAATTTATTATAAGAAACCAATAATTTTCTTTATTAATAAAATGAATTTAATTATTTCTTTATAATGAGTTTTTACGATAAATAAAACCATAGAATAACTGTAATTTCATATTAATTAGATCAAGTTTAAATACTTGAATTGAATAATAAAATTATAATAAGCATTTTAAATTGCATTCTAATATGATGCTCTGAAATTAAATTAAGAGATAAACATGGAAATATTATTTCCTTATTGTGTCATAATAACATATTCTTATGAGCATTGGATTATTATTACAGTTAAGACGCTAGTGGAAAAAGTTTAAATCATTTATTAATTCTTCAGATAGATATCACACATTTTTAGGTACCTGTATAAACATATTTTCCTTTGTTATTTTGTGCTATCTTTTGAATATACTTTTATAATTATTATAATAATAAATTGAGTATCAAGACAACGGATAATAAATAAAAAAAATGTATATTTATTTAAATAAAAAAACAAATTTCAAATTGGATACAATACCTCCTAAGCTAATTTTGAATATCCATTGGCCTCCGTATAAGTCGTATGATGGGTAAAGACGACACTTTTTATAGCCTCTAATGACCCCACAAATGAAAGAGAAGCACCACCGCCACGATGATTTTATTATTAAGTAATAAATGTCAAAGCTTTAATGTCCTTCCGATAAAATTATTAAATTGCATTATCGGTATGCTCCTGCGCAGTTTGGAGAGTTTCATTCTAATTGGCACCTTATGAAATATTTTTTCGTGATTATGCTCCAACCAAATAAGTTGTAACAAGTTTGGTTTGTTCACAGTTCCACTTCTTCAATATGTTAAGAAATTTTATAATCGTATCTCGATATTTTTCGGTAAGAATCAAAGGGTATTGATTTTGTTTTTATGATTATCAAGTACTTGAATATAACTGTTTGACGCAGATATTGTTTAAGAAATGTTTATTTAATTCCAATAATAAATATTTTAAAGAACTTTTCATACAATACAATACAATTGTCACGCCTTTATCCCACAGGGCTAGGCAGAGACAACGGAACGCCACTTACCACGATCCTGACACAACACCCTCGCTTTCTTCACATCCACAATTCTCTTCATGCACGCCCGACGGTTATGGGCACTAGGCAGCCCAGCTTTCATGAGGATGTCTTTTTTTCATAGAATACAAAAATACTCTGCAATAAATTATATTACCTTTAAAATATTTTGTTAAGAAACAGGTTTCTATAAACACCACATCAGTTTAAACAAACCGCTGTCAAGCAACAAATAAAAATGTCACGTTATCAGATAATCAAAAAGAGTTAATCCCACAGCAGAGAGCACCTGAAGAAACTATCAAAACACTAAAATAAAAATCCAAAAAGTTCCTCGAAACGCAATCAAACTTCTTGTTTTAAAGACAAATTCTATAGCCCATTGAATGTTAACAACGATTATTTTTATGTGAGTACAGTAATTTCACACTCGGTGTCTTGCTTCCCTGCTGCTAAAGGTCGATACCACGTTGGGTTTCCAACAAGCGGCAAATCGGTTTTTACTGTTTAACCCACCATTTGTATTCGAATAAAATCCGTTATTTATGCATCACTTCTAGATGGACTCCCTATAGGGACATGATGTTAATTGATCAGCGTTTCATCAATTTCGTATTGTTAAATAGTCCTGCTTAATTTTTTTTGGTATTAAATTCATTTGGTTCAGATTTTCATATAAATATAATAATTATAATTAAAAATCTGTAGACACATAATTTATTTTAATTTATTAATTTCCTTTATTGAACTGTTATCTACAAAACGATATATTTTTTTCAATACTTTCACGTTTAGGGTTATAATAAATAATTTTCGCGTAGGTGAACCTATTCTGAATTATAAAAATAACTACGATGAATTTTCTTGTATTAGTTACCTATCTATCGCAAGGTTGTGTCTAGATATCTATAAAAACATACAATGCGGAAACTAACCCGAAGACGAAGAGTAAAGCACTAAAATAATAAGGTCATTTATATTGAACCTGTAGTACCCTAAAATCTCTGCATTAATTAGTGCTGATGTCTTCATCAAGATGAAGGAGAAACAAAAAGCAATGGGGCGCCGCGAATCTCATGAGAGCCCCAGGGGCCCGATTTTATGCCCATTTTATTCATTTACAATAGGTACTGTAAAACTTGAGCTTACTAATTAATTTTATGACCATTGTCTCCTTTAGAAATAAGTCAGTTTAAACCTACAAAAGTATTTAAACGTTTAAATTATTTTACATTAATCTTATTCCATTAATTAATTACGTACATGCCAATATGGAGTGCCTTTACCTCCAACATCGTCAGTAATAGAAAACGACAATAAATTAGTACTCTATTGATTAATTAGGTTTTAAATTTGTATATATATTTTTTATTCAAACAATAAAAAGTTTTCTCAATAAATAAATAAGAAAGACATCGGGTATCTTTATAAAAACTATAATAAAATCAGAAAGGTTTAATGAACTTCTTCATGAATGAACTCACGTGGCAATCAAACAATTGTCATAGCATAGTATCCTAAAATGGAGTCTTAATTACATGCTATTATATCATATCAATTATAATTACATTTTATCGATTGTCGTGCTGATGATGCTTAGAATAATAATGAGAATTCAATCGCAATTTTAATTTTATTTAAAAATGTAATTATTTGTAATTATTTTTGCAGTAAATGCATTAAATCAAAATCATAATATATTGAAATACTATTACTTTGAAGCCCACTCACTCGCGTACGAAATCAAAACTATAAATACCATGGATTGTAGACCTAAATCTTACATAGATCATAATGTAAACTTTATATTTTTAACCGTCTTTAATATCAAAATTGGTCCATTAATGTTTACAATTAAAAAAAAATCATTTAACCCTTCAGTGACAGCTTCCAGACAGGAAAAATCTGATAAATATACGTCCCACGTACGCATCTAAGAAGTAGACCTCACCACGATAGATGCTATTAAGACAATAAAAATCTGGCGCCAACTTGTGGTGAATTTTGACACGTTTCTTGTAATGACGGTGAAATTGTCAGGACGTGTTGCTTTCTTGATTTCTTTTGTTTGTAAGCCCTCTAATACATGATGCGAATTGTATATATTGTATTGTAAAATTGTATCAATGCAAAATGTGCATAAGTATTGATAATAATTATTATTATTATAATAAACTGTCTCTGAAGCGCAGTGGTACAAGTCTGTTACGCGTTACAAGTTTTTTTTAAATTAATAAATAAATTTAATTAGTTTTAACACTTATTAGCATAATTATTATCTTATTGAGAAACGAAGTGAGTCTTTGTTAAAGTTACCTCGCGTTTCTTTGACGCGAGGGTATGTACCGTTTTTCACGTGGGAAAATATTCTTTCAGTTACAAAGACAGACGGAAACAATTGCCAGATACTAATACTACTCTCTATTACTTATTACTCACGCCCTGTCCCTACTGAGGTAGGCAGGAACTATGGAGTGCCTCTCCTCTCTCTATATACCACTTTAGCTTCATCTACACTTTGCCAGATACAAATATTATTAATACAATATAATAATTATTTTCATTTGCATCGTGTATAAGTTCCCTTTAAAAGTAAAAGTTTTAGGGGACGCGATGCGCTCCAATCTCGACAATCAGAGTTCGGTAGCTCAAGTGTTATAACATGGAATGAATGATAATGAGGATACTAATAACGATATCGTGTTATGAATGGAAATAGTGAATATAAAAATCGTTTTATGAATGAGACTTCGGCCCGGTATTTCGAGTATGACTTAGTCGGGTGGTAAACTAAGGTCGTTTTACTTATAGCATTGTAGTAGGTAACAAATTAATAGGTAGGTATCTAAATTTAAGGAAGCTGATAATACTTACTCATAGTATGCCCCTTAATGCGTTAGCATTTATCAAAGTAATCACTAAGAAACCACATAAAGTAGTAAGTATAGTACCTAGGTTTAAAGAATTTAATTAAGCTCAAAAGAATTAGATTCGCTTTATGTGCTTTTAACAAAAAATTGAAATAGCCTGATGAATACAAAATTAAATATAAACTAAAATTAAACTTGTTAGTATTAATAAGCTTATTCTAGGTTAGTCTTAATATTACATAACAAAACATTAATATAATTGCACTGCACAATTGTTCACCAGCCAAGCGCACCCCCGCACGGCGACATGCGAGAACCGCCAAACCAACAAAGTGCATGGGATTTGATATCTACATAACAATATTAGTACCGCCCGAGATTTAAACGCAAAGGTGAGCATATTTCGTTTACGGGGCTTATCCCGCGTCTCTGGGAAGACGTATTGCCCATACGAAACTAGACCACACGTTCGCTCTTTACATAAAATTTGAAAAAGTAATCCGATTACAAATACTATAGTAATTAGAACAAAAATCTAGCGAAATACTTACAAAACTATTTAAAAAAAAGTTAATAATAAAAGCGTGAGAAAACTTAGGAATAACTTAAGATAATAAAAACGTTAATTTAACTTAAATACAAAATCACATGCATTATCTCTGATTAACACCTCTCACATCTCCGCATGCAATGCTCTTAATTAACTTAATATGCTCTCAAAATTGAGTCATTTGTTTAATACCATTTTAACGATGTAAAATGTTTTATTCTATATTTTATTATTGCGAATTTACTACCTCCACCTTGTTACTTCAGTTTTTACTATATATCTATGTACAATCAATAATAAGTAATAAGTTAGCTGAATGATGATGGCAATTGGCCCAGTCTGCGGTCCTGGATTAATAACTAACATCAGTCTGCCTACCACTCTTTGAGGTAGAGAAAGTAGAACGCTTCTACCATCTTCTCCGTCAAGTCTATTATTATCACACGCCCTATAATAATAATTATTATATTTGGAGGATTTTGGCATAGCCAATAGCCACCCGACCACTTCGAGCACTGATTTGAAGACACTAGAAATAAAATCTTATAAGAAAATTAATTGTTAAGACATACGAGTATGTTTTTTTAAATTAAAATATCACGTTTACTAATTAGATTATTATGGAAATACTCTTCTAAATCTTACATAATTATTGTAAACTAAACAAATCTAAATAAAGAATGGTACATATAGGGAACAATAGTATAAGGTACATCTAATTGGAATCCAATCAAAACAAATCGATTCACCTTATTATTTACAGAACCATTAGAAAGTAATAGTTTAAGAATACATTTTATAAGTGGAACATAAACACTGATATTTAATTCGAAACGTGACTACATTAAAACATTACATTAAAACAAACATTAAAAACATTAAATCAACTAGGCATCGAGTCTTACTATATTTGTAAATCTAAGTTCTAAGCAGAACTCATAAAGGCTGTACTCGTTTGTGATTGGTTAGAAACCTAGTTCAAAGCCTCCATTTGGCCAATCACAGCATGAGTAACGACAATAGAGAGTGCCAATGTTGACGCCTGTAACGGTACTGAGGTAGTAACGAAGGCCGGTTAATGTAAACTGTTTGTACCAACGTTAGATAATGAATGAGTTTGTAAATGTATAACGCCCACATTCTTGAACATTCATTTGTTTGGGATTTTGTTTAATTTTTAAAATAAATTGATTAAAAGTAGTAGATAATGTATTTTTAAATAATATACGAGTAGGTTGTTTTAGTCAAAACTTTAACGAAAGTTTTAATTTTCTTGATTTTTTTTTAGTAACGCAGCATATGACAGTACTTCGCCTGAAGTTAAGGCAGAGTCAAGTCCATGAAATAACTGCTGTAACAAAAAAAACTGCAGTCAGCAGTCGCTTCCGCTTCTCCAGGTTGACATTGCCCACTCCTCTAGTTAAACATGGCTACTTCTAAACTAATCCCGAAACTTGACAAGATCGCTTGAAAGTAGTGAACTACACCAGGACGGCAGACTTTGCACTTTATTAAGGAAGAATATATATGAGCTTTCTTAAGTGCCTAAAGTCATCTTAGATTACTTTAATTTAAGTACCACCATGATTCTTAGCTTAGCACCTAAGTCAGAATTGCGATACTGGCTTTCTCCTTTTATGCAGTACTTTAGCAATAAAAAAACGAAATCCTAAATACCTAAATACTTAGACTAAGTACCTCCTTGTAAATAATATCTTCAAAGCAAAGATGTTACTTGATGTAGCCTAAAGCTAAAACCGTTTTAGTTCGTCAATTAAAACCACACATTAAGCATCGGTAATTATTTTTCGCCCTCTAATTTGAACCGACACTGTCATAAATCAGAAACAAAACGTGCGGACGAAATCAATTTAAACGTCACTTCGGGGCAAAACATGCAACGAAACGACGCACACTGGGTCGAATTTGAAATTTGAGGACTTAGGAACAGACTTGCATTTTTCACTTTTTTCTTTATGGCAATGACTAAACCTAATTAACCTAAACAATAGTTGTTCTCTTCAATTTTTTTCTAAACCTTATAGTTTGGACAGAAAAAGCAAATATTAAAATTTGTTGTATGGGACGAATAAAAAAAAAGTGAATTCCTGCTTTATCCCGATCGATCCCCCTACGAAACCTATTTTTTCTTAATCCTTGCCTAGTCTGCTATATTTCTACACATTGAGCGTGTGTATAAACTTGCATGTTTACCAGATAAATGGATCCGAAAAATGACAAAAGTTTAAATATTTCAAAGAAAAGTGAATTCCTGGTTTATCCTGATCGATCCCTCTACGAAACCTATTTTTTCTTAATCCTTGCCTAGTCTGCTATATTTCTACACATTGAGCGTGTGTATAAACTTGCATGTTTGCCAGATAAATGGATCCGAAAAATAACAAAAATTTAATATTTCAAAGAAACGTATATTCCTGCTTTATCCCGATCGATCCCCCTACGAAACCTATTTTTTCTTAATCCTTGCCTAGTCTGCTATATTTCTACACATTGAGCGTGTGTATAAACTTGCATGTTTGCCAGATAAATGGATCCGAAAAATAACAAAAATTTAATATTTCAAAGAAACGTATATTCCTGCTTTATCCCGATCGATCCCCCTACGAAACCTATTTTTTCTTAATCCTTGCCTAGTCTGCTATATTTCTACACATTGAGCGTGTGTATAAACTTGCATGTTTGCCAGATAAATGAATCCGAAAAATAACAAAAATTTAATATTTCAAAGAAACGTATATTCCTGCTTTATCCCGATCGATCCCCCTACGAAACCTATTTTTTCTTAATCCTTGCCTAGTCTGCTATATTTCTACACATTGAGCGTGTGTATAAACTTGCATGTTTGCCAGATAAATGGATCCGAAAAATGATAAAAATTTAATATTTCAAGGAAACGTGAATTCCTGGTTTATCCTGATCGATCCCCCAGCGAAACCTTTTTTGTCTTAATCCTTGCCTAGTCTGCTATATTTCTACATATTGAACGTGTGCATAAAGTTGTATGTTTGCCAGATAAATGGATCCGAAAAATACCAAAAATATTTCAAATAAAAGTGAATTCCTGGTTTATCCTGATCGATCCCCCTGTGTAACCTTTTTTGTCTTAATCCATGAAACTTTATGCAAACGTTTAATGTGTAGAAATATAGCAGACTAGGCAAGGATTAAGACAAAAAAGGTTTTGCAGGGGGATCGATCAGGATAAACCAGGAATTCACTTTTGTTTGAAATATTTTTGTTATTTTTCGGAACGATTTATCTGGCAAACATGCAACTTTATGCAAACGTTCAATGTGCAGAAATATAGTAGACTAGGCAAGGATTAGGACAAAAAACGTTTAGCAGGGGGATCGATCAGGATAAACCAGGAATTCACTTTTCTTTGAAATATTTTTGTTAATTTTCGGAACCATTTATCTGGCAAACATGCAAGTTTATACACACGTTCAGTGTGAAGAAATATAGCAGACTAGGCAAGGATTAAGAAAAAATAGGTTTCGTAGGGGGATCGATCAGGATAAAGCAGGAATTCACTTTTGTTTGAAATATTTTTGTTATTTTTCGGAACCATTTATCTGGCAAACATGCAAGTTTATACACACGCTCAATGTGTAGAAATATAGCAGACTAGGCAAGGATTAAGAGAAAGTTGGTTTCGTAGGGGGATCGATCAGGATAAACCAGGAATTCACTTTTATTTGAAATATTAAATTTTTGTTATTTTTCGGATCCATTTATCCGGCAAACATGCAAGTTTTTACACACGTTCAGTGTGAAGAAATATAGCAGACTAGGCAAGGATTAAGAAAAAATAGGTTTCGTAGGGGGATCGATCGGGATAAAGCAGGAATTCACTTTTCTTTGAAATATTAATTTTTTGTTATTTTTCGGATCCATTTATCTGGCAAACATGCAAGTTTATACACACGTTCAGTGTGTAGAAATATAGCAGACTAGGCAAGGATTAAGAAAAAAATAGGTTTCGTAGGGGGATCGATCGGGATAAAGCATGAATACACTTTTCTTTGAAATATTAAATTTTTGTTATTTTTCGGATCCATTTATCTGGCAAACATGCAAGTTCATACACACGTTCAGTATGTAGAAATATAGCAGACTAGGCAAGGATTAAGAAAAAATAGGTTTTGTAGGGAGATCGATCGGGATAAAGCAGGAATACACGTTTCTTTGAAATATTAAATTTTTGTTATTTTTCGGATCCATTTATCTGGCAAACATGCAAGTTTATACACACGCTCAATGTGTAGAAATATAGCAGACTGGCAAGGATTAAGAAAAAATAGGTTTCGTAGGGGGATCGATCGGGATAAAGCAGGAATACACGTTTCTTTGAAATATTAAATTTTTGTTATTTTTCGGATCCATTTATCTGGCAAACATGCAAGTTTATACACACGCTCAATGTGTAGAAATATAGCAGACTAGGCCAGGATTAAGAAAAAATAGGTTTCGTAGGGGGATCGATCAAGATAAAACAGGAATTCACTTTTTTTTTATTCGTCCCATACAACAAATTTTAAAATTTGCTTTTTCTGTCCAAACTATAAGGTTTAGAAAAAAATTGAAGAGAACAATTATTGTTTAGGTTAATTAGGTTTAGTCATTGCCATAAAGAAAAAAGTGAAAAATGCAAGTCTGTTCCTAAGTCCTCAAATTTCAAAATCGACCCAGTGTGCGACGTAATGTAATTAATTTATAATTGTTATGCCAATTTTGATTACCTTCCCCTCGTTAAAGACTCGAAATTATGACTAAAATGTTTGAATGACTGATTAAGAACAAACTAAAATATTCGGAATTTAAATAACATGTTTTCTCTTTAATATAAAAGTAATTTGCTTCTGTTTATAACTTTGATTAAATTTATTCACTGAAATAAACATGAAGACTACCTACTCTATGAAATATATGCACAATTTAGTTAATATAATAAAATGTATGAGCGTTCGAACATCGCATAAGAAACAACATACATTCCCGTACAGTATTTAATATGTTAGTGTTCATTTGTTTTGTTGGTATCATCTTAAACAATTATTGAACATAAGGTGGCTTGCACGCTGCGATGTTAAATGTACATCATTACAACATTAATTACGCACACACCAGAATTGTTCATAAATAAAAGATTGCCATATAAATAGCGAAAGAAACCTGCTCCTATCGACACCTTAGTATAAATTCAATAATTAAAATTAAATATGAACCGAGATGAGGTTTGCAACTATGATGAAGAACCGCCATTTGTAGGATAGTGGGTAATAATATTATGAAGTATAGTTAAAGATTATCTTATTGGTAAAAATAAAATTGCCCCCTTTGAGACACGAGCGGCAAATTAAAAATAATATCTTCTTGTAATGCGACTACCTCGGTATCAGTAGCTATAACTGATTGCATTATTGATCAAGTAATATTAACGCAACCATCATTGGCTTACTTGATGATGAAGCTGATAAGTGTCTTTAGGACACCTGACATAGAATTTGCTCGACATCGTAACTCATTCTAAAACAATAAATAGCAACTGGTGATTACAGGGATAATATTTCTCTTCGCGGATAATCTACAAAGTCTTCCAAAGTCATCAGTATGAAACGATTACGCGCTTGCATTCTTTGCCCGGGGACAGAATGGTCTAGAAGTGTGCGCGAATGCCCATGTCGCGTGGTTATAAGCTATTAAGTTTGTCGGGCGCCGCCGCTACTAGCTGCAACTCGCGTAACTCTATAAATTACACGAATTATACAGTGTAGGGATAGGCGTCGGATACGTGATATATTGTTGAATTGCGCTGTGTACAACTTTTACTTCGCTTTGCGATATTAACTAACAAAACGAGATAGCGTCGCTTGATCGATCAATGCTTTTTCATTTTTGTTTTCTGCGAAAGTGCTATCCACCGGTAGGAGGCAAGACTTTAGAAATAAATTATCTAAGGTAAACGCACCATCTTGTTTTATTTTAATTATCTACCTACATGTAACTAATTTTATAGAGCTACTTACAAATTGCTAGTTCATTAAAATTCTTTTAATTGATACCTGAGGCGACTATAATAGCGCGTATACATCAGGATCTTAGTTACTGATCCTCTACTGCTCATGAGCCTCTGGTCATTTGACATTATGTTGTTTTGTCATCAGTACCTACTTTTACACGAAATTTCAAACGAATATGGACAATTTAAATTTTGTTTTTATAGCCTGGCAAATTCTATTGTAGCTAAAAAAATTTTGTTTGACTCGCTGACTGTCCAACTCGCGTGGAAATTTATTTTTAACAAAAAGAAAACTAGTAAAGATTTATTCCTTATTTAATTTATACCCACACTTAACTCGAAACATGTGCTCAACTATTAAATAGTAAAAAGTTACCTTAACCGTGTAATAAACAATAGTACTTACTCGCTGTTTCTTTATTTGCAGAGCGTAGGCTTCGATGTGATTAGTTAGATAAAGACGTGTTTGTTGTCAATAGCTTTAAAATTATTAGACTCTAACCAAAACTTGTTACATTGTTTTTAATGTTTGTGTTAATCTATGCAAAAATCTATTTTATTACTAACTGACCCAGCGAACTTCGTACCGCCTAACAGTCGATTCTTTAATTTTATAGAAATTTGTGGCTTTTAAATTTAGTAATATTATAGATGCACAGGCAGAGACGTTTAAATTTCAAGTGACATTTTACCACAGACAATTTACATTTTACCATAGACAATTTGTTTTTGAGTAATGTTCCCAGCGTATAATTATTGACATTAATATTTATACGATACTAACGTCACTCAATTGTTTTTCCTTCCCGGAACCTCTTCACTAACACTTAAACTTTATGGTATGGTATTAAAGTTCAAATTGACTTTTAAGTATTATCTTTTTTAAGCAGAATCTTTTGTATGGGAGTATAGAAAAGTGTTATTTTTAGACTTATTTAGGCAATTTTTCGTAAGAACCATCCTCGTACTCCAAGGAATATTCTAAAAAAAGAATTAGCGAAATCGGTGCTCTCGAGATCTGCGCTTAGCAACACATTTAGCAATTCATTTTTATATTATAGAATACTCTACAATTTGTATAGGCCCTGTATCGCTATGGTTGTGGCGACAGTTTGTCATGGGTTCAATTCCTAGTTGACACATTTAATTGTAGGTGTTTGATCGATTGTTAAAAAGTGGATGGTAAACTGATGATGGTTATTAGCCCAGTCTTCCAACTATCACACCCGTAAGTGATCTTGTCTCATTTCAGTCTGCCTGGAAGTAGTCAGGTATAACGAGAGGAGTATGCACAATATACATTCAACTTGGATTATGCACTGCTACATGTAGAATTTTCTTAGTGGTAGCAATTGTTTCTGTTGTTTGATCGCACTTCCGCTCAACGTCATGTTGATGCATGTCAAGCCCCTTACAATATTAAAAAAAAAAAACAGAAGATGACAAGTATCTGCTTATTAGAAGTTATATGCTGTCGTTTATCGATCATTTATAAGATTACATTTTGTTTACATTATCTTGGGTGAATACGTAATAAAATAAAACATCTTCTAATATCGGCGATTAGATTTTAAGTTGTCATCTTGTTAGAATCAAATATTATGGATTTTTCACCCTAATCTAATTGTAAATATAAATCTTGTTAAAATAATCAATTTGTTTAACTTTTTTTGTTTTATTTGCTTTTATTTTATTACAATTAAGTTTTTTCTGTCAATATTTTTTCTAATATTACTTTTAGAAATTTAGATTTAAATGAAAACAAAACAAAAATTTGTAGCGCCATCTCGGGATGTGTTCTGGAATTATATCGACAAAATAGTTCAGTAAAATAAGGGATGAAGGTAGATGGCAGTAGCAGAGGGGTAGATACAGGTTTTCAAGGCAGGTAATAATTTATGTGGCCATTTATTATGAGCAGGTGTGATAAAAGCCGGTATTTTAAAAAAACATTGTTATACCTGTAATGTATGTTAATTTGTATTATTTACTTTGTTTTTGCATCAAGTTTACGTGACGATAGTTTTAATAACATCATATAAAACAATTGGTTATTACGTTTGATACGGAGCTAATTATTACCAATAAGTAGTGCGAATCGGTTTGCTCAATAGACAGGTTCATAATAATATGATTCGGCGACCTCTTATTTTATGACTATAACTGCTCGTTAATTCTGGAAAATACTAGAAATTTACCAGATATTATTATTGCGTATGACTGTACTTTGATTATTAGTTCATCCGGTCTGAGAAACTAAATGTATCATAGATTGGTCAGGCAGAAGTATCAATTAACATTATAGGCAAATAGGTGAAAAAATCACTGTTATAAACATATGGCAATTTTTTGTAGAACCATACGAAACGCGGTGACCGTCAGCACGTGTAGGATTCAATTCACACAGGTTGCAGATGCGACAATGTTTTGATGCACCTGTCCTTCTGTTGATCGGACCGCATTATATATAGACACCTTACTGACCCTGATTGGAATAATGAGCTTCTTCTTGTTTAAACATCGCATAAGAAAAACTACTATCTAAGTTTCCCTTCGTATTTTAATCAAGAATTTCACATAAAAAGATTATCTATATCGAGTATCCCGATGCTATTAAAGGTTGAATAAATATAGGCACTAGGTAAGTTTGTCCACCGAACAAGGTAATGGACAGGATAATTATGCGCAACAACGTGCAACAATAGCGGCGCGAGCTTACCGCTCGCTCTATAGCATAAGCGCCGCCGTATTTTGATCACAGCAACAAGTAGCAGGGCGGGCAGGGAGCGGGCGGCGTACGACTGCGCGCGCGCCGGGCACGCGCCCCACCGCCTCGCCACACCGCGCCAGCGCTACTTAGTGCCGGGGGTGCACGCCGCCTCCGCCAATCTACCGGCAGCCTTCGCGGTACACGCACGCTTTCTCGTGCGCTCCCTCCTTCACTTACGACATACGAAACATTTACGATCGTGATGCCCATGGCGGCAATACATACTTATCAAAATCTCGGTGTCAATCAAAAGATGACACAGCTTCAAAACACTGCGCAGAGAAGACTAGCACCTGCTCCTATGGACCCCATCAGGTGCAAGAAGAAGTCTTATGTTCACCAACCTTACCCGACCCAACCTGCATCTGTAGCTAGAAGAAACGCTAGAGAAAGAAATAGAGTGAAGCAAGTCAACAATGGATTCGCCGCTCTTCGACAACACATCCCATCAACCGTTTCAGCTGCACTCGCTGGCGGAAGAGGATCTTCTAGAAAACTTAGTAAAGTTGACACTCTAAAGCTCGCTGTGGAATATATTAGAAGTTTGAAAAGATTGTTGGACGAATCTGATGAAGGATGTTCAGAGTCTCCAATTTCAATGGGATTAGATTCGCAAGGCCCTCAGACCCCGCCCTTATCAGAGTCTTCTCATTCGCCAGCTCCTTCCTTGCTGTCTGACAGTTCGGTAGGACCGACAAGCTGTCACGACGCTTATGACTCCTATGATCCAATGAGCCCAGAAGATGAAGAATTACTTGACGTCATTTCATGGTGGCAGCAACAATGATAAAAAGGTTAGTACACCTCACAATTTAATACTATTTTTAATATACCTAACTATAACAAATTATGTAAAATTACTTAATAAAACATTATTTTTTATGAATGGTTACTCACTGAAGATCGGTGTATTTGCTTTACCATTAAAGCTTTGATAAGTGTTATCATATGAGACTGTTTACATTTGTCGCGACTCTGTTAGCTTTTGATTTATTATATCAGACACAGCGTAGAACATTTGAATGTTATAAAATGATAATATTATTACTTTATTTTGGTATACATTGCCAAATGTCAGGTATCAAATATTTTAAACTATCGTGTTTAGTTTAACTAGAAGGTAGATTTTTTTACATGATCCGTTAGTCACGGTTACCTATGGATCGACCCAGCTCCTTTATGTTGCACAATTTAAATGGAGACTCACGATTTATCTTAGCAAAAAGTAAACACGTTTTATTATATCTAAGCATTGAACCGTTCGGGGGTTCCATATACGTGTAGGTGGATCTCTTTGTTGAATTACGATGACACAAAAGCATCTTCAACAATAGTCTTAAAATATGTCCCTTTTAAAGGTTGCTGAAGTTTTTTACCTCGATTTTATATGATTATCAATAAAATCCTCGGGAATAGTTAAAAATATCATAAATGGGACCCGCATTCTACCATATTATTTGCCGTGAGAGTTGTTCTGCAATTACTTCTAACAATCTTGTGGTTCGCCCCGCATCTAGTGGGAAAATTACATATAAAAATGAGCAATTCAAATAATTAGTAGTCATCGAAGACTGTTCTAATTTCAAGTCCAAGTCAAACCGGTTTTAATGAAGAACTTTTTCTGTGCATTTCTTTTTTTTTTTTTTTTTGCATCAATCTGATCTTTCCGGTCAATAAGCTTTTAAGACTAATTTCGCCATATGGCAATTCCTCAAGTGTTGGCCAATTTCTCATGCACACAGATAACAATAAAAAAACTTGTAATATAAAAAAGACCTCTTCACAAGCTATTAATTTATTGTACCGGAAGACGAAATCTCCTGAGGAAATAGAAGGGCGGCGAGCGCGAACACACGTGTTACAATATTTGCTAAGACCCGAGTAAACATCTGGTGATATGGCGTCTAATATTCATGGGAATCGTGACATTTAGTTTACATGATATCTATAAGATTTCTCAGTATACTTATAATACGCAAGAAAAATATTTAATTAATTATTTTCTTCTTTCTCAGGAACCGTGAATTACGGAGATCAAAGTGCGGCTTGGCGATTGTGAAAAAAAAAACGGGTATTCGCCTCGAGAGCGATCCGAACGACTCAGAAGCGCGAGCAACTCCGGGAGAACCTCTAATTAACCGCAATCAGTATATTCCTAATGAGAGAGGATAATGGTAGCCTATAACGACCTCATCGAAGCATTCCTCCGAGACGAGCGACATCAGCGACAGTGTACAACAATCCCACCAATAATGCATTCAATTTCATACATAGATGGAATTACTTATGTTAAAAGACTGAAGTAGAAAGTTGCGTATGCGCATTTAGCTGGTTTACCGTGCCTTATCGATATTAAATATGACCTTATGTAATTATGACTTCCAAATGTGGCCTAGATTTTTTTATAAATGTTATAATTGTTAGATATGATCTAGTCATTAGTTTTAAGAATAACTTTATTGTATATAGCAATAGTAATATTCCATACAAGTGCCGTTAAATTTTTTGGTACTAATAAACAAAATGACAGTGGAAATAATTGTTATGGCATTTGAGACAAAGACTTTTAATTTAAGATAATAGTAGTACCGTAAGACAGATTCCTATTATTGTAAGTTATCATTAGATATTAAACCGAATTAATTATTTCGGTTATTAAAGAAGTTAAAAAATAGTTGCTATTGTTTTTGGAATCCTCTCCTAGTGTTCATTATCCTAACGCTCCGGCTACAGGCTCCGTCTTAACTGCACACACAATCCAAGATGATAACCCGTGCAAGGCAAGCGCCTGAGAAAGACTGCACATTTACCAATAGACCAAAACTGTGCAGTCTGTGCATCTTCAACATGTCCTGGACAGTACATGTATTGTCTGCAGCCCGTTTTGAACAGGCAACCTCATGGGAAAGAAAGACTGTACATTTGAGCAGACTATAACTTAATGTGTCCTCCTATTTCGAATATGAAACAATATAAATATTCTAAATAAATAAAGTTATATAATTTAAAATATTTCAACAGACGACAGCAGAGTGCGCTGATGACAGCACTCCGCCTGATGTTAAGCTAGACTGCGGTCTATGATCTGTCAGCAGTCGCCTTCGCGTTGCCGGCTTGAGGATAATATGGCACTTTAGAATTTATATTATTATTATAAAAGAGTTTACTTATAAGTAGTTTTAATATAAATAACAAATATTAATAAAAAGAATACAAAGTAATTACAACAAAAGCAACGGTAAGCGCACGTGTCCAAACCACTCAAATTACATTTAGCAAAGAAATAGCAAATAGGGGAACTAAGTTTGATGAATAGATGAAACATAGCTTTTAATTTCTAAAGACAGATCCTGATACACTCTGAATGCGCAATTCACGCCCCCTTAAAATCAAATTGCAATAGTTGTAATTCATAGCAGAATATAATGGGTGGATATTTCCGTTGGTGCAGCGGAATTATTAATTGTTAAAAACTCGTTTTAGCGGATCTTGTACTAAACAAGATCGACTAGATGCGACGGAAGCGCGAAGGGCACACCTGTGAGTTTCGCGAACAGCTTTGTCCTGGCACGGTATTCTTCATTAATTCTTCTGATATTAATTGTCGGTTACTATGCGACTCTGCATCCGCTTCTCGGCCAAATTGCTTCTCATTATCTTGTCGACGTCTAGGAATAGCCGCTTACTTTATAACCCGCTTAAAATGTATGTTAATATGTATAACTAATTGTTTACATAACAAAAGCTATTAATTTACTTCTTTAAAATATTTACATACTCATGCTCATTACAAAAATATACTTTAATTAATAATACTTTAATTCATAATCATCGTCGTCAGCAATTGTCACGCCTTTTGTCAGGTTCACAAACAGGCCCTTACAATTAGGGAATGCAATCCCGACTCGAGATCGCAAATTCGAGATCCCGCGCGATTAGAAATATCAATCCTGCGAGATCCCGGAATTTTCGAGATCTCGTCTAGTTTTAAGAAAATGTAAAGTTCGGATGACTGAAAACGATGAAAACGGCTTAAGGAGACGAGCATGTACCATCTAGATTGATAGTGCACACTCCTCTCGTTATACCTGGCTACTTTCAAACTATTCCCCTAAACGCGACAAGGTCACTTCACGGGTGTTACATTTGAAAGTGGTGGTACTACCCCGGGACGGCAGACGGGGCTAATAACCATCATCAGTCTCCCTACCACTCTTTAATAGTGCCTATAGGCACTGAGCGACCAAAGTACATATAACTCCTTTCAAAACGGAACGTTTTTGTTTACAAACAGTTGATGGATTCAACTGGTTTCGAAACGAAAAACGGTTAACTCGTTGACAGTAGAAAAACAGTTCGTTGAATCAACGCCCATCCCTAGAGCACCGTTCGCGTCCCGAGTAGATGTGTGTAGCGTTGCTGACCACTGCCGCCCAATCCCGTCAATCTCGAACGGGATCTCGTCATATTATGCTTCGGGATCGATCCCGAAAAATTACACGAGATCTCGCGAGATCGGGATCCCGCGAGATCGGGATTGCATTCCCTACTTACAATACAACAAATCAAATGTTAACACACAACTAAATTACATTTATGTAGGTCCTATGAACAGTGAACACGGCATGCGCCAATCAGTGGAAAATTAATATTTACTAACAATTACAATTTGGTATTGATTTCAAATTATAAGTAATGAATACATAAATGAATTTAACAATTTAAGTATATTTTAATTACGTGAAACCCATCGAATAAATCAAAAGAAAACAATATAAATCTGTAGGAAGAAAATGAAAAGCTCTATTGACCACCACCTAGCAGGCGTGCCGACAAAGCTCGTGCTAGTTCGGCATCACTCGTGCGTTTCGGGCCACGCGCCAAGCGCGCGCGCCGTGCGGTGGCTGCTCTTAAACTTTCAGCTGTCGTTTTACCGTCACACAATTATAGTATTTATAAGCACGTCTCAGAGACTATTTTGACATAACAAGTTGATGGATGGATTCGAACATCGAAGGTCAAGTTTTACTTTGAACTCATTTAACCAACTCAATTTTTATCAGGATTTATTTACATAAAATATTTGTATGTTTAATTCGCAGTTTTGAATTTCAATTAAATTTGTACATCATAAGTATAAAAAGAGTGAATTAAATTATCTTTTTTTTTTGAAGTAGGTACATTCATAAACATTTTATTAACTTCTCAGATCCCTTTATTACTTTTTACGAGCGCTCCTATAGAGGTCACTTATGTCTCATAATAATTTACACGTGGATATCTACACATACAACAACATAATACGCATAAGTACTCGAACCAATCGGTCAGTATTATTTTTGGAATCAGTACTTGTCCATCTGGTTTGTGGCCGAACTACATAAATCTCAAATTTCAACCGAGAAAAATCGAGTCAACCCTGAAAAAGCCTGTCCTTGGCCTCAAGTGTAAAGTTGCCGTCAATAAGCATGCGTGGTGTGACCTAATTCCCCCAAGTGAAGTCGTGCATATTGTGATACTATTTTTGTAAATGCATACAAGTGTTACTACTGGAGACTCTATATATAAAGCTTTGTTCTCGTACAATATAAAAAAAAATCAATAAATAAATAAAGTTTCACAATATCTTTTCGTGATCTTATTATTATTGAACTTCAATAAATTAACTAAAATAACAGGGCAGTTAAAATACTTCAGCAGTTTATGGTAATATGGGAGTATTGTTTGAGTGAGTTAATTATTTTGCACTTTGGCCAATTCCGCCCAAATAACTCGTGGGTTTGGCGCCTCAGCATTGTCCTATTTATAGACAATGTATTTTAATTAATCAACGACACCATAGCAGTAAAATAAATTGTAAGTCAGTAATAAAATTCATTAATGGACCTTAATGAATTGGAACTCGGTAGCAGGTAGCGTACCGAACCATTCTCAAATTTTTGGAATATCTTATATAACAGAAATTGTTATAAAATAACAATTATGTCACCGTCAGGGTCCGGACTGAGTTGATCTGCCTGTGGATCTCGCGACTACCGCCCTAAAATGTCACTTTTAATTATGTGACCCAAATTTTGAAGGTCTAGTGATAAACATCTCTCGGTCGGTAAAAAACTTTTTAATTCCTAAGTTATTTTAATTTTTAAAAAATTTCAGCTGAGACTGGCTGACTGTTTATTAAAGCAAATTTATACCACTACATGGATTCACTAATAATACCAAAACTGCATTAACAAATATGCATATTTGACAATAATCCTTACAATTTAAACAAATATTTATTTATAAAAAAAAACTATTAAGATGTTATTAAAAAGACAAATTTATTTCAGTCCTGGGTTAACTCTATAATTTCTGGTGCTAGTACCCATTGCAGGGAGTCTTCTAGCCTTCGCGGACTTTGTACTTGTACTATATGCTTTCTTGTATTCCAAAAATAATGTATCGATCTACAACACCACGTATAGATAATTTGGATAATTCAATTCGCTTGAATTATTTCTCGAGTGTTAAGAAAGTATCGGCATCATCAAAGGGACGATCTGTCGCGCTATTCAAATAATTAGGCTCGATACCGCCGGTGGCTTCGATCGAATTAAACCACATAAAAATCCCTTCAGACCATCAGCAGGCACAAAAACAAGCAACATCGGTGAAATATTGTCCAGATAAACCATTGAATGTTTATTTTCAAATGAGATTATATTATTTCTTTAAAATTCACATAAAACATATTTTATTGGTCGGCGTAATTTTCTCTTTCGCGTAATTGGTAGGCTTTAACGAGTTTTTGCATGAGACTAGACTAGCGCGTGGATATGTTCAATTATTACTGATTTCTCTGAACATCGCTTGTTAGTGTTTTTGTGAGAAGCAAATTGGTAAAAGACTATTTCTGTTCAGTGTTCATAGACTATAAAATATTACTTACATATGGTTAAACCGTCTAACCTAACCTAACTATTTACTTTAAACTCATTGTACCTTATTAAAGAGTGGTATTCAGAATAATATTACTTATTAGTCTAAAATCTGTTATCCCGGGCTGACCTGGATCAAGCCGGCACAACGGAGGCGGCTTCAATTTCTCTTGTTATTGTCACTGCTAATACATCAATCACATTCTAGCTTATCAACATGTCGGGTCACTATTTAAAACACCGCTGTTTTAGATTACATTTCACCGATACAATCAAAACATTCCTGCTTATGTACTCGTTGGAATTATTCCTATATGTAACTTAGTACTTACATACAAACTCTTACTTCAAATAGAGTTCTAAACGAACCAAAAAACAATCTCCTCTCCGGTGGTCCACCCGTCAATCAATCAAACGTGCATCCGTAACTCGCTAATAGTATTTTCATTGAACATATCAAATACACGTAATAATATGCAATTTCTTGCAAAACTCGTCTTACAATGTAGCAATTTGAATTGCAATGATTTTCGGTAACTTTGATGGAAAAATATAGGAACGGTGTTAAAAATTAAAGCCAAAATTTTTCTTCCATATAATTATTTTTAATTATTGATACTGCATATATTTGTCTGCTAAAAAATGTCTATCATTTAGTTCAAATAGGATATCTTCGTCAAATTGATTACTTGAATAATTTGCCTTCCATTCAAACCATACTCAAGCAATTAATTTAATTATTTTTCCGATACAGAATGCTCAAATTTTGTTAACAACCAGAGTCATATTCACGTAATGATTGGGTAATCAAAAATTGTGTTAAATAATTCCCCCTTCACGGTCATTAAGAGAGAGATGAATATAAAACCCCTAGTGTTACATTACATCAAAATTTGCTAATAATATTGTACCAAGTTATCGACCAGCCTTACGTTTCCTCCTGGCTGTACTTAGTGGTGTATTAAGCGTTAAGTTGTCGGTAGGCTTTCATTACTTGCGCCTGCGACACGCCTCTGTTGCTGGAGGTTATGATGAAAGGTTTTGATATATTATTCCTGGCACCGACAGACGTACCATATACTTAGATTTTATGAAATGTTTTCTGTTTTGATTTTAAACGTTCGTATTCATATTTGCATAAATAAAACGCTCAATATTTATAAAGCTACAAAAATTATAATAAAAACTTCAACTTTTATTAATGTTTCCACTGCCAACTCGTTTATAATTAAAAAGCTAGATATTATTAAAGTGATAAAGGGTTGTTAATAGAATAAAAACGCTACTATGAGAACAACTCGGACAGCACTAATCAATGTTATTATCTTGATTAACTGCTTTATAATCATAGGTTAATCAAGAACTATTTATCAGCAGTTAACGAGCTTCAATAAATTGATCAACCAGATTAAACCATTCACAAACAAGACTCATATACAGAAATATCTGTCACCGACTAATTTGTTAATGGCAACTTTGAAAAGGTAGCGCCCCGCAGTAATGCGCCGCTTACTCATAACAATTTATAAATGTCTCTTTACGACCTTAAATCTGATAAAATTTCCACATGACAAAGTAGTTAGATAATATACAGGATATACTAATTCGAAGAAGTGTTCATCTATCTTTCTTTTCTATAAACATGAAGAGATAAATGTAATAGTCTACATGATTCATAATTTTATCGTTTTTATCAATAAAATCAGATTCCTGATCAAATTAGTTTACTAACCACATTCGACCACAAATTTTGCAAATGCTAACCCGGATCTTATTTGCCTTTGTTCAAAACTATAAGGTCAAATACATGTCATTGGCATTGCAACGATTTAAACTTATTTCTAAAAGATCAATGTTCTAAGAATTCATAGTAACCGCATTAATTTTCTTACCAATTTTCCATTTCATTGCCTTAAACAAATTTACAGTAAGGCACGAGTCACTAAATCAATGAACTGAATCGATGACCTGTAAATAAAATATAAAAGCTTAATTTTACTGTATTCCTATAAAACGATTTTAGTTAATCGAATAAACGTTATCTCTAAGATTAATAAACCCTAATATATAAAATTTGGGGAAAAAAGATTGAAAAATGTATAGCCACGTATCTTAATTTCCATCACAGCTACCAAGACCGAAGTCGTAGACCACCGGCGATATTGAACGGTGTAAATCGAAGGAAGCCCGTAACGATAATTAGGGGTTAGGAACAAAGCGAGTTACTCCGTAGATCCGGTGGCTGTTCGTAAAGTTAGCAGATCACGCACTCTTAACTAAGTCTAAAGTAGTTACAGTTAATTATATTAATGTTTATGTGGTACTTTTCAAACTTTTTTTATTGTATGACATATGACAACAGTCCGTCTGAAGCTAGAATGCGGCACATGAACTGTACTGAAACAACTGCTGCCGCAGAGAAATTTCTGAAAGCAAGATAGCTCTCCGCTATACCGGTTTGAGGAGTCGAATGTGTATCAAATACGACTTGTTCACTTCACAAGTGCTACACTTAAAATGGTGTAATGGTGTAAGTGTAGTACGCCTTAAGATTTTAAAATTATATTTAGAGAAATAAAAAGAACAAAATTCTAAAAAATAATAACACCTTTATTTGTTAATTGAGTAGAACGAATTGAAATGTCGATAATTGTCAGTAAAGAGTTAAAGTAAGCCATCATCAGAGATAGAAACCATAGAAAATTTGTTGTAGATGTTAGGAGAGAGATTTCCAGTAGCTAATGGGCGGTAGTTGCAGAACGAATGGTGCAATCAGTGGCCGCTCCCGGTGGCGACGTAACCAATCGTGACGCCGCGTACCGAATCCTATCTACAATCTGTGTTTTGTTTTTAGTTTAATCGACTAGTCTTCGTTATGCAGTCACAATTTTATCAATGTTTCCAAACTACTTACAAAATACTTCATATAATATACAAGTCACCTATCACCATCGATGCGACATAGCAATTTTATGAAGTTTTATTCAAATATTTATTACAACCATTATTCTTATTTATTTAAGAGCTTTTGTCTAAAAGATTGTAGCTCGGCGTGTAATGATGCCTGATGTAAAGCTAGGATGCCGTCAATGAAGATAACAACTGCAATTACAGATAAATTTCTGCAGGCAGCAGTCGCCTTCGCTATCCGGCTTGAGGAGTACCATCCAGATGTGCGCATTCCTCTCGTTATAACTGGCTACTTCCAAACTGATCCCGAAACGCAACAAGATAACTTCACGGGTGTTACATTCGAAAGTCGTGGTTCATGTACATCATCAGTTTACTTACCACTTCAGACCTACTATTAGAAATAAATAATTTTAATTTAAACATAAACTACTGAATTTTATTACACTGACACAAAAGCATTTCCGTCATCAATGGTTAAGGCATGTGTCGGTGTGGTCCATAGATTGGCAGGCTTCAAATTGATCTAATGACTGTGACGAATCGCTTCGATCCTTAACCGACCGTCTCTCAACTATTCATTTAATGGATTTATTACAAAATCTTACTAAGTAATGTTGAGTCGATAATTTGTTATTAAGATTAGAGATAGAGCAATTTACATACCTAAAAAATATCAAAAAATATATAATAACTTGAATAATAAGTGTGTTTCTTATAGTAACATTTTGATAGCCGACATGTGTGACCAAAGCCTGCCTAATGTTAAGATAGAGTCATATAGAGTCATCTGATAGAGTAATCATCAGCATAGAACTTTGCTACCAAATAGAAATGTCTGTAGGAAGCCGTTTCCGCTATGCCGGCTTGAAGAGACGAATGTGCACCATCCATCATTATTATTAGAATACATACATATATTTTACTTCACTAAATCTTTTTTCTCATTTAGCTTCTAAGATCATAAATGATAAATCCGATTACACGCCACTTATCAGATCGAGTAGGATGCAAATTTTACGCGTGTCACTCGAGAATTTTACTTAGTACAATTAATCCTATTTAATACCTATTTCTAAACTAACTGGTTTCGTTATATAGAAATTATGAAGTGACCGAGTCGCATCAAACCGGCATAGGGTAGGGGACCGTTGCCTGCAAATATTTCTTCTATAGTAGCTGTCGTTTCTGCTCATGGGCCATACTCTGACTTAACCCTGAATTCACACTTTTTTTCTGAACCTACAAGTGCCTTCTATTTAAAACGTAATAAATAATGTTATCCCATTAGAAATCTTATAGATTTATTTCTCGTATTACATTTAACTCTGTATTAACTAGATGCATATCCGCTAAAGAAAATATCGCCAACATCCTTGAAGATATTTCTTAACATCGAGACCTTTGCAGCTTCCGCTGAATTACGGTATTACATTAATCTCATCACCATGCTGGCTAATGAACTGGTCATATTAAAAACTTATTATTCATCTCTTTATAGAGAATTTAATTGTACATAATGATCCGATATTACTTATCATTATTTATTGTGAAAGTATCTACAACATTAATATTATATTATACTAATAATAAAGTTTATTTTCCTTTGAAATATGGTGCCCTATATGCCGCTCCCCAAGACCTACATTTAGAAGACCTATATTTCGTTTTTTATTATCTCTAAGTTTACTTTTATTTAGATAATACGTATAAAGCCTTGACCCCAAAGTTGGATATCATGTATTATGTATAAAACACGCAAACAAACCAGAATCTCGATTATTACAATTATTTTACTCTCTAATTTCACACTTTGTGTTGCTTTTTTTTAAATTTGTGGTTAGAAATAGGCGACATTTGATACAAATCCTAATAATATCCGGTCACGAATAGGCAAACCGATTTGTGATTTTTATAATAGATTGTTGACCAATAATAGTTTAATATCGACCTCCTGTATGTCCAGACAATGAATATTCGCAAGAAACGTCTCAATTTGTTACATTTAAATCAACCCTAATCACCTTATTTGTGTAAATAAGACATCTTCATGTGCGGGCATCGGACCTCCTGTGCGACTTCTACAACACCTTCCTGCATCACGCTGCGCCTTCCGGACAACTGTTTTGACGCCACGATAACGATATAATCAGCAAACTGACCTCTCTACATCTTTACTTGTACTAAACTCAATTTATCATCCTTTACCCAAACTATACCTTTTGTAATATCTGATCTATTTACCTTCACTTTTTTTATGTCCCGCATTGTTTCTCTTAGCAGGGAATAATGGTGTTTGACTTTTTGTTTTAAACCCGGAGATTTAGATGGCAGTGCAAATAAATTTAGCAAGAAAAGGCACTCTTGGTGGCTCCACTGACAAGCTTATCTAGACAAGCGAACCGATGGTGGTCAGGCTTGGATTAGAGGTGTTAAATTTACACCTAACATGTTGTTGGTAAAGTTTTTGTTAATTTTTTTGTTTGTATTAACCTTTGCAATCCTATAAACATAAAATGTGACTTTTGGAAATGTTCGTTGCCCCTATTGTTTTTCGCATAGTTAAGGCACATTTCCGTGACGTTATTATTCGTTTCGTTAACTATTGATTATGAACCTTCGATATCATTAACGAAATCGAAACCTATAAGAAGTTCGTGGCAAAATGTCTCACACAAAAGGCTCTAACAAAAGCGTCCAAACCACACTATAAAAGCATTCCAAATAAAAGTAAAATTTAAGTAAAGGAAGTGCATGGCCAGCGGAAATGCAAACTCTCATTGTGCGAACTTGCACGTGTTCCGGAATCACTTTTATACACGCCCCTGCTTTACGAAGGCTAAAAAAGGCACTGTGAAAGCCTACCTCAAATGCAATTCCATATTAATTTTTGCCTTTGTCTTGAGTTCCCGTTCTATGTAATTTCTTTATTTTGGTAACTGCGATATTATTTTTATTGGTATGATTCTTAGTTGTTCCATTACTGAGAACATTATTTTGTCGCCTATTATTGTTCAATAACACTATGAAATGAAATGAAAATCCTTTATTAACGTAGGCATGGACTTGGCATGCACTTGTTTGACGATGAACAATTTACTTTTGGCTTATGACGAGCATATGACGAAAAGACAGCCATAAGAAACTTGTCAATTATAGCCTGTGTTTATAATAACAAAAAACAACTGAATTATAAATTCAGAAAAAAAAAATCAATCACAGTTAATATTTATGATATAGATAGTTTTTCTTAATAAACTATTACATTAAATTAAAATACATAATTTTAGTACTACATACAAGTAATATATTTTTAAAATAGCAGGTAAGTAATTTTCAGTACTAAATGTTAAATTTTCGTGCTCGTCCTTTGATGATCATAAGGTTTCTCAAGAATAATAAGAGACGATATATCATGGTGCATCTTCTATTACATTTTTTCCATACATGCCACGTACTTTTTTTTACACATAAAATGTCAATAAATGAAATAAAATACGAAACGTCTAGAAAAAAAATCTGTCGGTCGCTCAGCAGGGTATGTTTGTGGCTTTGTCGCGCCCACAACTTGACAAAAGGCAAATAAGGGAATACTACCTACGTACGTAGAAAAAATATCATCTAAATACCGTCCTATTGAAGTTTAAAAGCCGTAGAGAAACGTGTATTGTTCACAACGAATGCGGTGGCGAAATTAGATTCGTATTATTCGCGAGCTTCCAAAGACATTTTAGAATTCAACTTTATAGATTACGGTGAAAACCGTTAAAATCGATGATTTCATGATTCATAGATATGACTACTATTTCTTAAGACGTAACTAATTTTAATAATGTGCTGACCGAAACAACATTACGATCACACTATTGTGGTATATACTAGTCTATAGTAATTTACAAGTAAACTTTAAACATAGCTGACTAGGACCGATTTTTTAAATCAGAATTATACAACAAGAGGTTGTAACATTCCTTAATAGGAATTAACAGTTGAACAAAATAAAAAAGAAGAATCTATAAGGGGTAATGAGACTTAGTGAACAAAATAAACAAAACAAGGGGTAAAACTTTAATGAAAAACTATTCTGAAACTTCCGCAAACATAATGTTATTTACCTCCTCTCTATTGCGGTGTCGGCGGTTTGTATTAGTCTTATTTTTTCATATAGATTTTTTTTTTGGGAACAGTCCACTGCGGTCCCGTGGCCGAATGAAATTCGACCTGATCGTATCTGAATATTTTTTCCTTGTGGTCAAAGACAGCTGTCCTTGCAAATGTTATTTTACAAAGTATTTAATGTTGAGTGCTATAATGTGGGGGATTTTCGATTAGATCACAAAGATCAATCTTGATAATTTTCTACGTATAAATAGTATTATTACAAATTTTACTAAAATATATTTTTTTAATAGTAACTCTGCATGTGACCACAGTCCACTTGATATTAAGCTTCAGTGCGGTTCATAAGATAACACAGAAAAATGTCTGCAAACTACAGTCTCCTTTACCGTGCCGGCTCAAGGAAACTAATTTACATCATTAACAGTGCACATCTGGGTATACCAGGCTACTTCCAAACTGTTAATTACATTTTTAGTGTTAATAACTAAAATTTAAAATAGTTGAACTACACCAGAATGGCAGAATGGTCTAATAATTATCATCAGCCCGTCTACTATGTACTCTTCAACATAAGATACAAAATATAAAGTAAATAAAAAGGTGATGAAGTATTTCAGAAAAGATCTAAAGCTATTTTATAGTAAAAAAAAAGGAATTGATGTGATCAAATATTGTAAAATTTGATGCTAAACGGTTTGGTCAAGCAAAAAAGTTATGAATAAAATCTTAATCAGCGGTATCGATGCAAAATGATAAAAAAAACTTGAACTGTGTCCAAAAACAAACAACAGGTCCTAAAAAGAGGCGGGTTGATTCATTTTGGGTCAACCTATTAAATATTTTAAATGTTTTTAAAAAAATCTCGAATAATCTATTTTATATGCCCAAGAACTAATAAATGTGTTAATTTTCTACATTTATAGATAGACTTTAACATAATTATAATAGTAAGCGAATAAATAATATTTATTTCAGATAAATAAACACGAAGTTAATCTATATTATAATCTGAATTTGAATTTGAATAATAATAATATATTGTCTGTTTATTTAAAAAATATATATATTACTTTAATATATCTGTAAAAAAAAATCTAAACTAATTTATCTAACCATTAGAAAGAAATAATAATAATAATAAGTACTACTATACTATTATAATATACTTATAATATACTTATAATATACTTTCGAGTGGGAGAGGACACTTCCAGTGCTTTTAAGTGTCCTCAGCTGGTTGTAATTACCACCCTACATGAATGCAAATCCCCCCATAGTGACCATGTCGCGTTCGGGGACTAGTTTGTGTAGTACCAGTTGCCGCGCGTCGGGGGGTGTGGATGCGGTATGGGGGAACAGTGGCATTCTCGCTTACGCACAGTGTCCTGGTGAGAGTATGTTGACCCGTCAGCCAGGGAGACCCGTAGAAACGGTTGTTCCGCTGGCCGCCCGCCGTATTGTACAGGGGCCCAATCGCGACTAACCACCGCGAGAGGCTGCCCTATCTTGCGGCGCATAATCCCGGAGTGAGACGTCGTGCCGGATGGTGACCGGGCGAGGGGTCCAGGCGATCACTTCCGGGGGGGTACGGGGGCCCTTCCGTCTGACGGATCAGCAGACTCACGCCACCGGGATGTCTGAGGCGGGGCGGGTTGCTGCGCTTTTTCGCCCATGCCGAGCAAACATCTCCTGACACTTCACGCTCCAACCACCATGACAAAGCAAAGAAAGAACAACGTTAATACAGCGGTGCACACCCCCATCGCTGACGAGTTTAGAGTGGATTTCACTAACATACGTGGAATCCACTCTAATCTCTGTGCCGTCCACCACCATCTGGAGACGGCGCGACCGGCGTTGCTTTTTCTAACGGAGACGCAGATAAAGGTACCGCTGGACAGCTCGTATCTAATGTACCCCGGCTATTCGCTTGAGGAAAAGTTTCTCGCGAAAGCCGGGGTGTGCGTGTTTGTCCGGTCCGATGTCTGCTGTCGCCGTCTGCGATGCATGGAGGATCCTTCCCTATCCATCCTATGGGTACACGTAAGCCTTGGCTCTCAGACCAGGGTTTACGGGTGCCTATATCGATCCCACCACGGGGATTTGGAGACAACCCGACTCTTTGAATCATTGAGTCGGGCGACAGATGACGTGTTGGAGCGGTTCCCCACTGCAGAACTGGTCCTCTTGGGAGACTTCAATGCGCACAACGAGGCGTGGTTGGGGTCTCTTAAGACGGACCACGCGGGACGGACCGCTCATGCGTTCGCTCTCATGCATGATCTGACACAGCTGGTATCCCAGCCCACCCGGGTTCCAGATATCGTCGGTCATGCCCCCTCTCTGCTGGACCTTCTGCTGACCAATCGCCCCGCTGGGTACAGGGTTTCGATCAAGGCCCCTTTAGGGACCTCGGATCACTGCCTAGTAGGGGCGACGGTGCCGCGCGCATCTACTCCTCCTGTCAGGGAGGTGGCGAGGCGTGTCTGGCACTACGAGGCGGCAGACTGGGAGGGAATGCGCAACTATTTCGCGTCTCTCCCTTGGTGGCAGCGCTGCTTCAGCTCCGATGACCCATCCACGTGTGCGACTGCCATTGCTGAGGAGATCAACCTGGGGATGGAATATTATATTCCATCTACTATGGTCCTTAGCAAAGGCAAGAGCAGACCCTGGTTCAACGGTGAGTGCGCGTCAGCTGTTTCAGCAAAGAACGCCGCTTACCGTGCCTGGGTCAGGGGTCGAAGAAACAATGACCCCCGCGTGGACGAGCTGAAAGCAGCGTATAATCTCGCCACTAAGTCTTGCAGAAGGGTGTTTAAAAGAGCGAAAGCACAACGCATTTCCCGGATTGGCGAGAAGCTCCTTGCGCACCCTACGGGTAACCGCAGTTTCTGGAGCCTCGCCAAAACTGTGGAATCTAATTTCTGTCGTTCGTCGCTGCCACCGCTGAGACTGCCTGATGGCTCACTGGCCCATACGGCGCAGGCAAAGGCTGACTTACTGGCCAACCTGTTCGCCGCTAATTCCCGACTCGACGATCGCAATGTAAGGCCTCCTACCTTGCCTCCATGTGGACACGTGATGCGTGAGATTCGTTTCAGGCAACGTGATGTCCGCATGGAGTTGCGATCGCTCGATGTTCGGAAGGCCAGTGGTCCAGATGGTATCCCAGCGCTTGTGCTCAAAACGTGCGCAGCTGAATTGGCTCCCGTCTTGACGCGTCTTTACCGGCTCTCATACTCGTCGGGCTGTGTGCCTCGGGTGTGGAGGAGGGCCAACGTGCAACCGGTCCCAAAAAAGGGTGACCGATCAGACCCTGCAAACTACCGTCCAATAGCTATAACCTCAGTCCTCTGCAAGGTCATGGAGCGTCTAATAAACGTACAGCTCATGACCTACCTGGAGGATCACCAGATGATCAGCGACCGCCAATATGGATTTAGGTCTAAGCGATCAACTGGTGATCTTCTAGCGTATATTATGCATGTCTGGGGCGAGGCTATGGACGGTCATGGAGAGGCCCTGGCTATTGGCCTGGACATCTCCAAAGCGTTTGACAGGGTCTGGCACAGAGCCCTTCTTTCCAAGCTCGAGGCATACGGTTTACCTGACCGGCTGCGTACCTGGATCACCGGCTTCCTGCATGAGCGCTCCATCCGCGTATTAGTGGATGGATGCGCATCGCAATTCGTGTCAGTGAATGCCGGTGTCCCCCAGGGTTCCGTGTTGTCGCCGACACTGTTCCTTCTGCATATCAATGATATGCTAGACCTTGGGTCTGGCATTCATTGCTATGCAGACGACAGCACGGTGCATGGGCGATACATATCTTGCCCCGCAGCCGGTAAAACGGAAATCGACGGGATGAGAGAGTCTGTTGTTGTTGAACTGGACCGGGTCCTAGAACGCATTGCTCTTTGGGGCGACGCGAACCTGGTGCAGTTCAATGCCAGCAAGACTCAGGTTTGCGCGTTCTCGACGAAAAAGTCCCCCTTCTCTCCTCTTCCGACTTTTCGGGGTATCACCCTTGGTGCCTCGGACAGACTTGACATCCTAGGGATGTCACTTCGCTGCGACTTGAATCACAGGGATCACATCGAGCGAGCAATTACAACAACATCTCGTAAACTTGGCATCCTGAACAAGGTGCGTCAGTTTTTCGCGCCGGAGCACCGCCTTCTATTGTATAAGGCGCAGATTCGCTCCTGCGCGGAATACTGTTCGCACCTCTGGGACGGCTCTGCCAAGTATCTCCTCGATGCCCTGGATTCACTGCAGCGTCGAGCTGTCCGAGTAATAGGCGACTCAGAGGTCACAGGGAGCTTAGAGGCCCTGCAACTTCGCAGGGACATAGCCTCCTTGTGTGTCCTCTATCGCCTATACCATGGTGAATGCTCCGAAGAGCTCTTTAATCTTATACCTGTCTCATCCTTCCACAACCGTAACACCCGCACTGGGAGGGGGAAGCATTCACACTATGTCGACCGAATTGGTCGCCGAACAAAACGGTTCGGCGCGTCCTTTTTGTGTCGCACAATTGACAAGTGGAATGCTTTGCCCTCCCATGTATTCTCCCAATCCTTTCACCTTGGATTGGATAAGTGATGGCGACTGGAGCCACCGTGCGAGCGGTTCTCTAGTCGTCAATGCTCATGGACCTCCACTGCGTTTACCATCAGACCAGTCGAGGTCACATGTCGTGCCAAAATAAAAAAAAAAAAAAAAAAAAAAAAAAATATATTTTAATTATTAAATTAATTAAATAATTAAATAATTAAATATATAATTAAAATAAATACTAATTAATTTGCAATGTTTGTAATAACAGAAGAAAGTACCTATCTACCAATAAATTTTATCAATTGTTGGTAGTGACGAGAAGTGATACAATACAAAAAATATCGATAATACGAAATAAAAGAAAGTAATGCTTCGTAATTATAAATATTAACATAATAAACAGAGCAACTATAACAATGTTGTTCTCTCTGATACTAATGACATTATTGTAAATATTATTTTGCATCCCTCTTCCTTTAATATAATATATAAATATCCCATAAATTATATCGATGATTAATAAAAAAACCATTGAAAAATAGCATGTAATGCAATTTTAGAACGGTCAATCCACTTCTCTAATAAAGATTAAATGGTTTGGTGTTATTAATATTTAAAGAATTTATAGTGGAAGTTAAGTGTTTAATTTTTTATCTTATTTGTTTAACAGCGAGGGGGTACAGGTGCCGCTCTTTGATGGTGCCGATCCGCTAATCGGTTTGCGCCCGCGCAGTCTGTGCTCTATATTAAATCATGCCCATAAAGGTAGAAATGTGGAAAGCATAATTTACCGCGAAATCGCACATTCAAACGGTTATTATGGTCGTAAAAACAATAAATTTTTAAAAAATCCTAGAAATATTTCTGAAAATATATTGGTTAGATATAAATACAATAAATGTAGATTAGAACTTAGAACTATACAACAATAAACGTGCTAGATAAAACCAAAACGATTTGCATTTTCAAACTGTAACTAATTTACTAATTCAATAATATACATCATTTTATAAAAGTAAGTACCCATAACAGATATTTTGACCCGTTCGAAACACCAACACGACTACTTTCCTGATTTTACGACGCCAATCAAACCATTAAACCTATTAAAGGTCATTATGTCTATTATTAAACCAGAAACCTTAAGGACGGGATGAATAGTAATGGAGCTGCTATCAAAAGATATGGAACTAAATTTTATAGCGCGTAGTCTTATAAGAAAATTATAAACATTAGTAGTACAGAGAGAGAGTTCCGTAATTTCATAGTGTCAAATTTAAATATAATTGGGAATTAGATCTTTATCAATTTGAATGAGTACCTTCTTTTTGGTGAAAGAAGACGGTTATTATTAACTTAGTCTACTCTTCTGGGGTAGTATACCGCTCGTCTTTTAAGATCAGCTGGAATAATGAGAGAAGTGTACACTAGAAGGCTAACTATTATACTATTATGTGCTTTGAACTGTATGGTCATAGGCATATCAGAGGTGATTGCTGTTACATTTCTCTGTGGTAATTGTTTCCGCTAATGGACTGAACCCTATCTTATCATATATAGCCTTCTTAAAATTCTACTAGTTTTACCATTTAATATAATTACATATTTAACGAATTCTTTCTGCACTTTACAAGAATGAACAGCACGAATCCAAGGTTGTAAAACAAAACTGATAACAAGACATCTTGTGTTAACGGACAAAAACAATGTACAAAGTAACATAACCGCGAAATTCTCTACCTTACCTCATTACATGCTCATCTATGGTTTCTTTGGCAAGTTATTTTGTCATAATATAATAAATAATAAGAAAATTATTATTAAGGAATGGTAAAATTAGACTAATACCTTTTCAAGTCGAAACTTAGCTGAAAAAAAATAAATTTCAAGACAATTTTTCAACCATATTTTTTTTTAATCGAATAAATTTAACCACGAGTACAGTACTATGACTTTAATCATCATAAGAGTCGAAACGATAACTGTGGTAAGTAAAGGCGATACTATTTCAAATATAATATACATCTCTTCAAATTTATGTGTCCAGATAAGAGTATTCAGTAGATAGCGAGCAATGTAAGTCACAATGATGTATGTTGGCAGTTAAAGCGTGTATAATACTTAGGAGCAGAACTTACATTCTCCGAACTGGAGTAATGTAGGAGCGTAAAGATTGTATTTATTGATAATAATCTATGAGGCGAGAATTGCGAGCCACTGTACGCATAATAACTTTTATGTTGCAAATTGGTACCTCCTCATTGATTTGTTAATGTCGATATTAATATTGTTAATTCGCATTGGAAACATAAACACGCCCCTGATAATGGCATGACATTATAAAAGTTAATTATTGATTAGCATAAAATATTAATATTATTATAAACACAATTAAAACTATGAATACTGAATAAAATAGTAAACAAAAGCAAAAATATTTTCCGCTTTGCTCTGATGTTAAGAGTGCGGTTAATGAGACAATTAATATAGTAGAGATAAAAGTCGCCTACGCTACGCCCGCTACGGCTTGGTAAGACGGATATATATCATCCAGGTTGACAGGGCACTCTCCTTTCTATAACGAAACTACTATACCTACGATATTTCTTAAATAAATAATTTACATACTACATTATAATAATTGTACAATATATGTACCAAACGAAACCATATTTTAAACAATAAAGGGTCAGAACTTTAATTAAGACATTTCACTGTCTATTTAAAAAGTGGCACTGTCTAAACTTACATCCAAAATATACGACTTCTTTTCCACTAACACAAAAGATTTCCTACTAATAGGGCCGGGTATAATATATTTCTGGCTTAAATTGGTTCTAAGTCCATTGGTTTTGTCGTAAAACACCGCATTATGGATGTTGATTGGACCCTTTAGGTCAATGTGGCCACTATTCAATCGGAATTAGAATGCTTAGTCACAAAACGACCGAATTTGCATTTTAATTGTTAATGACGTTTTAACGCTCACTAATGAAGTGTTAGAAAATTAATTCGTGATCTTTACTCAGATAAGCTTTATCTGTTCTAAAGTTGTGACCATCGCTATACAGGATACTCTCAATCTTGCTGTTAATTAAATTTTACTTCCTATAGCAATTTCATTACGAATCATCTATATATTTTTGTTATTATTTTATTAATAAATTAATACTATCTACATTTATGACTTCAAAAACAATTGCGAGCTTAGTACCCAAAATATAAAGCATAGCCCTAATTTTTTTAAATAATTTAGTGTATCAAAGACACAATTTACAGTTACAATTTTATAGCCTGATTAGGAGTTAATTCAGTGTTTTAAGGTGTGAAATATAGTATTAACATTACGACGGAATAGCTATAAATCTTTATAAGGAGCTTCGATCCCAAAATCAATCGTAATAATGCCTCCTGAGCATCGCTAACAAGCCGCACGTGATTATTAAGGCAATCACAGACTAAAAAGATCATTGAGACCGAAATATCATCGGGCTTTGATCTATATGGTTATCGTATCTAATGGGCCAACCATGACTTTCTATAAATTAATAATAACATCTTTTGAAAATGAGGATGACGATTGACCCATTAATGAGTTTGAAGTTTGAACAACTTTATCTATCATTCTTATTATGCATATAATTTTTTTTCTTGTCTGGTTTTAATGAAGGTTTCTGTTTTACCCTTTCAATGTCTATGTAATTATTCCTTAGGTTCTGCGGCAATTATTATGTGGTTCCCTATTGCGTATATTTTGATTAAATTAATTCGACACGTTTCGAAAGCTTTTCAGTCGTCGTAGTTGGGACGAGGCTGAGAAAATTTACATTGTTGGATGATTTCTCCAAGTAACAGAAAAAACGATGTCTGTCTGTTGTCGGGTTTAGGATTTGATTTTATGTATAATTGTATCACAGGTGTTTGATAGTTAATATCTGTATAATAAACAGTAGCTTAGTACTACGTAGTTTTTCTAGCGCTTTATTTCTAAGAGATTTATACTCTCTAATTTCCTGCTAATAAATTCATATTAAAATCGACAAGCTACTATCATGTACGATCAATTGTTGTTGTACCAAGAATAACTTGCAAAACTAGTCTTTAGTAATGAAGGATTCGTTCCAGCAATTATAAAATTTTATACACTCACTTTTTTTATTATGACCTCACGCTGACTACTCACCATAAATATTTTACAACACTATGATGGTTTTATGGATATTATTGTTCCATACTTCCTTTGGTGAGACCTTCGGAAACGGATCAATGCTACCGGAAAGAATTTGTTATGCATTGTAAAAATTTGTGCAATGTTATGTAGGTCAGTCCTTTATAATTGGATTTTTCATTGAAATTTATTATTGAATTGAAATAGAATACCTACGAAAGACTTTATCTATCTCATATTCTTTGAGGACAATATTATTTTAAATAAATATTATTTATATTTGAATGTGGCTTATAAATTTCAAAGGGAAATGAAATGGGTTATATTTTGATCATTTTATAATAATTTGTCAAGTGGATGACTTTACAGAATTATTTGAAACGTTCTTTATTAAATTGAAGTTAGCTTCCATTCAGCGTATAACAATGGTCGTACAGAATCAACCTAGTTATCCATTATCATCATCATTTCAAAGGCTTACGCCGCACTGGACATGTTCAATACAACTTCACACATCTGGTAGCTCCATTGTGAATGTTTGTTATTTATTCTAACACAATGAAGGACATACTTGAGGTGCAAATTGTTATCTAGTGGTCTCTGTTGACAATAGGTCACTCCTCGAAATTTCCGTGTAATTCTTCTTTTTATTTTTGGCACGCATTGTGGCGTGAAGTTGGCCATTTATTCACTATTATTGTTTCTTCCCCACGGGTGATCGAATATTACGAAGGCGTTATGTTTGCTTTGATTTTGCATTGAATTTTTGTGACGTCGTTAATACCTAATAACTTATTTTAATTTTAAACTTTAAGTTAAGTAAATAAGGAATACAATTGTATGGCGTTGACTAGCATTTGTAGACGTATGGAAATTATCAATGAATATATTTTGTCACGTGACAAGTGAAGCACTTGGTGACCAGTTAGTACAATGTAAACTCTCTTTAGGCACAATCCATTCATTATTTAGATTTATCATTACAATTCCCAAACTAATTTTTAAAAATTTCGAGTATTTAAAAGAGATTTAATATAATAACTATTATTCTTATAATTAGAGGGAAGATTCAGAAAATGGTACGTAATTATACAGTATTAATTGCTAACAATTAAGTGATTACGTTTAAAACAATTACTTTGATTTGATGAAGGGGATAAATTTCAGGAATTTCTCAAATATTTTTTTAACAAGATGTTTAATAATGGGGCAGCCATTGCATTCGGTACACGAAATTTTTACATACCATTGGATGTAAAATGAATTTAAAACACTTTGTTTAATTTCTCCTTTATTTAATACGTTGCAATTGGTAGGCAAATTAACGACAGTCTGCCGTCCTGGAGTAGCAGCACCATTATTAGGTGTAATATCCATTTTTCTTTTTGTTTTTTTTTTTAACGTGAGGAAATTCTTTACGGACTTCCTGACATTATTTCGGATAATGCCAGGGGTGTGTCGGACTCCCTGGGGCAAACGCGCATACGTATTACAGTATCGGCGCCAGCGCGGCATGCTCGATAGCGCATGCACGCGAGATGTATCGACTAAAACCTCACAGTGTTCCTCTCGATCGACAATTGGCAGAGATACGGGTGAGCTTTCGCAATCTTCCGCGTCTCTGCCAGCATCCGTGAAGTGACCTAGTCCCATTTTGGGATCTGCGTAGAAGCATAAATAAGTTTTAATGGGTGATGCACATTCGTCTTCTCAAACTAACATAGCGGAGGTGACTGCTGGCTGAAGACATTTCTCTGTGGAAGCAGTTGTTTCCGCTCATAGCTTAAGATCAGAGGGGGTATACAGGGTGTCCCGTAAGTAGTGGTGTCAACGGTATTTTACAGATAGAGGGGTTCAATATCTAGAATATAATTTGGTGATTTTTTTTAATACCTTCTGGTTTAAAAGTTATGACATTTTTAAAGAATTATCATTTTTTCCCCCGTTTTATCACAAAATAATGTTATAAAAAATTGTTTACAATCATTTTCACTGATATTTTTATTTAAGTGGGTTGAGAAAACACAGGGCTTTCTTATTAAAATATTATTTGTAACCAATTAATAACCATGATTAAATAAAAAATTAAAATCTAAACAAGATTTAATTTATCAAATTTTAAGCAAAATATTTAAACGAAGCTGGTGTAAAAAAATTGTATGTAAGGTTACGGGACCATTATTTTAAAAATATCTACAATTCACACGGACTCTAAAAACGTATAATAATGTTCACTGTCATTTTAATTAAATGCGTTTAAAATTTGATAAATTAAATCTTGTTTAGATTTTAATTTACTACTACTACACTACTTACGGGACACCCTGTATATGTAGTGCTATTATAAAAAATATTTTGATCTATAGAAATAAAAGTTTTAGCAGACATAGAAAGTTTGGGAAACATTATTAAGCTAAATAAAGAAACCTCCGACAATGGCACAACACGGGACTGGTCATTCGAAACTTATAACGCGTGCTCGTTACTGCACTTTACTGTGCACTTGCAAAGAAAATACAGAACTCGTGAATACCAAATGGACATTCAAATACATCTAATCATATTAGTTAGTTAGGAGTAGCAATTACGATGATGAAACTTGAATAGGTAAAAAAATGTCTTACAAAAAAAAAACTAACGTCCAATTTACTGGCTGATTATTTATATGATATCCATGGTTTGTAAGTGGATAATCAATAAATGTAGTGTTTTTTATAAAAACGCGACGTCAAAAATGCTAATAACAACCAAAAATTACAGTATTTAAGTTAGATTTAACCATTTAATTGAAAAGAACCTAAATTAAATTAGTGATAATATTCTTATGTTTTTTTTTCGAGTGTCCAATAATAATTATACGAACTATAATTGTACACGACTCACACCTTCTTCTCTGCTCGTGCCTCCACTCCAAACAATCACAAATTGACATTCGACTAAAAAAAGAATACGTCAATAAATCCTTGTAGTTGGCTTTTGCCGCTAACATCTGTCCGTACATTGAAAATGGGTAAATAAATGAATAGAGCACAATCGTGATGAATGGTTGATCTATGTTTTATAATTTTAAATAAGTGTCGCAGGTTTAAAATTACAAATTTTCTATTTGTTGGTGTAAATCGAGAACAATTCAACCTTTGTGAACGTGTCACTATATGAAACATTGTTTCAAAATGTTTCACACGGACATTTTTTTTGTTGTTGTTTTTTTCATCATAATTGTACAAACTAAGTTATAAAATATATTACACATTATTTCAGAACACGATTTAGTTTATAAAACTAAATTAACATATCTATTCAACGCGACTAAGTATCGTTTTCGATTAATCATGTTTAATCCGTTTCGAAAGCTTTGCAGGCATCGATAGTCACAGTAAAGCTTTTTAGGTTAAAACAATTATTTGTTAAAATCTTTGAAAATATTCATAATGTCTACACTACTCTACACACTAAATTAAAAAAGAATTTTATTCAAAACTTTTAGTTTAACGAGAGAAACAAATAACAGAATTGATAAAAATAAATTAGAAATAAAACAGACCAATAAAATTCGACTATTATTAAATAACTAAACTATTTTCAATACAAATTTCTTAGTAAAACTTCCTCCAAACATTATCAGTTATCAAGCAAGCGTGTTGTACTAATATTGACTGAGCGTGGGCGTAAGTGTCGATTTATATGCAATCAATAAGAGATAAGAAGCTCTTGCTGTCCCGACTTAAGAGGTTATGAATCACACTCTCCATTCATTTGTAACCCCTAAGTGTTCTTGTGTCCCAATTTTACGAAATTCAGAATGAGTGGTGGTTATTAGTTCAGTCGTTGTCTCGGGTATTAGCGCCAATTTCACGTGTGACTAGAATCAAAAGTGCCAATCCCACTTTTGACTAATTTGTGGGTATCACTTAGTGACCCTAGTCCACATCTTAACATCAGTGTGGTCGCTAGACTCATAAATAAATTAAACGTATTTTTTAATATCTAGATACAATCTGTAACATCCGTGAAGTGACCTTGTCGTGTTTCGGAAGAGTTACAGATGGTGCATGCTCGTCTACTCAGGCCGGCACAGCGGAGGTGACTGCTACCCGTAGAGATTTGTCCATAGTAGCAGTTTAGTAGCAGTTGTTTCCCTTCATGACCACACTGTAGCTTTACATGAGGCGGAGTGTTGTCATATGCCGAGCTACAATTAAAAAATATACGAGTAGAAGTTAAGGACACAAATACAGGGTTAACAGGAACAACTTAACCAATAGCGTGATAACGACAAATCGTTTGAGATCGATTTTAATAAAATACTCAGAGAAAAAATAACACTCTTTGTTATAGAAATATTGAAGCTGACTTTTGAGAATTTATTATGTGTGATAAGAAATAAATAAAATTAGAATTATTTACAAAGTATTCTTATTGTACTTTATCATATAGAACATGTAATAGGTACACTGACAACAAAGGCGTGTTCAACTTATATTGTATGAATTACCGCGTTCCTAATACCTCAAGCTTATTTTTATTCATAATATAACGGATATTTTTTTCTACAATAAAAAAAGTTAAGAATCAGAAAAACAAACAAACTATATTTCCGATCAAAAAGAAATCAGCTTTCAATTTCTATGTTTATTTTAAAGCAGTAGTTTTAAACATCTTGACAAAAACCAAACATTGGCACACCTTGCTCGGCCATTGCCCTTTCTGGCCTAAAAAAATGTCAAGGTGTAGTCTCTGACCCTTTTACCTTTTATCACATTCACCCTAATTCCAATAATGTCCTTACAAGTCAACATGTCGGTACTTGCAGACGGCATTCTTATCTGAATTGCCCTTACTGCCCTAAAAAGTGTAAAAAGGTGCATATGACCCTTTTATAATACATACACCTTCCTTTCTAATCTACAATATTAAATAAGAATCCGTTATAACAGTTCTTGAAGTAAAAAAAAGTTACACTATGTTACAAATCGATAGAATGTTTTATAACTTATAAATAAAAAAAATCATATGCGACAGACATCGCCTCAGAGCTGTTATGCTTGCATTCTCTCTGCTTTGCTGTATATCCATTGATGTAAGTTTCCTCAAGCATAAGAAAGCATCCCGAAAAACGATAGACGCAAGCGATTATTTTTTCGCTTTCAAAATTCGAACTTTGCAGATACTAGTTTTTTTTTTTTTGTTTTTTGATTGAAATAATCTTTTAAAGTTTAATTAAAACATGTTCATGCAAAACCTAAGAAACCGTTAGGTATACAATGCAAAATAACTCGTTTCAACCATTAACATTTATTTATAAATTGAAATATTGCATCGCTAATTATATTATTAAGTTTTTAATTACAATTTGTCACCTCACTAACTATCGGGTGTGCGAGTGTAATGAATATCAATGTCATTAAAGAGTAAATAAAAATACTTCTGGCAGCAGACGAGTTCTCAATAATTATGACATAAAATTGATGACGTTAAAATATCGTGATCCGAACATCCCTGACCACTAAGTGCTGGGTACGCGCAAATTTAGTGCGTTTTTTTATAAAAACGCGACGTCAAAAATGCTAATAACAACCAAAATCAGGAATTACAGTATTTAAGTTAAGTCAGAATCAGTGATTTGGGAACTAATGCTTATGTTTAAAGTAAACTCACTCATGTTAGCGAACATTTTATGTTATTTTTGAACAAGGAAGTTTTAAGACTAAAATCTAATTACTTTTGATTGCATAACCGGTGCATGGAGACGATCCACTAAATAAAGATTTTTATAGTCATGTATGATAATTTAATAAATGGAAAAGTTTTTACAACAATAAGTAAAATTATTTCTTTTTATTTTGCCGTCGCGTCGCCTTCATTCGTTTGTTTTTATTTATTTTTTTATTAACTTTTGACAGGTGAATTTGACATTCCTATTTGACTTTATTTTACAGTAATGTTTATTGCTTGGAAGAGATCGCTTTTCAGCCATAACAGCATTGCTTATAAGAAATTAGCTGACCCTACTTTCAGGTTAGGTTTATTCATGTTGGTCACCCTATTACGAAATGTCAATGAACCAGATAAAGAAATATCGATGTCGGACAACCATAATTTTCTCTCTTGGTTTGAAATATAACTGAGGATAATTAAGAAAGCCTAATAATCACTGTAACTTAATTAAATCGTAGGCATTCAAGTTTTAATAAATAATGATTACAATAGGCACTGAGCGATCAAAGTACATATAACATAGTTACATTGATACCGATCAGAATTTAGTGAGATTTGAACACTGGTCTCATCAATCGTCTTTTACCGTGAGCCACAGCCGCTCTTAATAATTATTAGATGTTTACACAAAATAATATAGGTTTGACGTAGATAAAACTATTTTAAAATCTTTTCCATGGGATATAGCATTCCAGGCTCTATGGTTGGAAACATATAACTCAGCTATTATATTTTATATCAATAGAAGTTGTAGTAATAGATAATATAACAAAACACTAAGTTGTCTTTTGTAAAAGGAAACGAAATCTCGTGCAAACCACTTGAAAATGTATTGTTACATAAAACGACAGGGCAAATAAAAGAAATACGAAAAATGCATACAGACCGCCTGCAAACGATTTTGCTGCCGGCTAATAAGACTATGTATTACGTAAATGTAAACAATGCACGATTTTAAAATACCAAAAAAAAAAAACTTTTCTTTCCTCTGAGTACACATTGTGTTACATTGATTCTTTATTGTTCAATTACATTAGGATTTTGTTTAAAAATGTTTATTCTTTTTTAGAGTTTATTCACTTGGTAAACATCCTCGTTATAATTAAAAATAACTAATGAATGAGTGGCCGTTATTTAGCGTGAACTCACGGTCGATCAGTCCCGTGTTCAAACCTCACTAAATTCTGACCGGTACCAATGTATGTTATAACTTTGATCGCTCAGTGCCAGTGTTACAAGCATTAGCTTAGCACAGGAATTAAAAAAAAAATGAATTTAAAGATATTATGCAACTTACTATCCCTCAACAACCAAATCATATTAAGTATTTTATTATATTAAAAAACATACATTAAATTAAATATAACAATATTTAATTAAATTGTACGCATTTATGACGATACGCTAGTATAGATAGTGAATTAAAGAAATAACGAGAGAAGTGTGCACTGTCAATCTGGATGGTGCACATTCGTCTCCTCAAGCCGGCGTAGAAATGTATATGTAGTAGCAGTCGTTTCGGTTCATGGACCGCACTCTAACTTTACATCAGGCTTCGCTCCGTTGCCATAAGCCGAGCTACAATAATAATAAAAAGAAAAAAGATAGCATAACTTCTACATCAAAATAACATCTTACGAGTTCAAAATTAATTACAATTTGTTAAGCTCATCAGTGCGGTGTTTATATTATAATGAACTGGAGCAAGTTTCATTCATTCATTAGAGTTGGACACTTCTATACAGTTAATTGTTTGAACTTGCTTCGTCTGACATCGTGTTTTTTAATTAAGACACTGGTTAAGAACATCCGCTCAGTCAAGTGGCCGGCCGATGACTCGGCACTTGATTCGATGATGCAATTGTCTTGAGGTGACCCGGAGAGTTTATTATACAACTTCCGATGAAAGTGTCAAGGTTTATCAATTCGCAATTACTACGCAATATTTTACAATCATTACTATTTTTATAGTAGCCCGTCATGTGACCTCACTCAGCCTGCTAGTATGCGAGGCAACAAAGTTACCACAAAGAAATATTTGCAGCCTGTAGTCGCCTCTATGCCGGCTTGTGCACTGTACAAGCCTAGTAATACCAGGGCAGACTACCTCTCATTGCTGGGCAATCGTATATTTTTCACTTTCAATTGTTATTTTACGAATAATTTTAGTTCAAACACGCATCTAACACACATGTATTTTTGTATATAAGTAAATAAATAAATAATTGATTTATTATTATTATTATTGTTATAGCTATAAATAAAAAATAACAATTACAATATATTGGTATCAGCAAACAAGATAAATTTTATTTGATTACTGGTTTTAATTTATAAAACACATTTATGACTATCGTAAGTCAAAGAAACATTAATTTAACTACGCCCGTATTACTAACACTTAAGGCTATACTAAATGATGGCTTATACTGAAGATAGACTGCTAATAGAAAGAAAATTAAGCACCGAGCTAACACATGGCTATAAGTAAACACCAAACGGTCAAACTTGCCCCCGAGCTCCTCACTAAAAAGAAAAGTGCCATAGCCCAAAACCGGAGAAAGGTAATAAGAAGCTACTCCGTTGGTATTAAAAAAGTAGTGTCACATGCTGAATACGCAAAATAGTTCACAACCAGCGCCGAATCTTCTTGTGGCAGATAAAGGAAATATAAAAAAGAGGCGGTCAAATGCCATGCCCCAATGCCATGGTCGTTATACTGGAGCTTTTTTTTTTCAGCAATTATGATGAAAATTGAATGGAAAATAATCAACGCAAACACCCTGCCTAAGGTTAGCAATAAACACTACTCAAGTATAGGCTCTTCACATTACCGTGTCAAAATTTCTCTGTCCAAAAACCAGGCAGAAACTTTATTTTAACCATTAAAATAGCCCCCCATTAGCGTTATTTGCGTCAGTAAAATATAGTACTTATTACAAGTGCAAAAGCACGTTATTTGCGTGCATCCATTAAACGGACAACTTTGTATTTCGCTAGCTAATTGTATAGATCACTAAGCAAGAGCTTAATTGCAATTTTCTAGTTGGTAGTCCTAATATTTAATAGCAACTGCCGCGAGGGCATTCGTGGAAGACGATGTAACTAGAGGTTGATGATATGAGATGAATGAACGCGTTTCGTGACAGACTTAGGGTTGTTATTAAAACAAACATATTCGTTATCGATTTTTTTTTTGTATACTTCAGTGCCTATAGGCACTATTAAAGAGTGGTAGGCAGACTGATGATGGTTATTTGTCCAGTCTGTCGTCCTGGGGTAGTACCACCACTTTCGAATGTAACACCCGTGAAGTGAACCTTGTCGCGTTTCGGGAATAGTTTGAAAGTAGCCAGGTATTAAAGAGGAGTGTGCACTGTCAATCTAGATGGTACATGCTCGTCTCCTCAAGCCGGCATAGCGGAGGCGACTGCTGCCCGTAGAGATTTCTCTGTAGTAGCAGTTGTTTCCATTCATGGACCGCACTCTAGCTTTACATCAGGCGGAGTGTTGTCACATGCCGAGCTACAATAAAAAATATAAAAATAAAGTTGTATATAGTTGCGACTGTAAATTACTTAGTTTTAACTAATAAACAATTTCTTGACATTAAAAGCACGTTACAGTACCAGTAGATGAATAATATTAAAATAATAATAAAATATTATATAATATATTAAATAGAATATTGAAATATAAGGTATCGTAGTATTTATAAAAAAAAAACGTTATTAAGCCCATAAATATACCTATTTATTTTTTATTAAAAAAAACATCGATATCATTTATTGATCACATCACTAGTAAAGACAGACAGGTCCAGCGGCACGCTCGCTGCATCAATTAAAGCACCGGCCATTACAATTCATTCACGATTATTGTTATTCCGCGCTGCGCCCGCGCAACCGACACCGCCAATGACGTTGGTACTCACCAAACCGAAAGATTTATATGTAGCTCATGATTTTTTGAAACCTGTACATTCTGAACCACTTCTTTTGCAAGTTTTTTTAAAATTTTAACTTGGACACTGCCAATTTAGTTTATATAGGAGCTCAAATTATTTGAATTCTTTATAATAATATAAGGTAAATAGTTCTGCCTCCCTTAATAAGACAAAATATATAATAATAACCATATTCGAAAAAGTACACAAAAGATTATAATTTCAGATTACAAAATAATTAAAAATACCACGCATACAAGCAAGTACGGATGTAACGACCTTCCAGACTTTATAAATAAATAGGCTTAAACCTCATTACACTCGAATTAAGAAAACTAGGTTGTGTTAAAAAAAGGTTTAACAGGAAAGTCCAACAATTGGCGGTATGCGAACAATTTGAATTATATGACAAAACGGTTTATATCCTTGAACGTAGCCACTTCGTTCGGATGTTTATGATATATCCACTAATTACTATAACTGTTAACGATTTTAATTGTACCCCACTATTGCTAATTACATGTTTATATCACTAAAACCCAGAGCTACTCAAACTTCTGACTTTCATTAACATTTATATTCAATTTTATATAAATTTAATAGTCGCTCTGACGTTTTATTAATACTATTTCAATTAATACATTTTAAAATTATGCTTTTATGGACATAATAAAATACATAAATTTCATCAAAATTAACCATTAAACGAACTAAAAGGATACTCCAATATAACCCATATTATGTACAAATAATATTAACAAACAATGTAGCAAAAAAGCAATTACCACTAAACTGCCAGTTAAAACAACAAGAGTTTATATTTGGAAGAAAAACTTTCGAATTACAAAATTAATTCATTATAAAAACTCGTTCGGTGTACCTACTTCTTTGTAAAAGATTGGGAAGATTTGATATTTTTGAACATCGAACGGGAGTTAAAAGCTTGTTAAAAGCTCATGTTTTGGGCTAAGTAAAGACTTCCGCATGCAATGGAACCTTCGTGAAAAACACACTTTCCGTTACCACTCGATTATATTGGATGCACTTTATTATGACAATATTTTTTACATAACCACATGATTGACACTGTCTTTTAAAACATATATTATACATACTGATATCCGCGACTTCGTATGCGTATTAGTCTTATGTTTTTAACGTTCACATTTCATTTGTAGGGAAACTTTTCAGTGATTTAAAATAGTTGTATTTATGTTAATCCAAAAGAAAAGTAAAAAAATAATAATTATACTTTTCATAAAACTGAATGGTAAAAAAATCATCTTAATGCCTATACATAATCTACTTGTAATCTTGGGCGACAAACAAACATACTTTCATCTTTATAAAATTAGTATACAATATGCTTTTTTAGTTTAACTTAAATACTCGTAACTTCCTATTTCTAACTCAAATATCGGCAGTCACGGTCCACGCTGTTTAACGTTTTGAACAAAAGAAAAAAAAACAATAGAAAACTGGCAAAGAAGAAATATATTTTCAATAATACGCAACAACCAAAATTACGTTTTTATACTGTCTAGAATTCATTTTATTATACCAATTTTAAAGCAACGTGTGAAATGACCGCGTCATGTTATTTGATTATATACTTATTTGTTATTAAAAAACAATAAATTTCTTTTAAGCATCTTACGGCGAAAGGTTAATCATACTAATTTTGCTTATAGCAAAGCTGACCTATTTATTAACAAAAATGTAACAAGAAAAAATTGAATAATATCTCAACAGTTAGATTTTTTAGTTACATTTTTGAAAGGGACCGTCTTTTTTGCCAAAATTACCTGCCTTTGAAAGGTTTTCTTTATAAAATACGAATGTTTCTTGAGACAGTTACAATTTTGGCCGTTATAATTGTATAGAATTTCTTTGTTGATCATATGGGTGAAGCTAAACAAACTATAGAGTCGTATTCTATTTATTTTTAAACAAAAATATAATCTAGTCTAACTTAATCTAATATTAACGAGTTATATTCTTTAGTTATCAGGCACCACTGTCCGCCTCATTCTAGAGTGGAATCCATGAGCAGTCGCCCCCGTAATGTCGGCTTGAAGAGTCGAATATGCACCGTCCAGCCTTGCTAATCCTAGAACTTTTTTCCTTTGAGGCACTTAAAATGCAGAAAAATTCGTCTCTATAGCTTTTTATGTCGGTATCGTTCGTATGGTACATTACCTGCCTTGTAGGTATAAAATAAAGTATAAGAAACGCTGAGAAAATCTTCGAAAACATAATCTATAATCCAAAGGCAACACGTGCACAGAACCATTATTGATTTTGCCGTTTTTTTCAACGAAATTGCCTGAGTCGAGGTCGCGATTAAAAAAAAACATTAAAATGATAGGAGTTGTGTGAATGAGCTTTATTATAAACTTGGGCTATGACATTTTGGTTTTTGTGCACTCGTCGAGAGTCGCGTGGCAGTTACTTATGGAATGTCGGTAATTTTATCATCTTGTATATACTATGTAGTGTGGGAAAATGCACATGTACTATTATATATATTTAATTGTGAAGGTCTACGTGATAAAAGCTTAAAGTAATTACTGATAATAACTCTTTATATTAATTGCTGTATAGCAATTTTCTTATTAATTTTTTTATGACTAACTTCTTTACTAAAACGTGTAAGTTATTTATCAATTTAAAGAAAGTAATACATAATAAAATAGAAAAAAAATGGTTTTCTATTAAATTAATATCATAATTTAATAATAAATAAATTTAGCATTATAATACTATTGTATAATAATACTATACTTAATAATATTATTTTTTTTTCGCCGCAATTTTTGTGCTCTTCGATTTTCCTTATAAATTAATAGTTTATACAATTTTTATTAAGTTATACTAAAAATCGAATAGAAAAACATCAACACACACACTGACCTATAAAATTTTCATTAATTCTAGCATTTAAACAACAAAACTTAATAAAATATGTAATGAATATGTTATACAATTAATAATAGGTAAATCAGCAAACAGCAGTAGCAGAACAGAAAGTAAAAGTTAAGCTCACGGATGTCAACATCATGACTTTCAACCCTACTCATCAGAAAGTCCGGAAAAAGAGTTTAAAGTTTCATAGGGACGTAACCCTTTCAATTTCAAGAGAAAACAAATATTTTAAAAACAATTCACCGATTTGAAACTTAATAGTTGCTAGTCAATGGATGTGTTGACAGGAATTCCCATGCAAGACACACACCCTATATAAACTCAACTAGCTACCTTTATTTTAAATAACACTAAATTAAATCCTACTATATTAATCATTCGAATCAACTTTGCGCACTTACGACTTTAAAGCTTCGCCTGATGTTGAGAGGTTCATATCAGACAGCAGTCACCTACACCATGCCGGCTTACATTGCCAGGGCACACTCCTCTCGCTATACTCAGTTACTACTAAGTTTTTTTAATTATAGCTCGGCATTTTTATTGTAGTTGATCCTGAAACGCGATTAGGTCTCTTCACGGATGTTACACTTGAGAACTGAATTAATAATCATCATCAGACTGCTTACCACTATTGTTTATTTTGTTTAATATTGTCTAAGTGATGTTTATTTTTTATTTTTGTATTATTTTTTACACCTATACCGTAAAGCCTATCATTGGCCTTATTGTTATAAATTAAGCTTTTTTGTTATACTCTAGGTTTACGCTGTTGGCTTTAAAACAAATAAATAAATAAATCTTCATTATAATTTCATTTTTGAAGCGTATCGTCATAGACGCGTCACGATTGATACCTAGTAAATGCCGAAACTGTCAACAACAAATTTATACACATATATTTTACATAAATCAAAAAAATACTATAAAACGAATTCACAATCAAAGAAATATTTGTATTAATAAATCGACACTAATGTCTTTATTAATACCAAATTTGTTCCCACAAAAATAATCTACATAATTATGGTAATTTAAAAAAATCTTCGTCTTATTTTTACAACGTTTCGAGAGATAAGCACTGTAAGAACAAGGCGTCTATGACATAGCTACACATCTCTTTAGAAATGTGTTTGATAATATAGATATTATTATCATGTTTCAATGTCAAAATATTTGATATTATTGAATTTATTAACTACGATGAGATTGTAACAACAACATTAATAAACCCTAAGAAATAGGTTATGCTGAAAAATAATTACTAGAATTATTTTATTTTTATCTTAACCATTTTTTTTTTGAAATTTCTGGCTACCCTAAGAAATTGTTATCCATTTCTTTCTTTCTCTTTTTGGCTTCTTTTTTTTCTAGCAGACATACCAACCATCAAACATTTCCATGACATCCCGTTTTGAACGGGACTTGGAAAACTTCAAGTAGGTAGATAAGACGATTACATTTCGTTATATCTATTACTACAAAAATCAATAAATTTAAAGATTTTTAGATGCACATTCGTCTTTAAGCCAGCATTGTGGATACGATACTCAGTACAGACATTTCTCTGTGGTTGTTTCCGCTCATGGACCGCACTCTATCTTAATATTCGTGTGGTTACATGCTGAACTACTATAAAATATGTTCATATTATACTCGTAAAAAACTATAATTGTTCAACAATATTTTAATAATTAATAACTTATTTTATACCTTATCCCGTCAAACATGGTATATCTTTTCCTGGTTCCGCGGCATCATTACAAAATAATAAAAATGTTTCACACAAAAAATTAATAAATCCGAACACACACGATTCTTTATGAATAAAATGGTCAAGTGTAGGTACAAGCCGACCTACAAGATTGATGGCATAATAAAATCACCTTTTTATAACTTACATATAGCTTTATAATCTCAAATTTGACTTTTATCTTCTAGAAAGCTTGTAAAAAGATAACCTATCTATGAAACACGATTGCGTTGATTAAGTCGCTTCCTTGTCGGTACACGGACAGGTTATAATACCTAATTAAAACTAAAATCAACTTAAATAAGCCATTTTATTGTCATATAGTGTAAATAACTTGTTTATTTTAACGAAATACTCAACGTCCCATAATAATATAAGAAAGTTTTATTGTTACTTTTATACGTTTCCTAAACAAAAGGAAAAATGTATTAACTTTTTTTTAAAATATTAAAACGGTTAGATTTTTTTATTATAGCCCGGCGTCAGAATGCTGTCGATTAACAAAGTATCCGCTCCGCTATGTCGGATTGAGGAGACGAATATCCACCGTCCTCATCTCGCTATATAACCAAACTGAGCCCTAGTAACCGCGATTTCATATGAAAGATGAAAATGGTGGTCGACAGACTGGGTTAATAACTAATAACCCTCATTAGTCTGCCTACTACTGTATCACTATATCAAAATAAGACAAAATAAAGTAATAAAATTTGTTGAAACTTTTTCCATTTTAAACCTTTAGAACGACAAGGATTACACATTAAAATTAAAATAATAAATTACCTTATTTAATTTGTAACAACTTCTATAAATATTTCGTCAAATTATAAAAAAAAAACTGTAAAATTATAAAAAAAATGGTCAATACAAAGATAAACTTAGAATTTATATCGCGAATCAATCATCGCGCCTAACGTTCATTCATAAACTCACGTCAATCATAGTTGTATTGGCACTGCAATAAAAGTTATATCACTTTTTGCAAACATCGAATAAAATGAATCGAATCGTTCAATAATAGTTCTCGATATCGTAATGCTCTAGGAGTATTATACTCTTTTCATGCGTGACCACTTTTTTCCTCTTTCTAACGGCTGCACTATTTCATTTTTATTCACGCAATAATATTGCACTGATATAATATAGACTAATAAAACTTACAGATAATTTTATAATATACATAGTTTTTTTTCTCGAAAATTCCGTGTTCAAGGGAAATTATATATGAAGATCACACATTGCACATTCAATTCACCTTGCTAGAAATTAAATTAAATTCACTCGCTTGCTAAATTCTGATCGATACCAGTATTACTATGGCACAAGTGCTAGTTTAGTTACTATATGCATTTAAAGAAAAATCAGCCTAGGACCAATTTTTTATTTTTATAGAATTACGAGTAAATAATAAACGGTAACAAGAAATGTATGAAGACAGCAGTTAGCTCCGCCGCAGTCATGCCAACCTGGCATTGCGTGTGTAGGTACACTATTCAGGTTATAATTGACTACTTTCAAACTGATCTCAAAATGCGATTAAGTTACAGGTGTATTATTAGGTTATTTTAAAGTGATGGTACGAGTACTACCCCAAAACGACAAACTAGGCTAATAAGAATCGTCTGTCTGCCTACCACTCTTTAAAAATGATATTTTTAACCATTTTAACCAACCAACAAATAGTTTGAAAGTAGCCAGGTATAACAAGAGGAGTGTGCACTGTCAATCTAAGATGGTACATGCTCGTCTCCTCAAGCCGGCATAGTGGAGGCGACTGCTACCCGCACAGGTTTCTCTGTAGTAGCAGTTGTTTCCATTCATGGACCGCACTCTAGCTTTACACCAGGCGGAGTGTTGTCACATGCCGAGCTACAATAAAAAAAAAAAAAAAAAATTAATTTGTCTTCTCTACACAAGTTGTGTTACTAAATAAAGAATTCATAACATAACGCAATAGCGACAACTTGATTTTCCGAGCGAGAATCTTCATTCTTACGTGAGTCTTTTTTGTATTAATAAGATTCAGTTCCTGATTCCAATAGAAATAAAAATTCTTAAGCATCTCTCTCATAAAATTCTTAACCATCATAAAATGTAAATGGCAACAGATATTACTGTCAAACATCCTGTGACAATTCGTAATAATGTAGCTTTGCAAGCATTTCTTAAAACACATTTTAACATTTCAATAACTAGTTGTTTAATTACTACTTTAAGCATTTTAATTACGTTTTAATTTATTTCTCAATACAGTTACTTTTTTTCTCTTTATTATTTAAAGAAATTAACAATATCTTACATAATGTAAGATCTTTTTTTTTGTATGAGTTTGTGAAATTTGCGTTTATATTACTTTAAAAAAATGTGTTTAGCTTCAATACATCGCACTGGTCATTCATTTGAAGATTTCCCAAAAGCTTAAGATTAACAAACGACAGTTACTCTCACTTCTCAATATTTACAATGGCAAGTATCAATTTCTTTAGTCCATTATTCATGCAGATGGGATCAGTAACGCTCAAGATTCAATCACTAACGCTAAATTTAATCTCAGAAATGGATCCTACAGACAGGGTGTCGGTCTGTTGCCTTTTGCTTCGGACACGCGACTTCGAAGAACTGAAAGGCCATTGTTATGCTTTTTAAGAAAGTATTCTGTTACACTTCTTCATGGCTCGTTACTAATGTTTTCTTTGTATCGCCATATTGGCCATATAATGAGTAATGGTTCCGTTTGAAGTCATATAGGTATATAATATCAGAAGAGCAGAATCACTGGCTATATTTAAAAGAAAAATAAAAGAATACTACCTATCTACTTGTTCCTAATATTCTCACCTCCTCAAGTATTTTATTATTTTATATATACTTTATTTATTTTCTATTGTGCACCACACTTTGTTTCTATCCCTTATACTATTCTCCATCCCCTATAGGTTGCCTGGAAGAAATTGCCGCCTTAAGGCCGCCTATTGTGTTATCTAATTTTCGATAAATGTATTAATTAAAAAAAAACTGTGCTTCTGCTTTTTTTGTTTGCACAATAAAGAGTTTTTTTATTATTATTATTATATACTCATTGTAAAATCACTTCAATTTTTATGGTAAACAGACTAATGGTGGACTGATGATGATGACCCAGCCAGCTATTCTAGGATACGACCACCACATTCAAGTATAACACCCGTGAAGTGACCAATTCGCGTTCCGGTATCAACTTGGAAGTTGTTGATGTTGTCTGTGGTCACCAGTGGAGTGGTCACTTTCGGTTTACCACAAAAAAAAACTTTAAAGGTTAATCTAATATGTAGAGAACCATATAAGAAAGTTAAACATAACCCGGCACAATTAAAGTTTGATAGGTTTTATCAATCACGCGTAGGCAAGATTGAACGTCCCCAGAAGGCAGCACGAGAAACTACAGCCTTACTCTTAACTTACAACTACTCCAAAAAATTACCTGGATTTAATAGTGAGTTTAACATAGCATTACAAGTTCAGAATAAGAGTGCATGATGATTGGCAACCATTATATTCAGTAATTTTGACTTGTATGATAATTGATAATATAAAAAATAGTCTGATACAAAAGAATTAAAATATACCTTTTTTATTGTAGCTTGGCACATGAAAACACTTCGCCTGACGTAAAGTTAGAGTGTGGTCCATGAAAGGAAACAACTGCTACTACAGATAAATTTCTACAGCCAGCAGTCGCCTCCGCTATGCCGGCTTGAGGAGATAATTGTGTACCATCCAGATTGACAGTGCACACTCCTCTCGTTATACCTAGCTACTTCCAAACTGTTCCCGAAACGCGACAAGGTTACTTCACGGGCGTTACATTCGAAAGTGGTCGTACTACCCCAGGACGGAAGATTGGGCTGATACCCATCATCAGTCTGTCTACCACTCTTTAATAATGCTTATAAAATACTCTAAATTGTCAAGTGTAAACAAAATCAAAGAGTTAAAATTTTCAATTATATTTAAACTGCAAGAATCAGACCCATGCAGGGAAATTATTCAAAACCTAAGACCCACATCAACTGAAGAACTAGTAGTTTTAAAACAATTATTAAGGACTCGTTGTGGCAAATGCGTTATTAAACGCTGTTTGTGTGGAAGGAATGTTATATAAACATAGCGTGGACTAAACGATACAATTTTTGCAGTTATTGTTTATTAAATTAACCTGTCTGTACACGAGAATTAAAATTGATAATAAATGGCAAATTAATAGTAAGTACAATAAAAGTTTAAAAAATCTCATAAAGTTTCAAAGAAAGGAGTAAAAATGTTATCAAAGCTAAATTTACGAATAAACAATCAAAATTACGCAAGTAATTTCTCTCAACCGAAATAAATAACATTCGATGCAAAATATCAATTGCTGAAGACCACCACGTAGAAAATAAGACATCAAACAAATTGAAAGGGATCAGAGGCACGAAGGCACGGGAGGGCATTAGAAAGGAACCTAAAGCTCTCTCCGTTTCTAATAAAATAATTTCTCATGCGCCTGCGCTGATATTGCAAACGATGACCATGTGACCGCGGATTTTGTTGCTCAAATACAGGATGCTTTTATGATTAAATTATATATTGTAATCTTTAAATTTCTAAAAAAAATTATTTTACAAATATAACTACAAAATTTATACATATTTCACTGACAATTATTTATTTATTATAAGGAATTGTGTAAAGAAAAAGATGATACCTAATTGTTTCTAGAAATTTTGAAGACATCAGTAAATAATTTAATCAATATAAGAAAAAAGTTCCGTATGTACCTTAACGTAACAAGTATCTACCTATACTCTAAATCCATTGAAATCCAGAATTAACAATGCCTTCTGCAACTCACCCGATATCTCAAAGCATGGTGGTCCAATCTTCAAGATGATTAAATTAGGCTACAAACGGATATAACATGCGAAATGATATACAATGAACCGAGTCCGAGTTCGCATAATGAAGCAATCAAATAGTTACCATTGTATCTGAGCCGATACCGATATACTGGACTTAACGCAAACGATTACGTTACATTACGGACTACGATATTATTCAATTGCTGAACTTCTACTAAAATTAATTCCATTTTCAAATTCATAACTTGCACGTAATTAATTGTGGTAAACGTTGTTAAATGTAAAGTAGTGTTTTTAGAGGTTACCATAAACGTTTGACATAGTGACTTAGAAGTTAACGTTCTCGAATTTTGCATACAAGTAATCCTGTTAAGTTACTTGCAGATCACAAAAACTTGTTGCATTTTAAAATCCTTTACGAAAGCAAACATTTGACGTTTGAAGGAAATTGAGCGAATGATTCTTTTTGTCAGCCTTTTCGGTATTCGAGATTTATACACATCTGCGGATTTTGAAAGCTAAACAAGCTTTTGTTAGTTTTATTTATACTTCATAGCTATTACTTTTATTAAAATTAAAATGATTGTTTTTCACTTATAAGCCAAGTCTCAATAAAGACCCGAACATAATTTGGTTAATTAATTTAATTAAGTTAATAAAAAAATATACATATTTACGATTAATAGATAAATCTAACTCGGTTTGGTGCTGAAAAATCCCAAAATTTAGCTAAAGGAAATATTATTTATCGAACGTCCAAAGTTATTGATTTACTTCGATTCTTGGTCAATATATTTAATATCCTTCCTTCAGATGTCCGTTTCTTAGCATTATGCTCTGAGACATTGTCAACATGGCGCCTTTGTTCGTACAAAAATGTTAGAGTTCTATAGGAATCGGCACTTTTAACAAAGTGATATTTTACTCGGATCATAACTGACGTGTGGTCAAAATGTGTCGAAGCGGACGAGATTTATATCAAGTGAAATAATGTTAGGATATTACGATACATTTTTCATTGTGTCACATATCTGCACAGGTAAAATATATATTTTTATTTAGTGAGAAAAAACTGTGGAAAATATATGATGTAATTTTCAAAGAATCCTTCCATTGACGAACAATTTTAATGGTTTTTATAGTAGTCCGGTATGTGTACCACCGTCACCCCGATTAGCTAAGTCAGCGTACAAATCATTAGCAGAGGCGAGTTGCCTCAGAGTTGACTTCGCTATTCTCGTCTGCTGAGATGAGATGAGTGTCCAATTAAGAGGATATTTTCAGTCAACACTCCTTTCGTTATAATCTGACTATTTCTAAGTCGATCCCGAATATTATTTGAATCAAAAATTGTAAGAAGAATAAACAAAAAAATTGTAAATTGTAAAATCTACAATTGATAAATTCTTCGCCACCATAAAACCGACACATCAAAACCAATTTTTGGCACCACTAGATTTCAACAATAAACTTAACGTAGTTTAACACTAAAATAAAATTCTAAACCACAACTTTTACATTTTAAGCTCCCGAATAGTTTGTGTGAGAGCTTCCCAGACACGCCTCGGGTTCGTCGGTGTCTTTTACGTATTGTCATTGTACGATACTAATTTTATTTATTAGTATCTTTTATTGCTTGTCAAATTGCAGAATAGAATAGTTTTGTCGGTATATGGGCGGTGCACTATTGTATTGAGGTATGTCAAATCAATTTGTTTACTTTTTTACCTTATGAGTGCCGAAACGAAAGTATGCTAATGAATTAACTATTTCTCTGTCAAATTAGTTAAATTACTTTGACTTAATAGTAATGACCCTCTTTTATTTTCACACCGACCAAACCTTGGATCGGTATAGTCACTTTTTATATTACCTAAGTGGTAGGTAGACTGATAGTAGTGATAGTAATTAGCCTAGTCTACCTTAGCTATTGCTGTCTGCAACTATTTCTCTGTAGTAGCAATTGTCTTCGCTCGTGAACCGAACTCTAGCTTAACATCAGGCGGAGTGTAATCATGTGATTACACTCTAATCTCAGGCTATAATAAAAATATATAAATAATAATAACACAGCGACAAAAAAAATCTGGCTGAGGCTTAGTATATATACAAGGTATAGCTAAAACATTTGGGTTTTTTTTGTATGGCTAAGTAAATAATATACAAATATAGATTATAACTAAGAATGAACACGATCTAACTAAAGATTCGTATAAATATTAACTAAAAGAAAACATAGCATATGATATCGAAAACCACGAATCTTTAAATGATAAATCGGGAATCATTAACACCCCACTTTTATATGTTATGCACCTGCAATTTGACGTTATCTTACAAAAAACACGAGTTAAAAATAATCGGATGCAACTGCACAACATGCATTTGGTGCTAATGAAGGTTATATTTATGATTTCGGAAGCAGACACATATTAGACCATTAAATAATTATGGTCCACTTTTTTACTACTAATCAAAAATAATGAAAAATTATTATATATTTTACTTTTCTATATAATACAGCCTCAACAAATAAAGACTATATATTTCTACAGTTTCTATAGATAATTGTTAAAAATATTAACCCATTTAATCCAGATTACATGTAATTTTTCAATAGGTACAATAATAAATATTTTATTATATTTAAATTATTCAATTTAGTTAAAAATATATTTATTGCAATAAAAATGTTTCACTAGAATTTTTTAAATTGTGTTATACTTTAGAACGGTTATAACTTATACGATACGAAAATCACAGACCCAAAGTTAAGTAAATTACAATTTTAACACGTAACATGTGATCAGACGCACAAGAATTATACAACCCTTATAATTAATCCAATTGGGAAATAATCACTTTTTAAATTGCTTAATATCTTCAATTTGCTAGTGATACTCTTTTTTAGGAATCTGCAGAGTTAGAACCTTAAGTTTTACCGAAAGAAGATGTATGCGAAACTAGCTTATGCACGTTATGTACAAGTTCACACTCATGTCACATCTCTACATCTATTACTTCTCACAAGACAGAGCGCCCTTCCAACAATGTCATCCAATCTGTTGCGGTAACTTCCTCTCATTCATCCTTTCTTCTATCCTCCATCTTAATGTTACTTTTCCATTCTGGTTACTGCACTATTCTTGAGCTGACAACTTTTTCCTTATCACTTTTTCGTTGAGATTCTCTCGCTACAGAACCCATGATAATTTCTCCAAACCTAATCTCTGAAGTTCCGCCTCTATAATCTGTTAAATGGGAAGTTTATTACTGATAATAAGTTCAATTTGATTTTGTTTTATTGTTTAATATTAAGACTTTGTGCCAGGATAAATAAGGAAATCCACTGTGCGCCTCGGCATCACGCCATTATATTTAAGCTTTCATAGTTTACCGAAAGAGTAGTAGGCAGAGTTATGTTGGTTTTTAGTAGCCATCGAGATTAGTTTAAAAGTAGCCGTCTGAGAGAGAAGTCGGCCTTTGTACTGGTCCACGAGCACCGTGTCAAGCCGGCATGTATTTTTTGTGGTAGGAATCTGACTGACCGAGTGTCTTGACTCAAAAATTATAATTTTAAAAAGTATTTTCACTTTTTTTTATTGTAGCTCGGCATGTGACAATACTCTGCCTGATATAAAGCTAGAGTGCGGTCCATGAATGGAAACAATTGGTACTACAAAGAAACCTGTGCAGTCGCCTCCACTCTGCTGGCTTGAGGAGACGAGCATGTACCATCTAGATTGGCTGTGCACACTCCTCTCGCTATACCCACTTTCAAACTGATCCCGAAACGCAACAAGGTCACTTCACGGGTGTTACATTCGAAAGTGATGGCACTACCCCAGGACGGCAGACAGGACAAATAATCATCATCAGTCTGCCTACCACTCTTTAATAGTGCCTATAGGCACTGAGCAGCCATCACTTCCTTCGTTTCGATTTTACGATCAAATAATTGACGTAATTGTATTTGTATTATTCTTTAAACATCAATTTATTCATAACAATAACATTAATATTAAACTAGATAGCCTTTATTTACATATGCCGTAGTCAGTCAATCATACGCTAACGCCTTCGACTATTTACACCTTGGTCTTGTTCAATAGTGGTTGATAATCTCAGAATAACCCTATTACGGTACCATATCTATGGTCAGTGACTGGCGAGTTAAACAGCCCTTAACATCTGCCCACCCTGCACAGTCACCAACACTATTTTTACAATAAAAAACAATATATAGAACTAATTTATTGTTTAACTTTCAAAATCCTATTAATATAAATATTACCTAACTATCAATTTTTATTTTCATTTCATTCATTCAGTATTATCATCTTTTTTTTCTAGGTAAAACTGGATTAAAATAATTTTAAGTATAATTTAAAAAAATGTTTACATATTAATAATACAATTATAGTTTTTATAATGTAGATGACTGTACATACGTAATCAAAATAAAAATATAATTTTAGTAGATTTATACGATAGTGGTCGGCAGATGTGTCGGCGCGCGCGCTCACTTTTCTCTATTTTTGTTGGCCCAGCATTGTTTGGGCAAGGGTTCCTCAAGGGTCAATATACACACCGGCTTCCGTTTGCCGGATTTTCTTCTTGTTTTGTTTGTAAACGGTCTAAATATGATACCTATATGTCAATCGTAATGACAGATATTTTTGCATTGTACAAAAAGATTTATTTTCAACTAAAAATTAAAATGGCATGAATTTAATTATAATTACAATATGTATAAATGTATGACCTAGTATGATAACCGGAGAAGTGTGCACTGTCAATTTGTCTGTCTAATCTGGCAAAGCGGAAGCGAATGCTGCCTACAAATATTTCTCTGACTCCAGCATCAGGTGGAGTGTGGTCACATGTCGAGTTACTATAAAAATCTTGCATTGTTATTCTAGTACCTACCCAAGTTATAAAACTTTAGATTATATTTATAGTGTTAAAATCAGGTATTAGATTAAATCTAGAACATGTCTAGATGCGAAACTAATTGAAAACCGTATAATTCCAGGGTCCAGGACGGGGCTATCCGGCGCGCTAGAGTAGCATCCATCGCCTATCGGATTAAAACTATTTACTTCTTGTTTCACGCAGAGCATGCACTACTTATCTTTTTAATGTGTAAATTAATTTAAATCGACCTTTGTAGCGTGAAATTCTCTATCCGTTGCGACGGAGACAGGTTAATGCGGGGAACTAGAAATGTAGTTGCAATAGAATATTTCAATTGCATTTGTTCGAATGCAAACAGTAGCCAGCAATTGTTTCTGCAGATATTTCAAATTACGTCTTATTTTTGTTTCATTCTATTGTAATAATGTTAATAGACGTCGCGATTACATGCTCAGCCTGCTGATAATAAATAAGGCGTAAGTACAAAAAATTTCAAGTGTCTAAAACTACAACGCCACTAATTGATAAAATTTTATGAGGTTATTGTTATTATTTTGTTTGGTCTCTGCCTATCCCTGTGACAATTGTATTGTATTGCATTTTGTTTTTATTATATTAGGTGCTTACATATCAAATTGGCGTTTTTCGTACTGGCCACTTTAATCACGATTTTCTCCTCTTTGGTAAGGAATTCCAAATTCAAATTTTCACAGCTATTTACTCATGTATTTATCCTTCGATGAACGTCATTCATTTGTTTTTTTTCTTCTGTTTTTTTCTGTTTGCGTCACTCATTTTACAAAATGGAAAACTTAAAATATCGCATTATTTACGAGTACGAGTTCCGCCGTGGCACTAGTGCTGCGGAAACGACTCGAAGGGTGAATGATGTGTATGACGGACATGTCGCAAAAGAAAACACAGTTCGTTTTTGGTTCCAACGTTTTCGTTCTGGAAATTTCGACCTGCAGAACAAGCCCCGTGGACGGCCTGAGACCCAAGTTGATAATGAAGTATTGAAGGCTATTGTGGAAGCGGATCCATCGCAAACCACGTCCGAGTTAGCTGCAGGCTGCGGTGTTAGTGATAAAACTGTTTTAATTCACTTGAAGCAAATTGGGAAGATTAAAAAGCTTGAAAGGTGGGTACCTCACGAATTGACTGAAGCAAACCGGCAAACGCGCGTCGACTGCTGCGTTACATTACTGAACCGGCACAATAATGAAGGTATTTTAAACCGAATCATTACCTGTGATGAAAAATGGATTCTTTACGATAATCGAAAGCGCTCAGCGCAATGGTTGGATCCTGGCCAACCAGCCAAATCCTGCCCCAAGCGAAAATTAACCCCAAAAAAGTTACTTGTAAGCGTTTGGTGGACTAGTGCCGGTATTGTTCATTACAGTTTTCTCAAATCTGGCCAGACTATTACGGCTGATGTCTATTGTCAGCAATTGCAAACCATGATGGAAAAGCTAGCGGCTAAACAACCTAGGCTGGTCAATCGCTCCACGCCACTGCTGCTTCACGACAACGCTAGACCACACACTGCACAACAGACGGCTACCAAATTAGAAGAGCTTCAATTGGAATGTCTAAGACATCCTCCGTACTCCCCGGACCTTGTTCCAACAGATTACCATTTTTTTCGAAATTTGGACAACTTCTTGCAAGGGAAAAAATTCAACTCTGATGGGGCAGTCCAAATCGCCTTCACAGATTTTATTGATTCCCGTCCGACTGGTTTTTTTAGTAAAGGGATCAATGAACTACCTATGAGATGGCAAAAGTGCATAGAAAACAATGGTTCATACTTTGATTAATTAAATATATTATATTTAAAAATATTCGACTTTTTTTTCCTCCCATACAAAACGCCAATTTCATATGTAAGCACCTAATATTACATATTTTTATTTTTATTGTAATCATATTTTTTTTAATAATTATTATCGAACACGTTTTCGGTGTAACATAGAAGGTTTGTTATTTTGAGAAATTAATTTGATTTTAAATATCTAAATTATATTCTACTTTTAAGTGATAACAAAGTAATTAAAAGAATTGTAACAAGTATAAGGAATAACAGTATTAAAATTAAACAGTAGATTTAGATCACTGAGTTTAATTAATTTCAAAATCGGTTTCTCTTTGTCGCATTGAAAAATTATATCCACTATCAACGTAGAGCGAGGTGTTAACCACTAATTGATATCGAAATGAATGGACACGTCTGGTGTTAATAGCCATCGTCTACATCCTCGGTGTGAACTCATATAATCAGGAGCTACTTTTCAGTTGTCGTCCTCCGTGATAATTCGGGTTGATCTCAATTGTACCCTTTATGTTTCATCGTATCTATTTTTTTTATAATCATCATCTAATTCTAATTATTTTTTTAAATAAAATAATGATATTATTATGACGGCCTTATTGCTAAAAAAACAATCTCTTCCGGCAACCAATTTAGAATGTTTGGATGTTTGTATCCTTGAATTATCTGACGAAATAGTCTTGATGAGGGTATAAACCTTGGCAATGTTGTTAAACTAATGAAATATTAACAATTTTAGTTTATATTTGACCGGCGATGATGGTATCGAAATAGAGCAAAAAATTTCAAAACTATTAAAAAGATATGAAGTTAACAAATCACAACGACATCGTACAAAAGCGGTGACAGGTCAAAGTGGGTGTAAAACCGATAATTCTTGTGAACGAACGCCGACGCGATCGTGAGAAGTGGTTTCACTAACAAAACCAGAGATTACTTAGGCGCAATCTCATTAACTCTACACTGACCACGAGTTTAATATACGGATAACATGAGAATACGTTTTAATTTTCGCACCCTGTCTCGTTAAGAGGCGTCAGAGCTTACTGGAATCTTTTTAAAGCGTTACGCCGTCACTGATAGGGTTAATTCGTTGCATCTTAAAAGAAACTCGTTGAATTTTATTTATCCGAAGTACATGCATACTTTATACAAAACAACCACTCTTCTATTTTTATACCTCATTCGAAGGCGTGAGAAAGAATTGTGAATGGATAATACATACTAAAAAATAAAATTCAGAACGATGCACTAATTTAACGTAAGATCGATCAAACCGCGAAAAGCATTTTTTTATCATAGCCACCCGATGTTATGCTAGAGTGCGGTCCATGAACGGAAACAACTGCTAGCACAGAAAAATGTATGCAAACAACAATAGCGACTGGCTTGAAAGACAAATGTGCACCATCCAAATAGACAGGGCACACATCTCTCGTTATAGTCGGCTACTTCCAACCTGATACATAGCCGACCTACACGACCAAAGAAGGCACAAAAAATACATATCTACAGAATACATTGATACAGTTTATGTTAATATCCGATATTTCATTAACAACGTTTCATCTACAGGAAATAAAAGGTCAAAGATAATCATGTCATACATCAAAAATAAATAAATAAATAAATGTCGTACTTCGTATTACCATCTCAGTAACTTAATTTAAAAAAATAATTGAATAAGCACGATAATCTATAACTCGAGACCTATAGTAATATCTTATTTATCTCCGCCAATTTGAATTCAAATTGAATTTTCTTCCCAATTTATGATTTTTGAGAGAGCAGTGTTATCAGCTGATCTAACGCATTTAGCGGATGTTGAAAATACTTTTTTTATATTGTGCAATTTCCCAAGTTCCAAAATATTAGCTAAGAAATAAATTTTATTTATTCATTGTTAAGATAATATCTATTTTTTATTAAATAAATCGTGTCTATAAAAATAAAGTCGCTTACAATAATAATTAGGGTTGCCAACCGTACTAAAATAATATTATATTGTTGAAGTAATATAATAAGTAGTACGCAAGAATACTATATTTATATTATTCGAAAGAGCCCAAGTAGTAATCTATACTAAATATGTTGAATTTGAATGAGTATTTATTTAACTTTTTATTCTTTCCATAAAACAATATGAAAACAAGCCAGAGACGGAGTAAACTTACTAACAAACTCACCGGACGACCAGAGGCACCCAAATCTAAAAACCATCTGTATAATAAAATATATGACATAAGTTACTTTTTAAATTCGAATCGTAGCGCGCGTTGCCAACACTATTTTTTTGTCAAATTATAGTTACTATATTTGTTACAGCCAACCCTATTTACAATGTAGGTATTGAGGTATTGAGGTATTATCGGTATAAAAATTAAATAATGCTAAAGACGTCACACATAAATCGAGAAAGTGCCAATCAAAGTCGCAAGCATTCTGATTAAATTCACACTAAGGACGTGCGATTAAAAAATATTACCCATTTACTATGTTAAATATCACAAAAGCTGCGCAATATTTTCAAAATAATTACGTCAATAATTGGCACGCATGAGGATTCCCTCGTAGAAGTTCGTCTCATTATTCCTATTTGGATTTTACCACCAACCGAGACAGATTAATAGTTTTAACTATATCATAACTTGATATTCGAAATGGTATTACTCGTACACCGTCAATTATAATGCAAAAATACAACCCCCTATTATTCATGGACAGTTCATGAACTTTCCACTACTAAATTAAATTCCATAAAACATTCTGTACATCGTTGCAGTGTTTAAAAAATATGCGTTTGAATATTTATTTGCTGCTAACAGCAGGGTTACTCATTATTAAAATTGCTTTGACAATAACTTAAGACAAAACTACAATAAATATTTGTTATCGTACTAAAAGTTATCTTAATATAATAATGAAAGTTGGTGTGCCCGTCTTTTACTCGTTCAGACGATTGAGTTGGAATTTCGTGCAGTAGTTGCGTGCGCTTGCAAACGTTTGTCTGACCGTTCGTACCGAAACTACCGAACTTTAGAAAAAAAAATCGATTCGAAGGTTTTGGACTTTTATTTAAGCGCGAGCTACAACTATTTGAATTTATTTATAATATCAAATACATCATAGACATACTACTCTGTACGCAAACGAAATTACGGGCAACAGCAGGCCTATTAGATAATACGTATCATTCATTATTACTTCATCGAAAAGGTAAACGCTACAAAATATTAGGTTATTGCCTAATGGCTTAATATTGACAAAGTTGTATTGCACGTTTTTAATAAGTCTTGGTTGTATGCTGCCGAATAATTTTCAACCAAGCCAAATTGGTACTTTTCTAAAGCCTCGTTTTCTCAGTGTTGAAATTAAGTTATTAAAAAGTTCTACCTACCCTGGATTGTTAGATAAATAGGTGCGAATAAGATAAAATAAAAAGATGGCAAAATAAAAATCATAAAATATCAGCACTCTGGGATAGCCATTTATCTCAACAATGAAAAGAACACAAAGGCACCGATTTTTGACAATGAAATTGAAACTTGTATTATACTGGCGTTGAAACTATTGAATGATATCAACGATCAGGTACCATTCACTTTCAATATAGTGCCGGAACAATGAAAATGCGATATGATCTATTTGACATAGTAGAATTCACATGCCCTGCCATTAGGAGATGAGTTGTTTAATGTATTTCGATATTATTAATGATTTGTATTTGAGTCCTAAATAATATGTTGTGCAAATACTAAAACTATTTCAACGCAAAATATGCAGTAAGTTTGTGGCGATAAAATCGACCTTTTTACTAAATTACTTCCAAAAAGATAAAGATAAAATGTATGACATAAAGAAATTAAAATAAACTAAAGGAGATCCTTGTTGTGGGCTATTAACGTCTGTTGATTTATTACAATAAAATGACCATATTTATATAAAATCTAACCAGAATTATGAATTCATTTAGGTTATTATTATTATTGATCCATTACTCATTATTCCGGTTAGACATAATAAAACTAATATTACCACTATAATGTAGAGATTATAAGGAGCAAATAGATATATATTTCATTAATAGATTTTACAATTGGGGTATGACGTGCCTATCTCGCATACAAAGAAAATTCTCTCCTGTCGATCCAAATTTTCATATAATTTCTTTTTATTCATCTGTTCGTAACAAACTAAAAGTAATTTTGAGACTAGGTATACATTTTTTTGATTTTTTTTTTCCAAATTATAGTCATTCGTCCATAACATAAGAGGATCTTACGAATTATGTTTTCGCAGATTTTAAGCGTAAGAGATTATAATCTTGATTTCCATACAAACTTGAGGTGTCACAATATTGAGGATATTTCGTTGAAAGATACCGAGATAACTCCTATATGGTATAGATGAATCTGTATTCAGAATTTTGACACAAAAACCACATAATAATACCGCTGATGGTAATAAATTTTATTACTTTGGCACAAAAAAAAACTCGAATTAAGCTTTATTGATTCTACTTCGAACTACATATAATGTTGATATATTTTCACATGGGTAACTTGAATAATTGTCACTTTGTTTAGTTTATACAAAACAAAATCTATAATTCCTGCTTATTCCGCTTTTATGCGAAGATTTTTTTAATATATAGTACAGCAGTCGCCTCCGCTATACCGGCTTGAGGAGGAGAATGTGCACCATCCAGGTTGACAGTGCAGTCATCTTTCTTGTTGGAAACCTTAAAGATATTCAAAAGTAGTTTAAATCTGATATTTGTAACTTACCTAAGTATAGACAATTATTAAACATTAATCTACTATAATAACCTAGTTTAAATAAATTATAATAATATAATATATTATTATGAAATATTTTCTTTTTAATTTAAAAAAAAAATTCAAAAAGCAGAAATATATTTGGTAATTTATTGAATAAAACAAGTTTTAATTGCATATGCATGGTCGCACGACAATGGAATTTCAAAATAGAAGTGATTATATTTTTTATGTTGTAACATTTTATAAAGGGGTGGATATTAAATATACGAGTAATAATCACTTATTTGCATTTGAGTTGTGGAATGACGCTAAAGTGCGGGTATGTTTTGATTGTAGGGTAACAATGAACTTTTATTATTAAATGTTATATAATTTAAAAAAAATATATTTATATCGTCAAAATGAAATTATGATGAAAATTAACATTTGTGTGAATTTAATAATATAACAAATCTAGCATCTGAAATGCTAAAAATAAAATAATGTCACGCTTTTAGTCCTACAGGGAAAGGCGAAGGTTGGGTCACTAGCTTTCACAATTATGCTATACTATGCTATGGGCTATATTTAAACTAAGCTCGCACTTAGACGACACACTGCCTACCGACTCACCGACTCTAAGTTGTAAATTGGCCGTTCACTACCGTACCGTACCGGCCATGACTTATGGTTGAATCAACAAGAGAAATACAGACAGAAGTCGCCCCCGCTCTACCGGCTTGATGAGCACGTAAACCTTCGCTATTATTATTCTCGTAGTATCTTTATTTATACATAAAATCATTGTCAACCTACAGCAAAGCATAGCAACACATTAGAGATTCGATTCGACTAATACAAGGGGTAACACACACCTGTCAGTGACCAAGCCACGCGACACGAGCACAAGTTGCAAGAGGGGTCCTTGCACATGCCCATACTGAAATCTGTAACGGCATGCATGCATTTTTGGAATAAATTGACCCATTAAAATTCCTGATAGATAAAGCCTATGCATTTTTTATTGTAACTGTATGACCATTTGACAATACTGATGTAAAGCTAGAGTAAGCTTCATGAACAGAAACAACTGCTACCACAGATAAAAAATCTACTGGCAGTCCCCACCGCTATGCCGGCTAAAGTGGTGCCAATAATCATTATTAGTCTGACTACCACTCTTATTAGAGTGTGGTAGACAAATAGATGATGAATTAGCCCAGTCCTAGGTCCTGGGGTAGATATGCCGCTTTCAAGTGTTCTAGTCAAGTTTCAGGTCAGCTTACCCTATCAACTCTGACGGTATACATGCATCTGCTCAAGTCATGGTGGAAGTGACTTCTACCGGACTATTACACAAGAATAAATAGTAATAATAATCAGTTCGGATTTGGTAAAGGTGAATTGTTTAGACCCATAACCCCAGTGTACAAAATATATTATTTATTCTGGAAACATTAAACACAATATACCTTTACATCAAGTGCAAATTACTATACACTGTCCCTCTGCACTCTGAATCCCTCACCCTATGCGTGTGCGCATATTGGGGTTACCGCACACCTGTCATTTGCGCTTGCGCACGCCACGCGCACTTCTAATAACATTTTGTGTGTCATACCTACATTGGCATGTGCAGGGGTGATTTTATTGTTTACATTACATTTGCTTAACCGGTTGGAACGGTTTTGTAATTGAGTTTAAAAAAATTACTCGAATATGCTCTGCAGAAAGTAAAGTAAGCATATAACATGAAGTGAGAAGTTACCAAATAAAATGTATTATTTTATTGTAGTTCGGCATATGACAACACTCCGCCTGATGTAAAGTAAGAGTGCAGTCCATGAATGGAAACAACGGCTACTACAGAGAAACCTGTGCGGGTAGCAGTCGCCTTCGCTATTCCGGCCTGAGGAGACGAGTATGCAGCATCTAGATTGACAGTGCACACTCCTCTCGCTATACCTGGCTACTTTCAAACTGATCCCGAAACGCGAAAAACACACTTCACATTCGAAACTGGCTATACCCCAGGGCGGCGGTCCAGTCTGCCGTCCTGGGGTACTACCACCATTTTCGAATGTAACACCCGTGAAGTGACCTTGTCGCGTTTCGGGAATAGTTTGAAAGTAGCCAGGTATAACGAGAGGAGTGTGCACTGTTAATTTGGATGGTACATGCTCGTCTCCTCAAGCCGGCATAGTGGAGGTAGGTAGCAGTCTCCACAGGTTTCTCTGTAGTAGCAGTTGTTTCCACTCATGGACCGCATTTTAACTTTACATCAGGCGAAGTGTTGTCATTGGCGAGCTACAATAAAAAAAACGCGAGAAGTGCTTCACGGTGCTTCATTCTAAAGTGTCGGTACTATCCCAATACGGTACATTGTCTACCAGCCTTCCATGGGACATTTATCTTACAAGAATTATTACCTCATACGTATTCCAATTAGATCAATTCCCATTAATCTCCGCCTCAAAAAAATTAATCATCGTATCGTCCACAGTAATTACAATAAGAATATTTTAGCAGTAATCCAATTCGATATTGCGCCAACGTACCTTAAGGCCATCGAGCCAAATAATAGCCTTTCTATCCGCTCATTAAAAGATATTTGGACAAGTTGGATATACCGTGGTGTATTGTTTTTAATAAAAAGCGGACCAAGCATCCTGGTGCTGGCCCTCGACGCCGGAACACCTCAGGCTACGGACGATTGATACAACACTGACTTACAAAAAGCTTTTTCATTGTAAAACGACTCATTTTGCAACGGTGTACTTATGAATGTATCCTTTTTTATTATTATTGATAGCTCGGCATGTGACAACACTCCGCCATTTGATGTTAAGCTAGATTGCGCTACGACTACATCAGAGAAATATTTGCAGACCTCCACTATGCCAAATTTGATGAGACGAGTGTATACCGTCCAAGTTGATAAGGAAGTGACTTTGTCGCCTTTCCGGAGCAGTTAGAAAGTAGCCACGTATAGCGAGAGGAATGTCAATCTAGATGGTGCACACTCGTCGTCTCCTCAGGCGGAGGCGACTGCTGCCCGTAGAGATTTCTCTATAGTAGCAGTTGCTTCCATTTATGGACCAAACTAAAGCTTTAAATCAGGTGGAGTGTTGCCATATGTCGAGTTACAATTTTAAAAAGAAACTGATCTCGAAACGTGACTAGGAAACTTGAAATTAGCGTATCTACCCCAGGACCTAAGACTGGGCATATTCATCATCTATTTGCACACCACACTTTAGTAAGAGTGGTAGACAGATTATTGATGAACCCAGTCTGCCGTCCTGGAGAAGTACCACAACTTTCGAATGTAACACCTGTGAAGTGACTTTGTAACCAGTATAACTCGAGGAAATAAAATGTACTCTCCTCTCGTTATACCAAGCTATTTCCAAGATCTCGAGTGGTGTGTGGTACTACCCCAGATGGCAAACATTATAAAAAAAACCTTCTAAAGTCTATAATAAATTACAAACAAGTAAATAAAGATTTAGACTGATATTTCTAAATTGTAGATTGTCGCTTCACTATTCTCAGTTTCCTGTCCAGTTGAAAATAAGAAAAGCAAAACTATAAAATACTGTGGGAGTGAATAAATATGTACGATGTGTCTCAGCAATCAGAGCAGATATATTAGCTGCAGAATTAGTTCAGTGCCTGGGGGAATCTGCGTAAACGTCGACGACGACGCGACGTCGCCGGTGTCTGACTTCGTGGGTGGAGAACAAATGCCTCAAAGGAGTCGCTATCAAGTAATCATAATTATTTTAATATATTTTTATTACCTTAAAATTGTACACATATTAAATAAATTATGATGAAAACTAGCTTCTGCCCAAAACTGCGTATGCGTTTTTTTAAAGTAGCTCGGCATATGACAACACTCCGCCTGATGTAAAGCCAGAGTGCAGTCTAGGAACGGAAACAACTGCTACTACAGATAAATTTCTACAAGCAGCAGTCGCCTCCGCTATGCCGGCCTGAGGAGACGAATATGCACCATGTAGATTGACAGTGCACACTTCGTTCAAATCTGTTTAGGCGTAAAAATGTAACAAACAGACCGAGTAACTTTCACATTATACTTACCAAACTAAAGCAGTTCAAAATGATGTAGGGCTTCTTAGTAAATGAATTATTTATTTGAGATTATTAATTGCATAAAAGTTTTATATGTAAGTTTCGCAAGAGTAGTTAGCATATTATACAACCGTGACTATGAAAATTAATATTTTTACAATCTTAAATATCGGATCTCGTTATTCCGCACAGTTCGCGTCGGTTATCAATACAGTTCACTAATTGCTAGCTCCTGTATTGATTTAAATCACTGCTATAAAACATGGAATAAAACACTCTCCCTACAATTTATTAGTCGGATTCAATAATTGTTTTTAATTGAAACGCGTATATATGCAATTATGAATTTACTGAGCAGAATACGTCGAGGCCGTTTCTGAATTCACGACTGCCGAAAGCTATCGATTCGAGATGACTTTATAAATGTTTATTTACAAGAGAAATTAGCAAAAACGTCACATTTCACGAAGTTAACGAGAATTTAATGCCTTTCATTGACTTTACAGTAAATATTTGACTTAATTTTGTTCGTTTTGCCGAAATACCGGCACGTGGGTCGACTTGCACGGCCATCAAGGGAGATTAAGTTATCAAGTTAAGATTTATGCGATCAATAATAATATGTCAGAAGTGGTTCCTGGTGGTAGGCCTGACGGAGACATTAATATGAAGTTTGGAGTGAACAGCGGACTGGCTCGGCATCTTCTCAAACAAAATTGGCATGCAATTATTTCTTGATTATTAATAAATGCTCGTAGTTTTAATAAAGTCCGGATGTGATGTCTAACAGTTTTATCTCATGCATTTTAATCGATATATATTTTTTTTGGTGTACATATTTTCTTTATAATATCCTTGTTTAATTATTAAAATTGACGCGTACATGCAATTGTTAATTAAAACTTCTTAAATAAACAATTATCGTAATTGCGATGTGGCCGTCAAAGGGCCGTCATATTCCAAGATAATAGTCGGTACCTATCTCAACGACCAACATTTTTTCAACCTTGCTAAAGTTATAAAAATATAATTAATTTATAATTTTATTTTTCAATCATAAACGAATACGAAAATTCGATGCGAAATTAATTGTTCCTTCTATACATACAACATTAATCTTAAACTTCCTATCTCACTAATTTAACAATAATATAATGTATAATTTATTGTTATAAAAATAGGTATAATAAAAAAAAAAGTTTTTGCATAGTAGGTGTTACGAAGGTCGTTATAAACACATTTTGCAGGAACGCGCGAAATATGGGCGGGAAAGAGGTCGAGAGGCGAATCGAAGGTTCAGCAATCAAGACTTCAGAAACTGTTAACGAACATGAGATTAATGACTTTCTGTATATTCAATCGATAATTTGTAGATAATACACATTTATTAGCACATCTGCTTAACTTTAGCTGCAATTAAAAAATTTTTTTTTTTCATAAATATTGAATAAACTACGTAGATCATCAGAACCTATGAGTTTACAAAAGTTAGTAGACATATTAAGCCTAGTTAAAAACTTCAATGGAGCCTTCTATCTGCGTAATTAAACTCTTATCGTACTCCTCAGAGAGGCCGTCATTCCTTTATCACGTGGCGTCCGATCCGCGTTATCTTCATTACGACTCCGCAACGCAACTTTAATTCACGTGTCCATTAATTTTAAAAGCTGCCGCTCGCGTTTGTTAAACCAATAATTATCTCAACAGTAATACAACCTTAAGTTTCCCAGGGCATAATAAATCATCAACAAATCAAGTAACGTCGAATGTTTCCTGGGATAGCCTTCCACTCCTGCAGAGATGGCAGATTTAAACAACTCTCTAATTGCTACGTGCGTGACTATGGTAATAGTTTTTGAAATTGTTTTCTGGTTACTAAGGAACGTGCACGGTACACTTGTACCGAGGTTTTGCAGTAAAAGGTCCAATTAAGAAGATAAAATTTGTAGGAATTTAAAAAATTCGTTTTCGATACTGGACGCTTGTCACGTCCTCGTTAACAAGTCGCAAACAGCGGGTATATTTTGGTCACCACCTTACTGAAAGCTGCGTCGTATAATCATCAAGTCGAAGCCACTCCGCCTACAAACATTAAAGTGCGAATTAGCTACTAGGAACAATCAATCATCTATGAAGTTAACAGTCCGCAAAAATAACTTCAACCGCCTTTCTCATGTCGACCTATATTTTAAACTATAATTGGAGCATTACTGTGATAATAATAATAATTAAAGTATTCTTTATTGTTTACAATTAACAATTTTCTCTTATTCTTGATTAAAGTAAGTAGGTACATAAGTTTTTTTAAATTTTCTAGAATTTTACATCTTTTTTATAGTAGTCCTGCATAACCACACTCCACCGATGTTAAGCTAGAATACGGGCCATGAACGAAGACAACTGCTACCACAGAAAAAAAGTTCGCAGATAGTAGTCGTCTCCACTATGCCGGCTTTAGTAAACGAATGTGTACTCTGGCTACTTCAAAGTCGATCCTAAACGTAAGTGAGGTAAGGGGTGGTAGTATTGTCCTGGGATGGAAGAGTAGACAAAATTAAAATGAAAAATATTTTCTTATTGATTCATATATTTATTTTTGTGCATTTTAGTGATTGTAATATTAAACCTACATATATTTCCATGTATTTTATTCTACCTGTAGGTTACAAGAGGTGTTTTTTCAACATATTTTTATTAATGAAACATTAACAACGTTAATTTGGCAACGTAATAAACAACTTCACGGCTGTTTGCAGGTTTTATTGGTAGTTGAGGGTAATTTCGGTATCATCAGAAAATATACGCTACAAGGCTGACGATCTGCGGTAATTGAATTTACTTAACTGCTTGCCACGTTTTATGACAAGAAAATTAATTCTTAAAATGCATGAACGAATTAATTTGCCCCACTTAGATGTTCATTGCCTTTAATTTCAAGCGTTTTATGGTGTATTCTCAATTAAAGTAGCAATATGATTCGAAATAACCTGAACATTAACTTAGCGGTATTGCTATATAAAATGGGTTATAAAATCATTTTGAACATCCTCCCACAGCGAGAGTTGTTTCAAGATTCTGCTATTAAATTTTAAAATCGACTTCTGCTTTCATATTAATTGAAGAATTTCCATTTTATTAATAAATATTTAGAAGAACAATATTACATAATACTTACACTAAAGTTATTTTTTTGTTAAGATTCCGCACGCACACGTTTACAAACACGTGCGCAAAGAAAATCAGACTTCAGAATCAAAAAAAAATCAGAATTCACAATTGCATGTCCGTCACTGGTCTTGTTTTAATGAATGAAAATATTTTGAAGATCAAATACCTTTCCTTCGCGCCTTTCAGGGTTATCGATATCATAATTGATTATTGCCAATAGTTTTTTACAATCAGATCGTTACATACAATAACAATCGTCGCGATCTCGATGGCTGCACAGCTTTCGAAACGTTATACGTTTACTTTTCTTTTATTTTAATTAAATTTATTTTAAACATTAAAATAATCAAATTAAACTCGATAGTTAGCCGCATAAAATCTTATAATTTATATGTTTACGTAAAACTTAATGAAAAAATCATTCTAATTATTTTGTTTTAAGTATAAAAAGCAACATATAAACTTTTAAATATTGATGCAATAACGACATAAAGAAAAGAAATATAAAAAGATCGAGAGACCCCTGAACTGTCTTCCTTAATTGCTTGTCAACAAATTCTTGAATGAGCGTATCCAGTGGACCTACAAGATACTTCTTTTTATTTCTCAAAAGCACTCGATACAAAGTCATCGTACAAGAAACCTTGTCAAACCAGACCAGAAACAGCGAAGAGAACAAACATCACCCAAAATTTCTCTATAACGGAAAATAAAACAGTTCTTCAAAACACGCAATCACATGTTATACTTGTTAGCAATTATTGTTAAATCCAACATTAATTCCGCATTGGACAAGATTCTTGGGCATTGCCCCTCAACGAAAACTTATTTCGTTTTCTTCCGCATTAAATGACAATTTTTGTCACCTTTAATTAAAACTTAATCCAAATTGTACATTTAAGTACTTATTCGCTTCAATGTAGTCTTTTTATTAAATTCAGAAGTCTGTATATCAAAATATTGATAAGTTCCGGCTTAACAACGTAAAAGAAGATAGAAACAATAATATACTTATTAATAGGACGCCATTAAAATACAGACACGTATGCAGATCCCTACGACGCGCGGTTTCTCTAGTTCTTAATTAAACAGCGAGTCGAAGGACGGTCGCTTTGCTTATTAAGAAATAAATGAAATACACGCTTCATTTCAATGCAAATAAAAAGTATACAAAGCTACTTTGCTTAATCCAACGTTTGTTGCAAAAACAAGTCCAACATTCCTGAGTGTTAAGACAGGAGTGGAGTACTCAGTACCGACGGTGTATGAATAATTTTAATTTATTCATTACGAGAAGGACAACGTTTATTTTGAAGCAAAATGTTGATACTGGACATCAAAGTTGTATCTTTATTTTTATTTAGAAATAATCGGCACCTGAAAACTCGTGGAACCTGTTGCAAGGAATGGCCTGCCACGCGCCGCCCACCCTACATTCGAACACTTCATATGCCTCAATCGAGAAGTTCTTTACGATAACTTATATAAAAATCTCCCTATATTATCTTTCGTTTACCATGATATTTATTTAATTTTAGTATTTTAAGATTATGATTGATACTAAAAGTTGTCCATAAAAAGAGTATTGCATTGTAGAGTTTAAAATCTTATCATGGATGCTTAAAGAAAGATTTTTTACATCGCTCCATGCCATATTTGGAATAAAGTCATGAGCATGCGCCTTTTGAAGTTCTCTGTGTGAAACTATTGACATAGTCTATTTCCAAAACCTAATTATAAATAAAGCCAATACGCGATGAACATTTTTTCTACCATCATTCAATGTGAAGTACACACAAGCTCACTTTTTACATCGATAACCATTTTTAGATATTTTTTATGTCAACTTAAACTTGGTTAAGCAATTTCATCGTTCACTTCTTGCCATCACTTTGACATAGCTAGGCATCACAAAAATAGATCAACAGAACCAGCTATCTGGAATCCAGCCTGAGGCCTAACCTTCGATTGCTGTTCATCTCAGGCGCTCACCACATCAATAACTACTCCGTCCAATTAAGTTCGGTAGCGCCTCTGTAAGACCCGCGGACAAGTTTTTGTCGTCTACACTCTTACAACCTCTACGTACGAATATAAGTTTAATTGGCGGATACTCTTCATTAGGTATGTGCCTTCAACTTTGCTTGTTGCCGTTTAGATCGTTTTTGTATTTTCCTGATCATTTGGTTACAGAATGTGTGTTAATTAAACATTGCTTTTGATGTACATGTTCACACTTTTTTTGCATTTTAATCAAGATTGAGTTCACTTTGTATGCTATTATAACTACAGGTGTACTTCGTTAGTTTTTTTTTAATTGGTATAGTACTACTTAATGCAGGTCGCTTACTTAAAGTGCATTCTACTAACGAGAATTATAGCGGCGATTACTTGTTGCAGTGGAAGATTTCCTTCGAAATGCCATCAGCGGTCTATGTTCAGAGTCAGCAATAACTTCTGTGATGTCTTATCGAGTGTCGAAGCCAAACCAATTACTTCTCATGTCAGAGATTCGTTATTTATAATTCTCTCTGTGTATTTAACGCAACGATAACGAAGTTTTAAATATACAATGATCACTGCTCTGTAATTATTTTGATTAGCTTCTTGATTGTTCTGTTACTATAAACTAGAACATTTCTCAATAAATTATATACTATACCTGACTAAATATTAGTCAGTGACTCGAATCAATTTGTTATTATCGTATTTTGTCATTCACCTGATTTTCAACTAGAGTGCGCTCCATGAGCATAGAAAACTGCTACATCAGAGAAATGTCAGCAGGCAGCAATCGCCTCCGTTATGCCGGCTTGAGAATGTGCAAGATACTCCCACAACTGTTACACTTGGTGTTGGTGTTGTGCTACCCCAGGATGGCAGATTCTAATAACTTGTATAATTATGTATACGTATCGGATTATCTATAGTTTAATAAAAACAATTTATATTAATAATAGCTATTGAATAATGTTAATGAGGTAATTAAAACAGCAGCACGAGTCACGTGCCGTTCAGCATCCGTTCCACCACGTCCGTTAATTAAACTTTAAGTTGCAAATGCGAACTTGACTTGTCCAATACGTGTGTAGCACATTACGAGTCTGTCCCGAGAGCATAAACGTTAGTAACTCTAAAGTTTGCGTTTCCTAGCTAGCTCTAGTAATATCGTTTAAAATATCCAACGTAAACTAACGCGTTCGCAGTCTCTATTAACTCCGTGAGCATTCGCCTGGAATGGATAAAATCGAAAACCTGCTGCAGTCACGTATTATTTCCATAGCTCCCCGAACTGGTCTCAATATCGCTTATTATGTATCGCCTTTGTGTTAATCATATCTTTCGCTGAGTATGGAGACCGTAGCTGCTACCGGTCTATTAATAAAAGTACGTTATACACCGACGGGAATGCTCTCAACCAGCTATTGTACTCTAGTGGTTAAGGAATTTGTCTTTTTTAATCGCACTGCAATATAGTGTGTCCGGAGCCTATTATTAGGGTTAATTGGAATTATTAAAGTTTTTTTTTCTTTGTAGCTAAGACTTTTAGCAGATTGTGGTGATGCATGTAGATAGTCGAGAGAGTGAAGCGAGCTTTTAGATTAATTCATGGTTAGTGTGCCGCGTTATGGAAATTTTAATTGAGTGAATTTATTTTGCTTAAAAGGCTTGTTCGAGTTCAGTATAAATAGAATCTAGAGAGCTGCGTGTAATCTAAAATTGCTTTTTTGTTTCTGTTACTCGTAACTAACCGCTTGACGCTTTTGTATCTAACAATATAATTTAATTATTAGTTAGTGTATATTATATATTATACATTTAGGATAATTTTATAATAATACAAAAAATAGATGGTAATATTTCTTAGAAAACAGAATGAATTTGATTCAGTACATTATCCATGGTCAAGATAAAAGAGAGTGGCGCGTGCGGTTTTCGGCACGACACGTTCCTGTCGCGTGGCGAAAACGAGGACAAAACATACGCGAATCCAGTCGCTGAAAAGAGATAGACTATATTTTGGATAGACTACAAAACAAGACATAACATTGGCATGTTTCATTAATCGATGTTAATGCAATGCTTCGATTTGGTATTATAATTTACACAAATGCAATTAATTCATTATAATACAAATGTTTATTCATTTTGAGATGTTTTTTATGTATACTACTAATCCGCTATTTAACCAAATCCTCCCTCATAATTTCCGCATGAAACAATCGTCTCCATCATGCCGGCTTAAAAAACCGGCGAAGTGCGCCTGGGATACTTTACGAATGAGTTCCATGTAAAGAACGGCAAACTGGCTTTTACCATATTTCAGACTGGCTAACCTACCACTCTGAAAGTAGCTTATATATTCTAACCACTAATACAAATGATTTAAGTCATTGAGATATATAACTAGAGGCGCAAACCCCATACATTTGACATGAAAAAGCCGTAGGACGTTTCAAACGATTTGACAATGTCAATCTTAGTGTTGCCGGTATAATTAAAAATTTTCCCCACACTAATTTTTTTTTTCTTTAGATATTTTTATTCAGTGTCGATTATAATATATCTAGAGGCATGCATTTTTAGCTAAATAAAATAAAGTTCAATGTTTTAATTGTTTAATATAAGTTGAAAATCTTCTTTCTTAAAAATAAAATATTTCTTTTTTTGATATTATAATACGGGTTATGGGAAACCATGTTTTACTAGCAACACTAAATGTAAAAAATATCCCTAATTTTATTTGTTTTTTTGTTGTTTAAGGACAATATAGATGTTGAAAGGATATATTTACGTGTGAAACGTAATCCCGCTTTTTTTGTTGTGCATTTGGGATCGAGAATTGCACGTTTTCACCACATATTTGCCCATTATGGGTTTATATACGTCCTGTCAAATACCAACTGACAGAAAGCTTAATTATGGCTGTGGGCAGATCTTCACTCGCCTCACGTTGGGAGCGTTATTGCGCCTCTAGTATATATCTCAATGATTTAAGTTGTTTAATTTAATATTCACATACATACACTCTCCCACGTCATTTAACCAACAAGAGAGAGCAAAAAATAGTACCAAGAGAACAGTATACTTAGCATAATTGCTCATAGAAATGTGGTTTCGACCGATACAATTTTTGCCCTGTAGGCATGTGTAGGCATATACTTTTTGTCACAAAACCCTATCTAGAAAGGTCTATCTATAAACCGTAAAATCTCATAATTCGTCGCATACGCACCCAGTGTATCATTTACATGATTGTCGCCAATTAATCTGGACGCGCCCGTGACCGTAACGGCTTTAGGTTTAATACCATTTAGCTCTTTTCCTCAATAAGACATCGAACAAATAACCTTAACTCTTAAAGAATTATTTCAGATTTTTTTTTTCGATCGAGAGTTCACGCGTCTTGCCTCTTATTTTTCTATTATTTGTAATAAATTGCATTATTTAAAGACTTATTAGACCTGTATGTTCTCTAACATTAACCTGAATGCTTTCTCTTGTTTCATTCATTTATTTATATAATTTATTAACTTTTAAAATTGTGTGTATATTTTTAAGATAATTTTGCATATCGAGAGACAGAGCACTTAAATAAATAAATTGCATTTCATTTTATTTCATTTCATCTCAGTGCAGATTTATCACCAAAAGACATGGATACATTTTTATTGCATTTTTTTTAGATATTCAAGTAATATAAACATTACATTGATTCTTACAACCTTTTAAATCAATAACTGTATTTTTTTATAAAGAAACTTTCCTAAACATTCAAAGTTTACCATCTATTAGATTATTTTTACATATAAATAAGTATTTAATGAATCGTATCGTAACTAACCCTCGGATAGTAAGAACAAGAAATTTCTTTTTGTTTTTATTAATGAAATTGCTACTCGTTCGGGTGCAGCATAATAATTAAGAGTACTTTAAACGGTAGTAATCTGCAATACGCAACAAGACCCGAGACTGTATAGCAATACTTCGAAATGACAACGATCATATCGATTGGAGGTCACTTTGCGACTCCATGTCGGCATAACTAGATTGGTTTCTTTAATTGTATGAAATTGATCATAATAATGGAATTTAAAAGCCACTGTGAAAAGAGAATGCCCTGTTCACAATTTTTTATCATCGACGACTTTTTTAGTTCATTTAGTAGAAAAATAAATCTACGTTACTTATCAACAATAATTTTATTTATTTATTTTACCTCGGTTAACGAGTAATTAGAATAGATTAGAATTAGAATATTAGAGCTTATTAGGTATTATATTAAAGGCTTTAAAAATTGATGACACCTTTTTTATGTAATTAAACATTGTCAATGGATCAGTGAACGATGTGTTATTATAAATTATTGAAAAAATAAGATATTATTATATTTTATAATATTGTTTGGTTAACGAACTATTTCTAAAGATTTCAACTGGGCCCACTGGGCACTGTCCTTTGCTTAGAGATTTCTTTGTAGTAGCAGTTGTTTCCGTTCATGGACCGCACTCTAGCTTTACATCAGGCGGAGTGTTATCATATGCCGAGCTACATTAAAAAACTTACGATTGTCAAAAACATTTTCTTTACTTTACTTTTGATGTTTGAAATTTTTAGTTAAATGTAAACATAAACAACAAATCTTATAAATTCATTCACTCATAACTTTTATATAAAATAACTAAATTATTATTCATAATATTATTTAAATAATTTATCATTTATTAAACATCTATTAAAACAAAGTATTTGTATTGACCTGAGGTAGATCAAAACTAATTCATCTTTAAATTGGTTGAATTTTAATGTTACGTCCGAACACGAAGTGTTGGTAAAACGCTATAAATGTATTTTATTTATTGTCTACTTTCATACATATTATTTTCATAGTGCCTCTGCATATGACTACACTCTGCCTGATGATAAGCTAGACTGTGGTTTATGCAGAAAAATGTCTACAAGCAGCACTCGCCTCCACTATGCCGGCTTGAGAAGACGACATCCAGGTTTTTGGGCACACTCCTCTCGTTATACACGGTTATCCAAAAACGCGATTAGATTATTACAATAATATTACCACTTGAAAATGGTGGTACCATTCCAGGATAGCCTACAGACTGGGTTCATCAGTATGGACACCATTCTTAAATGGGATTCTCAGGTACTTTATCAGAATAATTTTCTTACTGTATGTAGGTTTCTAAATTAGTTATAGTTTTTCTTGATCCTCCAGAAAATGTGTTGTCAGTAACGATCTTATATAAATGGATTCTTTCTTTTCCTTAGCTTTAAAATATTACATTATTTTTATTTTTGTCAGTTACGTCCGTCTACATTTAGACCCAAATGTGTTTAAAATAAAAAATGCATAGCTTGTGGCAATAGGAATAAAATAACTTATCTATTAAATCTCAATCGAAAATGCTCTTTATTATTAATACAACATAAATATTTATTTATTGATGACCGATCCGACACCCGAATCGGAAGCGAACATTATTAGGTCTCTTACACATTGAATAAAACTGTAATACAAACAACAAGCCACACTCCGAAATAGATGTGCTACAGCTTATTTTCTATTATAATAAATAAAGTTTAAAAAAAATAAAATTATTTATTTCAGACCATAGGATCCATAAATAATTTTGTTAGTATAAAAAACTTTTATCTTACTGTTAGTAACAAACGAATAATATATAAAAAAAGAAAGAAATAGCATTAAGATAAATGCTATATTAATTTGGTAAATATTATACATATAAGTATAAATATATATAAAAAGAGTGGTAGGCAGACTGATAATGGTTATTAGCCCAGTCTGCCGTCCTGGGGTAGTACCACCACTTTCGAATGTAACACCCGTGAAGTGACCTTGTCGCGTTTCGGGAATAGTTTGAAAGTAGCCAGGTATAACGAGAGGAGTGTGTACTGTCAATCTAGATGGTACAGGCTCGTCTCCTCAAGCCGGCATAGTGGAGACGACTGCTGCCCGTAGAGATTTCTCTAGGGTAGCAGTTGTTTCCATTCATGGACCGCGCTCTAGCTTTACACCAGGCGGAGTGTAGTCACATGCCGAACTATAATAAAAATATATATATAAGTAATTCACAGTGCGGCAATTAATTTTTTAAATACTTAATGTATAGTAATTCTAAATGTAACGCTGCCTATCCCGCATCTTTACTCTGAAGTCTAACGTAACATCAGATGCACTCACCACCCTGCCTGATGTTAAACTAGAGTGCGCAGAGAACTGCCACCACAGATAAATGTCTACATGCAGCAGTCGCCTTCGCTATGTCTGCACCATACAGATTGACAGCGCACACTCCTCTCGCTATACCGAAGTGATCACGTAGTCCCTTAACGGCTGTTACATTCGAAAGTGGTGGTACTACTCCAGGATTTAAAAAAAAAAGTTTTAATATTACAACATTTAGAGTCAAAATTTTAGACAATAGTGTATAAAATCCGTTTTTGAAATGAAGTACCAAAACCGACACCTCATTAAAAGTTAAGAATTCGTTAGACGCCCGCGGCGACGGCGAGCGGTACCAACTCAGCACTAGCACACTAAAACAAACATCTCTATTAATTTCCTCTCAAATCGTTTAAGGATCTACATTCCAAATTATAACCAATAGCAATATCAATCATTCGATAAATGTCGAACTAGATAAATCTATACTAATATTATAAATTTTAAAGTAAATATGTTTGTAATGAAAAGATTGTTTTTTATTCTAGCTCGGAATATGACAACAGTCCGCCTGATATGCGGTCTATGACTAGAAACAATAGCTACCACATAAAAATGCTACAGCCAGCAGTTGTCTTCGCTATGCCAACTTGAGAAGACGAATTTTACACCATCCAAGTTGACGGTGTACCACCTCTCGTTATATTAGAATTGGCATTTTATTTATTGTAGCTCGTCATATGACAATACTCCGCCAAATGTAAAGCTTGACTGCAAAATTATAGTCAATTTTGAGATGTTTTTGACTAAACTAAACGAAGTACAAGTCGCCAGAAAGACATTGTAACTTTCTCGACGGCAAAAAAAAGAAGTAATGAATCTGTTCACACGCTAAAGCTTATTAAACCCTACTTAGCAATTTGAAAATAAATTATTGCAGTTTCATATGACGTTAAATACATTTAATACGAAAATCTCCAGAAAAATCCCTAAGTTATTACGATTTCTCTGTATTGTTATAGATGTCATCGACCTTTGAATAAATTTCACACAATTTATAATAAATGATATGTACGAGTAACTACAATTTTTAAAATATAGCGTGTTTTTTTTATAATTTAATTTAATTGTAAAATATGTTTTAAAAAATCAGATTTATTTTAGAATTTTCTGAAAATAAAATTATATGCTTCATCATACAAAATGAACGGATGTATGTGCAGCGATTTTTTATGTAAAATTTTCATCATAATTTAATAGGAACAACGCAGCATTTGCATATATCAAAAAATATTAACAATTTACGTGCATTTTAAAAATATCTATTATTAAAATATTATTAATTACAATTATCTATTTTATTTTACTTTTTTGTACGAGAACATTCAAAACAAGATAACAGTTCAAGTAACCGAAAATAAAACCTCACAACATAAAACTATTAGATTACAACAAAAGAAAAGGATTGCCGACAAAACGTGTATTAATAATGCATCATAAAGCCTTTAGGCGATTGATACCTCTACACATTGATATCTACTCGAACCGAATCTCTGTTTTATCGAACAATCTCGAAAAAAACGGATCCAAAAACAATAGGACCGGAGAAGATAGAAAGGATACTTATGTTAGATAGTGGTTACGAAAAAAAATACGAATTAATAATGCTTTATTGACTTGAAACTATAATGCTGGTCATCGGTCGGTATGTGTCTATCTTTCAAAAATATTTCTGTGATTCTAACACAATAAATTTTCTAACAAATTAGTATAATAATGTATAAAATAGATTCTATTAACGTCAAAGCGATGAATACGCAAAACGAAGCTGTATTAATTAAAATTCATATTATGAACACATTCAATAATAAATAAGACATTATATGCTCCGGATGACCCTAATTACATTAAAAATATCGTTAATTATACAAAATGATTGTTATTTATCGAACCTGCCTCAATATTTCCAATATTAATCGAATAGACATGCGTTTTAATAATAAAGGAATGTTAAATTAGGAAAACAATCGCCATGTTTGTAATTTAACCACTAATTTGTTTGATTGGATTAAGACGTCAAAGCGCGCTCGATTATACGGTCAGCAAAAACAATATTATGTTACACCACTGCAATTTGTAATGGATATCTTGTTTCATTTTCACTTCATTGATTTATGATGATTTTATTTGACTTGTGCTTAAACCTTATATTTATTATCAAATTACCTTATTACCATAATTTATAAAGCATTTTTAAGAGATACATACAAAATTCCCAGGACCCTTTACTATGGGTATCAGGACAAGGACTACGCAAACATATAAAACCCAGATACGAAACAAATACTTTTAAAAATAAAATCAGATCTTTTTAATAAAATAGATATTAGAAATAAATATTTGTTTCGACCGGGATCGACCCTAGGATTTCTGTGTAACAAACTAGCGCTCTACGACCACTACGCCAATGAGTTTTCATTGTGTAGGCACATAGAATTCAGGAAGTATGACATCCATCTGAACTTCTCAACGTTTTAGATTCAAATTTACTTCGCTGTTAAGTTTCAAACACTAAATTCACTTTCGTATTCAGTAGTTAGATAAACAAACAAACAAGAAGCGATACAATAAAAAAAAATATTTCATTTTAGGCAAAAAACAGTACAAATTGTTTTGTCGACAGTACAGAGCTGGTGACAAGCAAATTGCATTAGGAAATTCCAATCTACCAATAACTGTCAACAGAGTCATTGGTCCCTCAACACTAAGCGTATGTGGTCCAAAAAAAAACTTGCAAATCGATACAAAACTATAAGAAACCATGCAATAGACAATTTGTATGCATGGACGGCCATTTAAAGTTCACTTAGCGGTGAAATATCATTCATTAGACTTCATTAAATATTTAAAATAGCTAAATATTTTTCTTCACAATAACTTAATTATCGTTCTTATTCCTTATTCAACCTTAAACATTATCATTGACATTGTAGGTAAATACCAATTTTTGATAATTACAATTTTTGCATATTTTTTTAATTTTAGATTAAGCTATTTTTCGATATCTACTTGTAAATGAATATATAATATTATCCATATTATAGTTATATTTAAAATATTTTGTAATCAGTTGTATTAAAAAATCGTAAACATTTGTTTTAAATAGTGATTTTTTTCCCCGTGAAGTGACCTTGTCGCGTTTCGGAAATAGTTTGAAAGTAGCCAGGTATAACGAGAGGAGAGTGCACTGTCAATCTAGATGGTACATGCTCGTCTCCTCAAGCCGTCATGGTGGAGGCGACTGCTGCCCGCACTAGTTTCCCTGTAGTAGCAGTTTTTTCCATTCACATGCCGAGCTACAATAAAAATAAAAAAATACCCTAATTATTTTATTTTGTGTCAGAAAATATCTAGGTAATAACAAATAACTCAAACCTAGTAAATGGCATTTACAGAGCCTAGTAAATGGCATTTACAGAGCCTGTGATACAAGCAATAGTTTGCTTTAGGGATAAATTACAAAGAGCGGCCGTGGTCTAGCGGTAAGACGCGTGAACTCACGATCAATGAGACCCGTGTTCGAACCTCGCTAAAGACCGGTACCAATGTAACTTTGTTATATGTACTTTGGTCGCTCAGTGCCTATAGGCACTATTAAAGAGTGGTAGGCATGTCGCGTTTCGGGGATAGTTTGAAAGTAGCCAGGTATAAGAGAGGAGTGTGCACTGTCAATCTAGATGGTACATGCTCGTCTCCTCAAGCCGGCATAGTGGAGGCGACTGCAGCCCGTAGAGATTTCTCTGTGGTAGCAGTTGTTTCCATTCATGGACCGCACTCTAGCTTTACATCAGGCGGAGTGTTGTCACATGTCGAGCTACAATAAAAAAAAAAAAAAAAAATTAAAAAGTAAAAAAGAACAAAATTATTGTTTCTCCAAATAATCACAATAAATCTTATATACTTTTTAGTTTAATAAAAAAAACATTCGGTTTCGGCAAATCTAACCTAACTAAAGAGTGTTATCGCAAAACCAGAGGCTTATCTTGTTCTCCCTTGTTTTGTCGCAGCAATAAATTGTTTAAATATACCATAATTCTTTTGAGATCTGTTCGAGATATAGTATTTAGAACTCCGGTGGTAGAAATTCGTGCTATATCCAAGCAAAAACAGGTGCGGAATAAAATTTTTTTTACTAGAACTTTCCGAAAAAAACCTCTACATAGTTTGTCCTAATGAAAAAAAAAACATGATTTTGTTAAGTTCAATTTAGTAACCTTAAGGATTGAGGCGTATAGTCATAGACGCTTCACAAATGATAGCAAATTCGAACCTTTGAGTGATAGACAGACTGATGTAGTTATTCGGTCCGCCAGCTCCAAAGTAGTGCCACCACTTTTAAGTCCCGTTTCGGGGTCAGCCTCGATGGCGGAGACTGTTGCCTGCAGAAAACCAAGAACTAAGCTAATTTACTTTAGTTTAGCTCGCGTAGGGGTTATTTTCATACTTGTGGGCAGACTGCAAACTATATAAGCTATGGAAACGGCTATGCAAGCTAATCTAAGCTAACTAAACTAGCTCTTGGTCTGCGATCTGTATTAACTTAACGCCAGAGAGAGTGTGATTGTAATTATGTCGTGCTAATGTAAAAATCAATCTTTGTCTACGGTATATGGAAACGCGGTCCATTAGATTAGTATAGTGTGACTCAGTTAAAAAAAAATTGTTAAGTAAAATTAATTATCTACCAAAAATTATATGCACAGAAAACACGATCGCATGTTTCGCGGAATAATGAAACATAAAAAATTCGTGACTTTGTAAGAGGCGTCCGTCATATCTTTCCAAATTACACAACATTAATCGAAAACGACATTTAAAGTAAAAAAATATATATTTTAAGAATCAACTTATAACGCGGACGTTCGGGGAAGACCTGAATTAGGGATGTAACTCGAGTCGAGTGATATTTCAATAACTTTTCCTCGAGTAATCAAAGACTCAAAGAATACCACATAGAGTACCTTAATGAGAATGTTTTTAAGAATTATACGAGTTTTCATGTTATTTTAATTTACACAGAACAGCATCACCAAGAAATAAGTGTGCCCTAACACGGGTGCACATTTGTCTTCTCAAGCCGGTATAGTGAAGGCAACTTGCATGCTACCTGGATGGAGATATTACACTGTGATATCAGTTGTTTCCGCTAATGGATCGTACTTTAGCTTAACATCAGGTGGAATGAATAGTCGAGCCACTATAATATGAAAAAATTGCAGACACATATTTTCAGTTACTTGGATGAATGATAATTCATGTTTCATTAGTAGAATAATTCCATTTACTCGAGTAACAAAACTGTACTCAAGTAACATCACTCAAGTTCATAATAACAGGGTTGAAAGAGTAGCTCGCACGAGGCGACTCACGAATTCTCAACAAACGCCTGTGGGACGAGATCACTTACGACAATTACTTGTATTAAAACTTTATTGTAATCAGACATTGTTAATATTTGCATAAAGGATTGGTGGTTTGTAAGAACTCCGCGTGTGGCGAGCTTCTGTGTCAAATTCAATGCAATATAATTATATTCTTGTTAAACATTTTGTTACATCTCTTTCGTGGTTGTAATTATTATGTTTGTTAACTTTTGAGTTTTATATTTAGGTAAAAAGAAATACAGACTCGAGTTTGAATGCACATGGCGTCTAACTTGAATGTATTTTTCTGTAATAATCAATTTGTAAGAACCTATGTGGATAAGATAAAACAGGCTCGCATAAAAAAATTGCTGATACCAATTTTGTTAAATCTTAATAAGAATCTGTCGTCCTGGAGTAGTGACACCATCTTTAAATTCAGTTTGTAAGTAGTCAGGTGAAACGAGAGGAGTGTGCATTGTCAACTCATCTGAGTACATTCGTCGCTCAAGCCGCCATAGCGGAAGCAAGTTCGGAAATTGTAGTAATATTTTCTTTTCTATAATAAATATATAAATAAATTAATCAAAACATGCAAACCTAGACATCAGGAACATTACAAAAAACCATTACAAATGTCATAAAGTTTAAGGTTTAAAAACTTTTTGTATGGGAATTTAAAATGAGACTCTAGTCTTAAAAACGTTGATAAATTGTTTATTTAATTTCGAATAGTATACGTACGTTTTTAATATGGTATTTAGGTGATGTATGTTGGCGTAAAGAAAGGATATTTTATGAGTTAAATTTGTCCCCAACATGCGCCGTGTCTCATTACATCGACCGACAAAGGCACGGCATCGATTTGTCAACCAAAGAAGTTTTATGCAAAATTATTTATGATTCTACCTGCTTTACAACAGTAACTCTTATAGCCAATTCCTTGTTTCCTACCTGATTAATTTAACCATCGTTTTTACAATTTCTATAAAGGACGATAATATTGTTTTTTGTTTGGTTTCGTCTATTATTAATACACTTTTTTATTTATTAAACGTTATGGACTGATTAACTTACGTTTCAAAAATTAAACTGACAGATTTTTTTATATTTTTTATTGTAACTCGGTATATGACCACACTCCGCATGATATATCCGCCAAATATGTAATATCCAATTGTGTAAGAAGTATAGTTAATTACCTAACAAATAAAAAGAGATTAAACGATATAGGTATGTACTTAATATCATTAATCAAAAATATTTTACAATTAACAAGATTTTTTTTCTTTTTTCGTCAATTGTTTTCTTTATTATAATTTAATAAAGTGATAAAAGAGTTACAACTCTCTAGCTTCCTTCATCGAATAAATTCCAATTGGAAACAAGTTGTCAGTGACGAGTTTTTAAATAAGAAGTAAATTGAGCGAATGCTTTTTGTGAAGTGGCAAAGAAAATTCCTTATTACAATTTCGTGGTAAGATTGGAAGTTGATTCTGTTCATTAACCGGTCTTCAGATGTCTATCACTTTTTGGCACATTTCAGTTGTTACGATGCCGAAGTGTTGCTTAAGATTAAAGATGCTTGTGAATCGTTTCCGCATTCATTGATGGACTTTATCTTTATTATTTGTTTCATTTATTTATTTATACTAACATAATATTATAAATCTGGTCTGAAATGGACTGAGCGTAGTCTTGGTCATACGGACTGAGCGACCAAAGTACATATAACATTGGTACAGGTCTGAATTTAGCGAGATTTTACCACGGGTCTAATCGCTCGTAAGTTTACGCCTTTACCTATATCACGTGCGTATTTTGTCCAAGCGACATTTGTGTCAGTAATTACCATTAAAAAACACCTTTCTATTGGTTAAAAATTTTTCATTTATTGTATAGAATTGTGTATAGAGCTCCTTAATTTTCATTAATGCAATAATATCTATAAGAAATAGGTTAGCTGCATTACTATAAGGACTATTTTTCACCATTAGAATCATTCTCAGCCGCTAAAAATCAATCAATAGAAATCAGTTTACAATTAAAGCCTAATGGTGGTTGTTAGGTTAGCTTACATTCGTCGCAGTTAGGTCACAGCGACATGGCTGCGGAGGCAATCAATGTCCGCAGTTTTTTTTTTTGTAATTGAAGTTGTTTCATGCACCGCACTCAAGCTGAATAAACTGAATGAACTCTAAAACCAATAGAAAAAAATCATAATTGGCTAAAAATAAAGGAGCATGTGAGCTCCGTCAATTCAGACAATTATTTTTAAAGGTGATTCAGCCTCAGTTTTGTTGATAGTACTTAAACAGTAAATATATAGGTATTTTATTCAAACATAGTATTTGAATATTATTCCTATTGAAACGGCGGTTCCTAAAAGTTTCAATGTCTTCTATCCACGCAAATACTGTAGGAGAAATGTACCTTTACGTAACTTATACAGAGATTACGCATTTGGTGTACATTTAAATCGGATTCCCGGAGGAGTCATCAGTAAATAAGGTTTGTTTACGATGCCGATGTACGAATGCGGTATTCCATTGTGGCAGGCTTCGACGAATACACTTTATTGGCTAATTTTATTCAATTAAATTGTTCTCGTTGTGCGCGCCTCGCGATCTTTCCTTGGGTCATTTTAACGCCTTACAAGTTATTGTAAGTGCTCTCCAATACGATTTATATATGAAATTGTTTTAATAGAAAACTGAAACAATGTAAATACTAAAGACAATTTTACTTTGCTATTTCATTTGTATGGAAACACCTGTCTTTCTATAACTACGAGTATACTAATATAACAAACGTTAATGTATATTTGTTTGTCACACAATCACGTTAGGTAGCCCCTTGTCACTTTTCTATTTTTTAAATTAATAATAACTCGGAAATGTTTGTATTTCAAAACTGGGAAATGCCAGGTTTAGTATTTTGTTAAAAATCAACACATTCCTTTGGTTTGCCATATATCATTACTTTCCATCATTTCATCTTTATTAGCGACACTATCGGATGGTACAAATAATACAGTGTGTTTTATTTTTCAAATTCAATGAGTTCGATTCCTGGCTAAGAAAATGGATATTTCAAAAATCTAATGATGTATGTAACTGTACACGCGCTCGCAATTTTGAGTAACAGCTAATATTTTTAATACAATACAATACAATTGTCACGCCGTATTTTTAATATAGTTTCTTTTTCATTTATACAAACAGAAATTTAAAATATTATGCTAATATTCAATATAATGACGAAGCGAGCGGGTGGTGACTCCCAAACAGTGAACGTGTTGTCAACCACATGCTGTGAATCCTGTTAGACATTTCATCACAATATTGTCGAAAAGACAAAACTATTATACCCTTTACGTTAAAAAAAATGTAAAAAATTGATTAAAGAAACTCGAATCACGCTGACAATGCATTTTACAACTCGTTTATAATAAAATATATTTTGGCTGGGACACGATCTCGGCTCATTGATAATATCATATTGCCATGTAATATAAATGCCATTTGAAGGGTTGACTTCTTTGAATATCTTACAATTAAACCCCATGATGTTTAACATTATTATAATATTTATTTAAAGTAAAAAAAGTTTAAATGCTCATAAAAAAATTAAATATCAAAATATATTCCCAAGCAAATTCTGATTGTTCTAATTAATCACTGTGTAAATAAATGTTAATTGATGACGTAATTAATACAATAAAAGTTTAAGTAAACACATAAAACACGCCAAAATTTCCTTGACGAAAACTCGTAAATAACTACGCGGTTTAGCAATATATCGGTGGCGTTACTGGCTACCGCTAAGTCATAAATTGTAATAAAAACAAATAAAATTATTTTTAATAGGCTCGTGAGAACTGTCGCCCACCACCCACTGAGAAGCGTTCGTTAAATATTTTAATTGCGGCGCTAAAAAAGACTCCAAAATTTTATTTGTCGTAAATCAATGATGTCCACGGTAGTCCTCGGTTAGGTTTTTTCTTTTTTCACCACAAATTCCCTGCCGTGATAAAATATAATTTGATATCTAGGAGATATTATTATCAACATAATTATAGTTTCCACATAAATAAAATAAACAAATATTTGATAGATAACATTGCATGATATGGTTGTAATTTAGAAATAAACGCAGCGAAGATATTATTAATTACATTTCATTGAAAAAGCATTCAAAAATTTGTAAATTAAATTCATTATCCAAACAAATAAACCAAATTTGAAAATATGAAGGATTTTGAGGTACCTTACATAAAGGATCCATCATCAGTGAGACGTGAAATGAAAAGGTTGCCAATGATTAGGATCTCTGCCTACTATAGTCCCGTCAGCCCAATTTGATCGCTTCCGAAATTTTCTACTACAAGATTTACACCCATCTCCTTCAAAGGGAGTTAATAATTTAGATAAACATCTGTCTTAAGAATGATATTACCTATTCAGTTATTACCTAGGTCTTATGGTAGTCCGCCTCATTTAAGGTAGAGTTGGCGTCATGGGCAGAGACGACTGCTGCTATAAAGTACTAAAAGTCTACGGACAGCACTTGCCTCCACTATGCCGATATCAAGAAACTAATGTGCATAGCCTATGAAACGATCACAACCAATGACCTACTGATAAGCCTATAACCATCCCCATCCTCATACGTACCTCATATAAAAAACTCACGTAATTTTCGTAGTAAATAATGTTATTTTCGGAAGGGATAATATACGTTCATCAAAGTCGGAAGCATAATTCTATAGAAGTTTGAAAGTCATTCAAAATCCATCAGTCATTCGCAATGAGAAACTTCAAATAAAAACTAAAAATTCCGCAGTCAATAAACGTCTCTGTTTGTTTTTCTAACAGGAAATCTATTTAGTGAGATTGTAAAAACTTTAAAATGTTTGTAAAAAACAAGGTACCGCTTGGGTGGCGGTGGTTGACGACAGTTTAAGTAGTGTAACGTGATATGGAAGTCCAATAGTTTGTTTTCCTTGCACAAGATCCAAATTGTTAGGAGCCAATGAGTTGATGATATTATTTTCTCAAGGACCCTCTACGTCATCACAGAAATCGTTTAAGGAAGCTTGTCTTTATATCCACTTAAACGGTACCATCATTTTTTTCTATAACTTTATTGCTAACAATTTCCTCTACTTCTGTCATATTATTAAGTTATTAAACTGAGAACTTGAGTGATTTGACTATTTACTACTTAGATCTTAGGTCTATATTTTTAATGTTATTATAATGTAAATTATATAAAAACCAACTACTTTTATTATATTGTATTGTAGAATTATTATTATTGTTTTTAAGAGTTCTATGAGCGGGAATAATTATTGTCTTCAGACAGGAGTTGCCTACACCATACTGTCCCGATGAGACAGTCTTAGTTACACTCGGTTAAAATGATAATTATAATTAAAGAAATAGTGTACTGCATAAAGTTCACGTTTCAATTATCATTTGTTGCATGTTTTTTTTTATTATTGCTCTCTGACAACACTCCGTCTGATGTAAAGCTAGAGTGCGGTCCAGGAACGGAAACAACTGCTACTACAGAGAAATCTCTACTAGCAGCAGTCGCCTCCGCAATGCCAGCTTGAGGAGACGAGCATAGACCACTTAGATTGACAGTGTACATACTCCTCTTGTGCTATCTGACTACTTTCAAACTGTTCCCGACCTGATGTGACCACACTCTGCCTAATGTTAAGATACAGTGCGGCTAGCAAAACCAACTGCTACCAGAGAGATTTGAGGAGATGGATGATAAGGCTCACTCCTCTCGTTATACTGCAATGCAACTGAGGGATGTTATATTAGAAAGTGGTTATCACATCTGTATATCTAAGGTAATCCCAGAACGGCAGACTGGGCTAATAACTAGAGTCAGTCTGCTTATCCACTCATTGGCATGAATACAAAATATTGATATTATCTAAATACATTATTAGTATTTGCAACTATCATAAATCTTTTCCTTTTTTTTTCTAATGCAGTTAATCGTTGAGATTTTTTCGTGCGATCAATAAAATGATCGAGGGGATATACCTCTGCATGTGTGGGTGACTAGCGACTAAGGTCACGTGGCAAACCACCCCTATTATTTTCTCTCTCGCTTACCTGTAATTGTAAATTTATTAACAAGAAAGAGAGAGCAACGATTGAATAAGGCGCGAGCCCAAACATCTGCCAGGTTCTGATATTTTTTGGTGGTTACATTTCAAGTTATAATGCCGATACGATTTTTGATTAAGGTAATGATTAACAAAATTATATTAGGTATTATTGTTTAGAATAGTGCCGTAAATAAATTAAAGTTGTACATCACGCAAAGACGAATGCCCATTACGCAAAGACGAATGCCCATTCGCTTAAGAGAAATGGGCCCACAATTTTTTTAACGAGTTTGTCGATAATTTTTAGTTTTTTTTTGTAGAAAAAAAAAATTACATTCCTTACCACCAATCAGTTTTCATTTTTTCACCCGGGTTATTGAGTAATTAGACTTTTTCTGACGTATTATTTGAAGTTATTATGATATTAAATGCTTTAATAATTATTGATATCTGTTTTTTGTGTAATTAAATATTGGTAAACGATGTGAGATTGAAAAAAATTAATGAAAAACTAATATGTTATTTTAGAATATTGTTTTGTTAAGATACTATTAGATTTCAAGTGGGCCCTTGCCCTTGGGCATTGTCCTTTGAATATAGATTGAAAACTGTTTCGTTTTTCACATCACTATTTTGTTTTAAACACGTCCGATGACCACATTTTGCCTGATGTTATGACAGATTGTAATCCATAAGCAGAGCCGACTGCTACCACAGATGGAGATTTACGGATATCAGTTGCGTCCTCGTGCATTGATATGCCTCTTTACACAACGCTTGAAAGATTTTTTTTCTATTGTAGCTCGGCATGTGACAACACTCCGCCTGATGTAAAGCTAGAGTGCGGTCCATGAATGGAATCAACTGCTACTACAGAGAAACCTGTGCGGGTAGCAGTCGCCTCCACTATGCCGGCTTGAGGAGACGAGCATGTACCATCTTAGATTGACAGTGTACACTTCTCTCGTTATACCTGGCTACTTTCAAACTATTCCCGAAACGCGACAAAGTCACTTCACGGGTGTTACATTCGAAAGTGGTGGTACTACCCCAGGACGGCAGACTGGACAAATAACCATCATCAGTCTGCCTGCCACTCTTTAATAGTGCCTATAGTCACTGAGCGACCATAGTACATATAACAAAGTTACATTGGTACCGGTCAGAATTAGCGAGGTTCGAACACGGGTCTCATCGATCGTGAGTTCACGCGTCTTACCGCTAGACCACGGGCGCTCTTCCAGGTTGTAGGAATGAGGAAAGACGCGAAATTGGTAAACGTGGAACAGTTCAATGAAATTATATAATTTATGAACTGGTTACTTTTCTCACAAGCACTTTAACGGTTTTAATTCATGCTACAACAACACATAACCAGTCGAATATTCTAAAGAAATCTACAAGGAGTACATTTAAGCATGAATGCAGAGAAGTTCAAATTATTAAAGGGGGCAAGGTTCCTAAAGAAAGTCTGGAGAAACAATGAGTACATAAGACCCCTGTGAAGATTGTATTGTACAAAGTTATGAATGGAGTCTGGAACTGAACCCATTTTGCATCAGATGATTCTATTATGACCAAAAACGAGCTCAAACAAGAACTTCACAAGAAAGGACATTTTTTGACCTGCGAGAGATTTAAAAAACTATACTATTATAATACAAATGAATAGAATAAAATATAAATGGTATTTATTACACTATAATTAAGATTTTATAAGATCTAAAGTTCTTGTACGGAGTTCGTATCATAGAAAATAACTAAATAGGTTTAGAAGCTGTGTGGTATGCAGACTCATGATAGTTATTAGCCCAGTCTGCCGTGTCGGACTGTGTGAGACGTGTACGACTTTCAAGTGTAACACCCGTGAAGTAGCTTAGTCGCTTTCGGGATCAATTTAGAACTTAGTGGCCTAGTATTACAAAGTAAAACAAAAAGAGCAGCCGTGGTCTAGCGGTAAGACGCGTGAACTCACGATCGATGAGACCCGTGTTCGTACCTCGCTAATTCTGACCAGTACCAGTGTAACTTTGTTATATGTACTTTGGTCGCTCAGTGCCCATGGGCAATATTAAATAGTGGTAGGCAGACTGATGATGGTTATTTGTCCAGTCTGCCGTCCTGGGGTAGTACCCCACTTTCAAATGTAACACCCGTAAACGTAACCTTTGTCGCATTTCGGGAATAGTTTGAAAATAGTTAGGTATAACGAGAGGAGTGTGCACTGTCAATCTAGATGGTACATGCTCGTCTACAAGTTTATATGTAGTAGCATGGAAACAACCATTCATGGACCGCACTCTAGCTTTACATCAGGCGGAGTGTTGTCACATGCCGAGCTACAATAATAAAGAAAAAGTCAATATAGCGGAGGCTAGCTAACATAAGAGTAAATAGGTCAGTTTCTTGAACAAATGCTGTATTTTTTCTTGAATCAATACAGTCTATATAAATCTAATTCTAGTGTTATGGTGCATAAACACGTTAGGGGAATTTATTATGACCTCTAATATTTCAAGTTGAAGGTTGCCCTTTTGTCCCCCTTTTTCTTATAAGAAAATAATACGTCTGACACAGGGAAGTGAATAGGCAAAGCTATTTCAAGGCGGCATGTATTGAGATAGGTTATTGCAAGGTAACTTGGCGAATTCTTTACAAAATACAGCTGTGATGTGAATAGAAGTAAGATTAGAACAGGTTAGGGTGATTGTTTATTAATAATCGAGTCTAGACAGGATTTTGATGTTAAGGTCAATTTAACTGTATGTTTATAAAAGACTTGACCCTGATGTGTTCTTGACCATAGAATTTTTATAAAATAGATCTTAGGTATATATGGACAAAGGAGAAGTAAGCTGGGCCTAAGTAAGATGGGCCCACAATTTTTTTCTCGAGTTTGTCGATGATTCTTAATTAATTTTGTAGAAAAAGAAATCTACTTCTTTATCACTAATCAGTTTTAATTTTTTCATCTAGGCGATTGAGTTAGTCGATGTTTTGTGATGCATTATTTGAAGTTATTATTATTTTAAATGCTTTAATAATTGATTATATTTGTTTTTTTATGTAATTAAACATGGCTATTGATTGGTAGATGATCTGTTGATATACCTAATTAAAATGAATTAATAAAAAAATAAGATATTACTTTAGAATATTGTTTTGTTACCAAACTACTAGGTATCAAGTGGGTCCAAAAATAGGCATTCTCCTTTCTATTTATGATTTAATTATGTTATACCGTTAATAAATAAGAACGTTTTTAAGAGTGGTAGGCGGACTGATGATGGCAATTAGCTCAGTCTGGGGCAGTACCAACCACCCGTGAAGTCGCGTTTCGGAATCAGCTTGGAAGTAACTAGGTTTAACGAGAGAATTCCCTATTAATCGAGAGTACCTACATATTCGTCTTCTCAAGGCGGCATAGCGAAGGCGACTATATCTGCTCATGGGCCGGAGTCTTATTTTTTCATAATTTTCCCTATTACCAAAATGGGAAGTTGAAGTTATTTATATTCTGATTTAGTTATAAAAAAAAAACAAATGATATTTATCTTGGTGGTGCTTTTTGTGTACCATAAGCCCTTCCTACCTTACCATTAAGACTTGTACCATATGGCACTGATCTTGCTAAAATTAGACTGGAAATTGTTACAGCTCCAAAAAGGACTGTATACCACATGTTCGCAACATGCCGCGCCTCACCTTACTGCACAGCCGATTAACACAAAAACTATCTTGAATTACAGGATGCATTTGATTTAGCAATTACAGTTCCATATGCTATCGATGTTACACAGCCACGTTTTGTTTTAATATTGTTTTAACGCCTTATTAGGCCATACTAAATATCTTAGCGTACTTACTTTTAAGAGATTGCTTGAATTTTTTTTTCAGGCACTTACTATGAAAATACGTTTCGAATATTTTTCTTATAATATTAATTTTGTCGTTAAAGGTGCAATTTCGCGGGACACGGCAGACGGAACTATCGCGCGGCAGTTGTAGTCATATGTGGGAATCGGTCTCATACAAATTAATACTGGAAAGTATTAATTCTGCCGTCTGTCGTCATGGCTCTAACCGTCGCGTCGTGTCTGCCGCGTCCTGCGGAATCGGACCTTAAATTTTTCAATATATGTATTATTAAATTGCTTAATATTAATACTATAAATATATAAATACCATAGAAAAAGTTTAACTATACTGTTTCCAACGGTTATAAAAAAAATTAGAGGATTTGGCTCGTGCCATATGATACAAAAGCTAGAGTTCGTCAGTGTCCAGCTGCAACATAATTTATATCTATTCTTCTCATATACACGTATACCTACAGATCAATTTTTTAAATATAAGTACTGCCATAAATTAGAAAACATTTTTGTTTAAGACGGATGTTAAAAAAAAAGAGGTTAAAATATAACTTCGTCTATAATAATAAATATTATTTTGAATATGACCAAAATTACAATGAAAAATTTTTTTTTATAAATCGGCATATGTCATCACTCCGCCTGATTTTTAGCTAGAGTGCACCTCCGCCATACCGGCTTGAGGAGACGAATATGCACCATCCAGATGTACAGTGCACACTCCTCTCGTTATACCAGGCTACTTCCAAACTGATCCTGAAACCCGAAAAGGTCACCCCAGGACTGCAGACTAGGCTAATAATCGTCATCAGTCTGCCTACCACTCTTTAAATAATATAATAAGTTAGATAAGTAGGAATAATTTAATTGCATACAATTTATTTCCTTTTTGGTCTCCATGTGTCCAACAAACCAACTGACACAGGGTCTGTATTGCAAATGCTATTGAAACGCGAACGGTTTTGGTGGTTTTAAGTTTCGTTGTATGCGTGTCCAAGTATGCATGTGTGAAATAACTGCACATTGTAATAGTAATATGTGCTTCAATTCAATTGCTTCCATGTGTGAGTATCTATAGAAAACGTCAGCCGCTGGGACACCCCTTAAAATTACGCACCCCTAGCTCGGATCGGAGCAACGTTTAGATTCATTATATTTAATTTTATTAGTTTTAAAGAAAAATTTATTTTATGTGAATTGTCATTTATCTATTCGTGTGTCAATTTGCTTGTACATATTTTTTTTTGTATAATATGTTATTTTATATTTTACTGAATATGTTTATTTGGAAATCTGTTAAGTTAATACAAATAAGCATATAGAATAAAAAATAATATATTATACAAAAACATATTATGTACAACCATGTTTTGACCAAAATGTTTTCGTTATTGAATTTAATTATGAATGTTTTAAAAATATTTATTCCTATAAATGTTGTTTTAAAAAGAGTGACGAGGTTCACTTACTGGGAACGATGAATCGAAACGCTACCCCAATACGTTAAAAGGGCATGTGTGCAAGTAGTAAAATGTAAGTACCCCTGTTGATCCCCCCGCGACCAACCCCAGGTGCGCCCGCGCGGCACGCGCCATTCCCGCGACGGACGGCGCCTTGACGCCACCTAACGGTACGACCATCGTCCTTCATCAGATACTGTTACTCTGCCAATTTACTACGTGATCCAATATCCAAGACTAAAGCTTCAACAAATACACTAACATGTGAAAACGGCAAATCATCATCACGAAATGAGTTCAATCGGTGTAGTCGTGTTCCGCAGTCAGCCGCCTAAATCGCAGGTGCTCCAGGAGTCCGTGAATAATTCCGTGAACATAGCTAATAATGAAGGTAACAAGAAAAAAGAAATCGTGATAGTGCGAAAGAAGCAAAAAGTTCAAAGTTCCCCGGCAACAACGTCAGTCACATCCTTAGTGAAAGCTGCCGAAAGTGGTGTGCCTCAAAAACGTCAGCGGTTACGTGAAGATGCTGCAGATGAGACGACGAAATCTCCAACACCGCTCGCAGTCGCTAGAAGAAATGCCCGCGAAAGAAATCGTGTTCGACAAGTTAATGACGGCTTTGCCGCGCTCCGTCGCCACATTCCAGAAGAAGTTGCAGAAGCCTTTGAAAATGCTAATTCTAACAGAGGTCCTAACAAAAAGCTTAGTAAAGTAGAAACTTTAAGAATGGCTGTCGAATACATAAGAAATCTCGAAAGCTTGCTGAATATTGGACATGCATCAGATAAAGAAAACACTTCTCTACCATCAATGGAATCTTTCCCTTCGCCGGCATCGTCGTCACCACGGGATAATAGTTTTGAACGAAGCTATTATCTTCTTAGTTCTCCAACATTGGAAGACGAGGATAATGATGATGAATTTGACGAAACACTTACGCATATGCCACAATATGCCACGCTTCCGCCTACAGAGTGCTTTCAAATGGTATCAACACCTCATCTTTACGAAGATGACGATAGAGGGAATACAATTACGCCATCATCCGATTTAATTATTTCCGAAGACGCGGGTGTAAGTCAACATATTTTAGAAGCTGGTTTTCCTTATGCCAATGCTGCTGAACAGTTCACAGTCATAGACACCGAAAATAACTTCCCTTGTAGTGATTTGGTACAAATAGAAAATAGTGCACAATTCGAAGTGAAATACGCGGACGCGATACGTGCTCAGATAAACTATGGTGATAACTCACTATTACAGATCGCAGCAATTAATTCAGGTATATTGTTGCCGACAGAACAGTTCAAATTCAAAGAGGAAAAGAAAGAAAACTTCGATGAGTTAGAATTTAAGAAAGAGCTTCCAGACATTCATGTAACACCTGAAGATCGAGAACAATTTGAGGAGACTTTAAAATGGTGGCAAGAGAAAACGAAGCAGGCTCATCGTTTTATTAAAAAGTAGTTAATTTTAATTATAGTTGATTGTGTAGAAAGATGTTTTATAGTGATATTTATTTTATTATAGATAAATAGCATACAGCTGTTGATGCCAAAGTCCGTAGATGACACAAACGCAAGGTGTTCTCGTAACGGACATAGTAAACGAACTTCACAGTGTTTAACATACTTGAACTTTTCCCGCGTCATTTTGTATACTATGCTCACATCACGCCTTAACCTTAACGAGTTTAATTTTTGAAAATATGTTTTAATAATAATACATATACATATAATGCCTTGACATAGGATGCCCTAGAATAACATTAATTTATAACACCCGAAATAGAAACTTGTTTTAAAAAAAATTTCACCTCAATCATAGTGTGTGTTGATGTTGATTTTTGTAGAGCAATACGGTAATTATTAAATGGATTTACACCATTATTGTTGCTCAATAATAATTTAATTAATATTTAAAATATTTATTTCGGTCGGCATTCTGATCCGATAATAGTCATAACCACTGCGCCACAGAAACCATTAATTTTTGATTGGTATAACAAGATTGGCATGTATTTAGTGATATGTATAGATAAAAAAATTTGATTGTTATTTTAATGCCATTTTCCGTTATCTATGTATTTATTAATTAGTATTTGATACAACAAATTTTGTGACTTAATGACTAAGTAGGTCACTTGTAATTTTACATAACTTAGCTATTTTAATATTGACAACCTCTTTATAACGTATTTATTTAATTTTAGCTGTAATTATGTAAACAGCTAGAGTGCCGTCCATGAACGAAAACAACTGCCACTACAGAGAAATGTCGGAGACAGCAATCGCCTCCACCAACGCACCGGCTTGAAGAAACGAGCCATTTTTGACTTGGCATACTTGGAAACTGATCACGAAACGCGACTTGTCGTGTGTTACATTTGAAACGGGACGGCAGTGGACTGTGCTAAAAGACATAATCAGTCTGCCCATCTCTTAAATTATTTCAATTTACTTTATATTGAAGTTGTCAATCTATGAAAAATTACAAATGACTTAATTTGCAAAATATTGTTTGATGTTATTTTATAATGTTTTAAATAAAATTTCCTTGTAATAGGTACAAATTTTTTGCCTTAATTGTGCCTTTTATTTTGTGATCTTAGTCTATGATATTATAATAAAGTATGAAAACATTTAATTTTTCTTTTTATTAACTTTAACAACTTAAAACCTTTAAACGTTAACCAGTTTTAAATAACTTTACACTAAAGAGCTCATTAACCGTCTTAAAATTCAATTCTAAACAAAAATCCCGGTAGCAACCCCCGAAATAGGCCACTAACCAGCTACCCCCAAGAACAACACTTGAAACTCACATTAAAAATCTCGATGAGTTTTTTTCTTGTGTACACATTTTAAAAAATTACAATGATTATAATTTATAGTATTTTAAGTACAAAATACCTAATAACTATCATAATTTATTTAATAAAATTTTCAATTTCAAAACTTTCAATTCGTTTGACCTAATCGCGTATCGGATCAGTCTGTAAGGGTATAACGAGAGGCCATCATAGCGGAGGGGACTGCTGCCTGCAGACATTTATCTATAGTAGCGCTACTCTATCAGTTGGATTGTAGTAATATTTCAAATGAGTGTATTTACTAAAATGGTGAGTAATAATTCGAGATGAGTTAGAAGAGTATCCAAACTGTATTTGTGCTTGGACCGTTAACGGTAATGTGATAATACTATTGTGATTGTAATAAGCTGTCGTTTCTCGATTTAAAAAAGTATTCGTAAGGGAAGCTGATATCGAAGGACGATTTTTGGGGTCACGTATTTTTAATTTTATAGGCGGATCGTTTGTTGTTTATCTTTTGTAACTATAAACAATTAATGAATGAATTATTTTATGCGATTTACTATCGCAATTATTTTTTACAGTTATAGTGGCAATAATTTTTATTTAATTTATATTTTTTGCTTACTACAGCGTTTATTTTCAGTAAATTGATTCGAATGCTTTGAAAGCTTGGCAGCCATCGCGGTCTCAGTTGGAATCTTTTAAGATTAAACCTTGTTCGCTCACAATTTAAGGAAGAATTATTTTAATAACTAACGTCGTTCATGGACCGCTTTACACCAAGCGGAGTGTGGTCATATGCAGAGCTACAATAAAAAAATATACATGTGTGTATAATACCTATCCGCAACCTTTTTAAATAGAAAATAATAATTATGTTTTAAAAAAAAAAGTAAAATCTTTTTAGTTCCATCGTAGTATTATTGGATTAAAATATTTCACAAGACGGAACCATAAACCATTATATTTTGTAAATCTTACATATTTTTCTGTCATTTCAAAAGAATGCCAAACATGTCGAAATTGGGTAAACAAAATCCAATTTTATACTTTTGCCCCCTCCCTTAACTTCCGGGTTAGAAAGAATTTTAATTTCTCATCTAAACAGAAAGTTTTTTTATACAAATATTATCGACATATTTTACGTCTGATCACTTTCTACGGTATTTTAACTTCTATTTAAATATTTTCCGCTTCATTCGCTAAGGGTTGTTTTGAGTTATTAAACTTTTGATACACACTACTGAACGCCATTTTTTTACAAAAAATATACATTTAAATTTATTCATGTAAAAACAGTTAAGTATAATATTTTTAAAATTTTAGTCGAACATTTTTATGTAGGTACCTAGGTATCATATAATGGGAAGTATAAAAAAAATACAAATTTTCTGTTACAGTAAATTAATTTTTAAAATACTGCTACTCTAAAAGTACATATATACTAAAATAAGTAAATAAGTACTTAAATCATACACTTGACTCGTGTACATTCTTCTAATAAAAAACTGTCACTTAAGAGTTCAAATTCTCTTTTTATCTTTTACATTAGGGTTATACTACTAAACTCTTAAAAATAGATTAGTACTTATCTACATATACAGAATTACTTTTTAAGAGTACTTCAACTAAGGTTTATAGAGTGTTGTCTTTTACTTAGAAATAAAAAAAATTATTATAGATGACGGAGTACTTACTCGTACGAATAGAATAGCAAAAAATGTAGAAGATCATCACCACTATGCCGACCCGAAACGAGTTCAGTTTGTAGTAACCAAGGTCTCACGGTCGACGCGCTTCCTGGGTCCGGATGATTTTAAATCAATGAGGTTAACTTAATATCATTGTTTTAAATTGAAAACCGTAACTATAAGGAGCTACTTCTTCAGGTTGTAACTGTTAACCGTTATCAATCAGCCCTAAAAAATCAATTTAATGATAATTTATGGATGGCATTCTCATATCCGGCTGAGATATGACGAGCTTAAATAAAAATAAAATACAAAATAATTTTGATATTCATCAAATATTTTTTACACATTTCAAAAAGTTTATACATTCTATTCTATTAATATTTTTATCTGAAATAATTATGCAAATTATTTAGCGCAACAATCAACGCGCTAATTTAATGGACATTCGCTGTTATGTATGCGTGGGAACATACAATTTGGTATATCAGTTAACATGACAAAGGGCACCGACTAGGAAGAGAATCTAAGATCGATGGGACTGTGAAAAAAGTCCGTTACTGCTTAAATCAAGGTAGCGACCGTGCTCTTTTGTTATTTGGGTGTTATTATACGATTGTACAATCTTGAGAATTATTTTTGTTTAAACTTTTAGTTATTTATTTTTTATTAAAGGTAGAATTTAGATTTTATTTATTAATATATACTTTATTAGCGAATTGGCAAATAAGTAAGAAGCAGCAAGGGGGGATTATATAAATATAACAAATACATAAATAAAATATACAATATATACCTACATACACAATAAACAAATACTATTATGAAATATAATAAATATACTACTTTATATAAATTAATGTGATAAAAAAATACTGAAGCAGATTTAAAATACATTATCTCTGTTATAGTATTGCATTTCATTTGCATTGTAATTACAGCAAAGCACACATTAACATAGTTTAAAAAATAACGAGATAGTTAATCGTACCACGTATTTTATAATATTATTGTAAAATATTATCCCAGATAATCACAGATAATTATGGTATATTTATTGTTGAGTTTACCATTCGAAGTAAATAATAATTATGATAAATTTAATGATAACACTGTTAAGTATCAAAACCATAAATTCTCTCTACACACAAGGGTAAAGACTCAAAGTCAAAGAAGCTACCCCATTGTTGTACAATATTTATTCTTGCGTGGATCTTGCTTGCGACGTCTTTCAGTCAGGTCGATCCTTTGTCATGGGTTCATGGGAACTAGCAAAAAACGGACCTAACCTCGCCTTAAGCTTGGGGAATCTTTACGTAACGTATAACAGTGAATAAGCAGTTTTTCTACGCATTTGTTCGCGTAAAATTTAATACCAACCACGTGTTCAAAATGGTTTTTGGGATCTTAGCATATACCTAGAGTTTTTGAAGATATTAAAATATTTTATTGCTTGCTCAGCCTTTCAGAAAGAGTCACGTGAGGAGCCTCTTCAACCGACGTGTATGTACGAGGAAAGTAAAGGATGTGGTCGAGTCCAAAGTGAAGAAGAAGAAACTATTGCCGCTGTGGAGTATCTATTTATCCCGGTTAACATAGTTGAACATAGTTTAAAAAATCTGCATTTGAAACAGCTGCTGAGAAACAGAGAATGGACAGCGGCCGTGGTCCAGCGGTAGACTTACAATCGAAGAGACTCGTGTTCGAATTTCGCTAGCCGGTATCAATATCAATACTTTGGTTGCTCAGTGTACAAACACTAGCTAAGTACTTACAGCTATAGACATTTTTTTTTAAATTACGGAGGCGGTGCGTGTCATTATTGTTGTTCATAATTTTTTTTACATAAACTAGGACAGGCAGAATGACTAAAGGAGAATGCCCATTTCTGGACCCACTTGATACCTAATAATATGGTAACAAAACAATATTCTAAAATAATATCATATTTTTTATTAATTAATTTTAATTATATCAACACATTACTTACTAACCAATAGACAATGTTTAATTACAAAAAAAAAGATGTAATCAATTATTAAAGAATTTAAAATAAAAATAACCTCAAATTATTTCATTAGAAAAATTGAAACTGATTAATAATGAGGAAGTAGATTTCTTTTTCTACAAAGTTAACTAAAAATCATCGACAAACTCAAGAAAAAAATTGTGGGCCCATTTTTCTTAGGCGAATGGGCATTCTCCTTTTAACAGTAGAAAATTTAAACATTAGCAATTTAAATTCAGTTCGAATTCCAAATAAATAAACTAAGACAGGTCTAAGAACAAGCTATAATTAAAACAAATTGTGACACTCAAATTGCGGGAATCTTAAAACATGACGCTTACCATACGGTGTGCTGTGGAAAAAATCGGAACTCTTGCGCATCTTGCTGCATCATACATGTGCCATATGGTAACGTAACACAAAAAAAGTAAGTATATTTAGTACGTGCGGTTCAGTTTCCAGATTCCTTAAGTTTTTTTTTTGTAAAAGTTTATGACAACATTTTATCTAAGTAAATTCTCAATGGATTTAATTACTTTTTGTTTTGTACAGTACTTGTCCCGCGATGTATGACACACTCAACATGAAGACCAGAGTCACCTCCGCTATGCCTGCCGACTCTCCTCTCATTATACCCAGTTTACTGCAGACTGGGCTAGCAACCATCATCATCTTTAAAATGTGTATGGATTTTTTATTTGTTCTAAATCTTAGTTCGCACAATATAAACCCAACGATTTCGAAATCTAAATAGAATAAAACCTAAATAAATAAACTTATGTTATGACTAAATCTTAACAAACATAAATAGAGCAAAATTACTAAATAAAATACTTAGAATAATATAAACTAGTCATACGTTAATAATTTCTAATTAGAACACATTCATAATTGCAAATATTTAGTTTAACAACTCATAAATCTCTATCATCTACTTTTATTTGTTTTTAAATAATAACATAATAAAGTTTATCCTTAAACCGTCTTTATTCTACCGACACGATTATGCTATTTATTCTTGAACAAGGCGTATAGAATATAAAAGTATAGAGAGGCCGTGGTCTAGTGGTAGAGGGATTCAAACCTCGTTAAATTCTGACCGATACCATTGTTTTTTTTATTGTAGCTCGGCATGTGACAACATTTTGCCTGATGTAAAGCTAGTGTGCGATACAACTGCTACTACAGAGAAATATCTACAGGCAGCAGTCGCCTTCACTATGCCGGCTTAAAGAGACGAGCATGTACCATCCAGATTGACAGTGCACACTCCTCTCGTTATACCTGGCTACTTTCAAACTATTCCCGAAATGCGACAAGGTCACTTCACGGGTGTTACATGTTGTAAAACATGTTAAGCATGTGTTACACGAAAACGTAATTGTTTTATTGTTATTATTAGCTTTTCTAAGATCTTCGTTGTTATAATAATATTGCTAAACCCCGTACTCGTCTATGAGCTGTAAGTTTAGTCATTTGATTCGCAGGATTGCTTACTGTCCTTTTACAGGGTGTATACACTTCGTTATAGAGGTAAACAGGGTAGGTAATTGTTTTGCAAATGATGTCAATAAAGATTATAATACTATAATTATTGTTATTATTTATTCTACGTTATCTTACGTCTAGAAAGCAAAAACTTTGCGAAATATTTCATGCCATAGAGTCATTATTTATTTAACTATTTAGTCATGTTTTTATTGAATTAAATTGTTCATCTTTTTAATGCCTAGAAAATAAATAAAATATTTATTGTTGATGAAGGTATTACTTAATGAAATAACGAATGGGATTAAATGTGGAGGCGCACGACAACGACTTTCAGTGTATAAAATAAATAGATTTATTTTCTTTTTTTTTATCCTTACTTCAACGAACACAAATGCGCGACGTTAAATAAACAAGAATTAAATATAAAAGGATGTCCAACAAGGACCCGTGTAGTGACATTGTCGCGTTTCGTGAGCAGTTTGGAAGTAGCCAGGTATAGCGAGAGGAGTGTGCACTGTCAATGTAGATGGTGCATACTCGTCTCCTCAGGCCGGCATAGCGGAGGCGACTGTTGCTTGTACAGATTTCTCTATAGCAGCAGGTGTTTCCGTTCATGGACCGCACTCTAGCTTTACTTCAGGCTGAGTGTTGTCATATGGCGAGTTACAATAATATATATCAATTCATCATTTTGTAACAAGAAAAAAACAAACACATCCCGACATATTATATTGGTTATTGTTTTTAAATACAATGTATTATACTACAGGTGAGTACATTTCCACCATAAGAACTTGTCCCCCTAATCTGTTGCCAGCCGGTGCAAGCCATATGTAGTGCAGCGTGCAACGACGCGAAACACAATTACTGTATAAAGAAAACGTCATGTGTTAGGGAAGTGTGTCACATGTATAAAATAGATGCAGAATAGTCTTCTACTTCTGCAAAAATCTTAGCCACAACTAACTTTTTAAACTAACTAAAGCGTTTCAATTTCAGCTTGGTCGGATCCAGGTATATCAAGACGAGTGTGCACTGTCTACTTTGACGATGTACACTCGTCTCCTAGAGCTGGCATAACGGAGGCGACTGCTGCCTGCAGAAATTTATCGGTAGTCCTGCAAAAAAATACATAAATGTGTCCTTTAAAATATCCTAATCAAAGTCTTAAGTTATTTTTTAAGTCATGAATTGCAGATTAAAGTCTCATTAAAAGGACGGACTGAATTAGTAGGCTCTATAAATTAATAGGTATTGTCTTTATTAATGAGCGACAATTATTTACAATGACCTCAACATATTCGGCCTTATTTCAATTTTATACTTCTCTCGAGTCTACATGCCAACTTGATATGGACGCAGTGTTGAGAATGTGTAATAAACCAAAATGGATTTTAGATATTTTTTGCAATAACTAAGGTAAGAATTTTGTATAGATTTGGTACTTCAATCTTTAGTTAATTATAAAGCGACTTTACTCTGTTCTTAATTAAAAAAATACTTAAATCGTTTTTCACCGTTTTAGAGATATGTATCAGTTTCCATTCAACATCTTTTATTATTTTTGTTTTTTATATATATACCTATACTAATCTTGCGATTGTAACACCGCGACGAGCGACCAGTGTACATGCAACATAGCTACATTGGTACCGGTCATTGATTTGAACCCGGGCCTCATTGATCGTGAGCCGTTAGACCACGCCCCTTCTTAATAACTTTATTTCACATATCACTATACTACTACTGCTAGTAGCACAACCATCTAACTTTTTATTGTAGCTCGGCATGTGACAACACTCCGCCTGATGTAAAGCTAGAGTGCGGTCCATGAACGGAAACAAATCGTTATACGTGACTGAAGTAGTCTCGTGAACTGTTCCCGAAAGTCACGGGTGTTACATTCGAAAGCGATGTTACTACTCAAGACGGCAGGCTGGAGTAATAACCATCATCAGTCTGCCTACCACTCTTAATCAGAATTGAGTTACCGGTCCTTAGATATCTAAGAACTGTTAACTATGATTTTGTAAATAAAATATAAGTGAATTTTTAATACTAGTATGCAGGAACAACGAAATATATAAAGTAGAAAAGGATCTATATAAAAAATGAACCGTAAAAATGACCTTGGTTATAATTTCCATAATTACTAGTTCCAAACGGGAGCGCCATAACATTTTTATAATATGCATCAAATCCCTTCAATAGACCGCCTTTTCTTCATAAACCACTATCGGGTGCATCGTACAATCTATTTTTTTTTTACCCATTCCATTTCTAATTGGTAGCACGTGTAACATTTCCGTTTAGCCACGTGCACTATTGTAAATTATTAAAATATTCGTTCCAACCCACAAATGCACTTCATTGATGCCACGGGCCGAACGAGATATCACGCAAGAACTAAACTTTGATTTCAAACATATGAATAGATCCAGGAACTCTTTGACGGGAAAATAAAGGCAATTTACGGACGCACTCATTGTCCGTGAACTCGGATAGTTTGGAAAAAATATGGAAGCGTGCATCCGAAAAAAATTAATTAAATAAAACAGGAAATCATTTGAATTTGATTCTATTTATTATTAAAATTTGTTAATAATTAAAATAATTATTAGCTAAGAGAATTGTTCCGGGCTAGCACACACTTTTAAGTGTGTCCTATTCGAGTTTTAAGTACACAGTTTATGACCTAGTCGCGTTTCAGGGGACTCCTTGTCTAAAGACTCCTTATGCACATTCGTCTTCTTAATCCGGCATAGCGAAGGGCACTATTGCCTGAACTTCACACTACTAGCGTGATTGTAAAGTAATATAATAATAATTACCATTTTATTTATTTATTTGGTCCTGAATACAAAGTGCACTGCCATTGAAACTAGTCTGGCGACTGTATCTCCAATGGCATTAGACTTTATCAAAGCCCAATTGACAATTAAGTGTATAACTACTGTAGAACGAAGGACTTTAAAAATAAACAATCTACACCAGATGTTTTCCTGGTTACAGTTTTTGAGTGCATTTGTATAAGAAAAAATTGTCGCGCTTCAACGTGGGAACTTTCAAAAATCTAACAAAAAAACTTTTCCGCAGATGTTAGCGAATTGGAGTCTCTCTAAAAATTTAATGTTCTGCACTATAGAGTCACGTGTCAAAACACAGGAAGAGATATTGTTAATTTAGCGCTTTAGACACGTGCCACGCTACTTGCCGACTCAAACGAACTGTGAAATAGACTTTTTATTCACGATCATCTATAACACCCTTTTTGTTTCTTTAATGTTAGAACATAAGAACATGTCATGGTACATGACCACTTACCTACATAATTCCAATTAAATATAATAACTACATTTATTGAAACATAAGTTACAAAGAAACTTTTGATAGGGTTAAATTCCAAAATTTTTGATACTAAGGTCACCTTACAAATAGCGTAGAGGTGCTGTGTAAAATAAAATGATCTAAGACGACCTTTGGCACTTTAGGTATCTTGGGAAGCTTAACGTCGGTAAAATCAAAGAGTGGTAAGCAGATGATGGTTATTAGCCCAGTCTGCCGTCCTGGAGTAATACTACCACTTTCGAATGTAACACCCCTTATCGTGTTTCAGAAGCAGTCCATACTCATCTCCTCAAGCCGAGGTGACATAGTGGAGGTGACTGTAGAGATTTCTCTGTGGTAGCAATTGCTTCCGTTCATGGATCGCACTCTAAGCTACAATATAAAAAATGCCCAAATAAACTTAAGTCATTTTGAGTCAAGTATTTCAGACTTAGATCGCCTAATAAATAACGAAGGATTAAATTACCGGCTCTTAATATATTATTTATCACATAAGATAATCGGTACATGCACAGATATGAACTTAATACTTAATAATATTAAAAATAAACTATTTTTGGTCTTTCCAACTTGTACCTATCTGATTTGATAAAATATTCAAAGATATTAATGAAATACACAAACCAACAATGTCACATTATTTGTTTCTAGATTATTGTTTAGTTACTTTGGGAATTTTTCATATTCAATGTACAATAATTAAATAACTTATCTACGAGTAACATAAAATGTTTTCGAAAGTTATTCATTTTAACTAATTTTAAAGATTATCGGTTATTTTTCAATCAATTTTCATCATAATTTAATAAATCTAAATGATTTATGCGACTTACTATCGAAAGCTTAGCAACCATCGAGATCTTATCGAATTTACTTTTCTATTCATAACATGCATAAACGGATATTACTTAACAAACAAGACACTTTTGTAAAAATCACAGTTAGAATATCTGCAATAAATCTGCATGAAATCGCGTCAACTTGTAAACGTTAGATTATAGAGACATATACAAGATGACACTATCAAGGAACTCACATTTTATCAACGAAATAGGAAAATTTTATACATTCTCAAACAAATTTTTCGTTTGTTTTTCACATTTTTTTGTTGATCTAAAGTACTCTTCAACTTGAAGTAATGTTTTTCCTTTTGTTTCTGGTAAAAATATCCCTAAGAAAATTGTTCCTAACAAAGTTGATACACCGTAAAATAAATAGGTGCCATCAAATCCTATCGATTCGAATAACGCTGGTGCAGATTTCACAGTAGCAAAGAACGCTATAGAGGTCATCATTACACTAATCCCTGATCCCAGACCTCTCGTGGCTGTTGGGAAGAGTTCTCCAACCATATTCCATGGTAAAGGGACAATACCCAAATTAGAAACTATCATATACGTCGCCATTAATCCCAAAGTTATTGTTGGAGATATATGAGATATACTGCCTACTCTATTTAAATATAGATAAACTGCTAGTGCTATTAAGGACAATGCCGTTAAAACACCGCTTATGAGAGCCATCGGCCGGCGTCCCTGTGTTCTCAGTATTACACACGCGGCTGCCAAAGATATACATCTTAAAATGTCCACTGCTAACATAGCGGCATAAGGGCTCGTGCCGGGTCCAATTAATCCTTTCATCATAGTCGTTGTATAGGCACATATAACATTAACCCCCGAAAGTTGTGTTATTATGAAAAAAGCAATCATAATGCATAATGGTTTCCAAAATTCAGGTTTCCTTAAATTATCAGTTAAAGCTTTTATTTTTGCAACAGCACGCGGCTTATTCATTTGTTCGTGTACCATTTTATCGAGTTCCATTTTAGTCTCGATAGTTCTACCTCTGTACCAATAGAAACTTTCCATACATTCTTCTATACGGCCTTTTGATATAAGCCAAGTAGGAGATTCACGCGCATGCAACATCATTACGAAGCCCGTCATAGGGAACATTCCGCAGAGCAGTGCAGCATATTTCCAATGCATAAATGTACCGAACAGATGTGACAGAAAAACTCCACCAGCTATAGCTAATGACATTCCAGCTAAAAAGAATCCTCTATAAATCGGTGTACTAATTTCTCCTACGAATACTGGACCGAGAGGGCCGAGCCATCCTTGGCAAAATCCAGTAATAAAACGGCCCAAAAGAATTAGATAAATATTATTAGCCAATGCGATAATAATCCATCCAATCATGAATGGAATTGCGAGAGCTATTTGTGATGAACGTCGACCAAATCTTTCCATTAGATATCCTGAGATCAAGTTACCGAAGAACAGTGGAAGTGATGATATTGCAGCTGGAACAACAAATACAAATGATGAAGAAAATATACGCAAAAAGAATAAATAAATATTTGTAGAAATTACATACCGACCCATGATATTAACTCTGTGCTTATTTTATGATGTGCATTGTTTTGTAATTGTGGTATAAGTACAGCTGAAAATCCTGCGGTTGCGCCCGCTCCTAAGGTCAACATGAAGGTGCCGAGGGAGACAAATGTCTAAAAAAGATTTATAAAATTAAATTGTTAAATATTTCTACACATGTATTTTATTTAAAATGAATTAGTTTAATACATTAATTAGATAAAGAATTAACTTAAACAAGTGTTTGTTTATTCATTGTTCAATTGTTTCCTAAAATACGAAAACACGAAAAAGTCATTGTATGAAGTCATCGAATGTAAGCAATTAAATTGTTATTTGACTAAATGACGTCAATTCTGTTATTTTCCTGCTAAATTTTCTTCTTATATTTTCTTATTCCCTTTCATTTGTAAATTTCTCTTTAATAAATATTTTTTGTCACATAAATTAAGTCTTTTAAAAATGTTTTATACAATAAAAGCCCTGACCCTAATTAAGATACCCTGTATTATGTGTATCAGAACAAGGACAAGGAAAACATATAAGACCCAAACCTCTCACTAGTGCTTAATTTTTTCTTTATCTAATACAATATCATATTATATTAGGTTTTTTTTTTGAGAGAATCGAAATCAGATCCTGCTCTTTGTTTGTGTTTGTGTTTGTGTTTGAAGTGTTTTTTTTTTTGTTATTTGAATGAGCTCACCTGTCTTCTAAACGCTGAGTTATCATCACTATAATTACAATTATCATCAACAATTTTCGTTTGAACTAAACTTTCATTAACTTTTTCCAAGTCCTTAATAATGTCCGCCATTTTTCCACTACAACCGACTTCTAGAGTGGCCAACTGATGTTTGAATTTGTTTCGAACCTAAACAGACGATATCATATATCTGTTTATCTTATCTGAAACATTTATGAGTGCGCTTGGTCATTTGTTTACAGTAATGATTGTAATGTCTTTGACAGAAAAGTAATCCCTCTATTAATTCTCTGTCATAATTTTGCGTCATTAGTTTTACAGCTTTATTAGTCTAGTAGAAATGGTGAGATCATTTTAGGAACAAACTTCAGATTTATATACTTCCGTAATCAATTAATCATTTAAAAGTTGTTAAAAATCGAAAGAAAAGATATTTCAAATTTAGGAGTAGCCCTGTCTGCCGTCTCGAGGTAACTAACACCAATGAAATGACCGGGAGGAGTATGCGCTGTCAACCTGGATAGTACACTTGCGGGCAGGAAAAGCAAGCAGGGTGATGGAAATGTACAAGGAAAACGATTATGTATTTGGGGATGATCTTTTTTTTATGTTTGTACTACATGTATCGTGAGTTTACGTTTTCCATTTCTCTGTTGACAGTCTAAATTATTTTGTGGATTTTGAACCTAAACAATTAATTTCATATTTTATATGATTATGTAGAGAAATGGATGCGCTAGAGATAAGAGTGCAATGGAAAAACTCCTAGTCCAAGAGCGAACTGAGAAAAAGGGCTGAAAAAATAATAATAATTAAAGGTTGAATAGACATAAAATATTATACAAATAACAATTGTCGAATCATCTATATTTACAAGTAGAAGAAAGAAAAAAGTACCTGCATTCAGAAACCAACAGCGATGATATGAAATTATTAACAAACAATAAAAAATGCAAATATAGGATCAAAGGTTTCTCAAATTACAATTTGGATACAATATACTTTTACTCTTTGAAAACAATATCTGAATGAATATTGAAATCCGTCTTTTTCCTGAAATATCCACTTCTTTAAAATGTTTTAATTTCAAAATATTCATCTATTATTTTTTTCAATTTGATGTAGAAATTATAATGCATAATCAGAATTAAATTTTTCCTTTTAAATAAGTTTACTTTAACAAGGGCGTTTAGAACTCTGTCGCAAAACACAGGCACATTAATAATAACAAAAATTGAACTCTCTCCGCAACACAATACGTAATTATTTTGCATAATTAGTAGTTGTATATAAAAAGTGCTGATATGTAAATAACAACTTCAAATAGTGTCACCTTCGTTGGAGAGTGCAACAGCAGTTGATTTCTAGACTTTCTGTCAGATGTACGGTTAGTAGTTATTTTAATTTCATTTAAAAATGGATAAATTAATTTTTAATCGGTGAGTTTTTTTTGCAACACACATAAGACCTTAAGTTCTAAATACACCATATCAATGAATAAGTGAAATCTAATCCAAGTCCACAGCTTCATGTACTACGCTCTGACAGTGCTCACGTGACTCTCCTTTCCATCGGCAGCCCTTCTAATCGCTGGACACTGGATCTTAGTCTTTAATTATGTCAAAAATTATAACAAAAACAATACCTGCATTTAATCACCACCACCATTTCTACCTTTTGTCTCGTTAAAAAATTATTATTTTGTTATGTAATCGTTAGTGAACAAAAGATTGTCTTAAATTCAAAACTTCTTTCTTACTTTCAGAACAATGTCTATCGTAGAGGAGAACGTAGCAGAGTTCCACTATGGAACAACGAGAATGATTTTCTACCCTCTTCTTCTGACGGCTACGGCTATCTGGCTATTTCACAGATGGCAACAACAATCGAAGCTTATGCAACTTGGCAATAAGCTTCCTGGACCAACTGCTTGGCCTCTTTTTGGCAATGCTTTAATGGCCGTTGGAAAAACACCTAGTGGTAATTTTTTTTTTGTATAAAAGATTTACTTTTCTGCAGGTTATTACTGAGTAATAAAAGCTTTAAAGAATGATAAGCAGGCTGCTGATGGTTATTAGCCCAGTCGGCAGACCTGATGCTTGTAGAAATTTATCTTTTCTAGCAGTTGTTATAGTTCATGGACCGCACTCTAGCTTCATATCAAGTGGAGTGTTGTAATATCCCTAGTTTCAATAAAAAAAGATACAAATAATGTAATGATTAAATTTTATTGTTTTACAGAACTTATCGAATTTGGTCTAACCTTATGTGAGCAATATGGAAGTGTAATTCGCGGATGGCTCGGCTATGAATTGATTGTATTCCTGACCGATCCCAATGACGCTGAAGTAATCCTCAATAGCAAGGTCCATATTAACAAAGCAGAAGAGTACAAGTACTTCAAACCTTGGCTTGGTGAAGGTTTACTTATTAGTGCAGGTAATATGGTGCAAAATGAAAATTTATTCCAATAAAGAATTAGATATTGTAAAATAGGTTTTAAACTGGTTCTGCTGCATAAAAAAAGTAATTCGCCTGATGTTAAGCTTGAATGCGAACCATTAAAACGAAATTAAAAATTTCTACAAACAGCAGACAACAGTCGCTATGCTGACTTAATTTCATTGCCATCTAATATTATAATCATCACAGGTGAAAAATGGCGTACACACCGCAAAATGATTGCTCCGACCTTCCACATCAATATTCTCAAGTCATTTATTGGTGTCTTTAACCAGAACAGTAAGAATGTGGCTAAGAAATTGAAACCTGAAATTGGTAAAACCTTTGATGTCCACGATCACATGAGTGGTGTTACTGTTGATATTCTTCTTGGTATGTATATATTCTATGAATTAGAGAAGTTTAGAGAAGTAAGGAGATTATTTCTAAATAATAAATTATGTTATAACAATATTATAGAATAAACTCTTTAAAAATAAAGACTTGTAACGGCCTGTGTAGTTAGCGCATTAGTAGATACCGAATGATGACAATTTTTCGGACGAAACAAATTTTTATTTGTAATATTGTCAAAAAAAATGCTGTGTTTGTCCTGATAGAAATCTAGAACGCGAGATATCCTATTCAGGGTCAGTATTTATATATTTAAAAATCGTTACATATAAACAAAAAATAGGTACAAAATACATATTCGTATATGTATATTTAAAACAAAATTAGAAGTTTTAACAAAAAAAAACAATATTAGATAGTCATTTTAAACTAAGTAGGCCACAATAATGCAAACTCGAATTAAACTAAAAAGTGCATAGAACATTTTTATTATAATTAAAATATGTATATCCGGCAAAAACAATGAATCGCTGTTAGTTCAAACATTCGAAAGAAATGAATGATTAGCAATTAATTAATTAATGTAAAACGCATTTAAAAGAAACAATATAACTTATAAATAGACATTATAATGAATACTATTGTTCCAATAATTCAATTTTTACCTATGGTCAAGTGTCAAGTGTAATTTTATAACTTAAAAAACATCATTTTTAGGTAGGTATTTTTTAGGTTAGGCCTGTTGCAAATTATAAGAAAAATTCTTGTGTCTTATAAGAAATCTAGTCTAGTAAGAGCGTTTCTAATCTTGTAATGTGTATGGTCCCTTGTAACAACCAATGCGACTGTATTTTTATAATACACAAGAATTTTTCTTATAGTGTGCAAAAGGCCTTACGCACGATACTGCGCACACATTTAACCTTTTGACCAAATCCCATTAATCTAGCAATTAATTTAATTTAATGTTTATAATCTGGATTGAAAAACAATACGAAATTTATTACCTCTATTGTCTTACAAATCTTATTTTCGATTTACGTCATCAACTTTTAATTATCTAAAATCATTAAATTGGTAAAAATTTATGGTTTCAGAAACCGCTATGGGAATTACAAGAAAAACTCAAGATGAATCTGGCTTTGATTATGCTATGGCTGTCATGAAGTAAGTTTTAAAATATGTTTTCACACGCGGATTTTTATCACGTGACATTTGGAAAAGCCTGAGGAACCAAAAATATACCGTTTATTCAGAAAACAAAATTATAAATATATTATAATAAACCAAGAATTTCATATTCAGTCTTCATTTTAAAATTTTATATTATAAAATGAATGATTTTCCTATAGTCCTATTTTGGTCAATTAAATAAATTTTAATAGTCGCGTTTTTCCATTTTAGGATGTGTGATATTCTACATCAAAGACACTACAAATTCTGGCTTCGTTTCGACTCCTTATTCAAATACACATCTTATTGCCTTCAACAAACAAAACTTTTGGGTATCATTCATGGATTGACAAACAAAGTAAGAATTTTAATTTTACTAACATCCAATATCAGTCGAAAGAATGTAAAAAAACTTATATTAATTTTAAATGCATTAAATAATAAAGTAAACGTAAAAAAGCGCATAAAGTAAGTCACTGTCAGTCTAGATATTGCATACTCATCTCCATAAGTCGGCATAGCGGAGGCGACTGCTGCCCGTAGAGATTTCTCTGTAGTAGCAGTTGTATCCGTTCATGGTGGAATTACACAGGCGGAATGTTGTCATATTACGAGCTACAATAATTTAAAAAAATCCATGAATTCAAATTTTTCAGGTAATAAAGAGTAAGAAACAAACATATTTGGAAAATAAAGCGAAAGGTATTATTCCACCAACTCTTGAGAGTCTAACCAAATCACCGGACCTTGAAACTGACATGCTTTCAAATAATGACAAAAGCTTGTCAGATACCGTATTCAAAGGATATAGGGACGATCTAGATTTTAATGACGAAAATGATATTGGTGAGTATTATTCTTCCAATATTTTAATAACCACAATTTTAAAAAGCGCCTGAATTCAATAAATACTAACTTATGTACCCACTATAGGCGACAAAAGATTTTGTTTTACAAATATTTCAGACAATTATAACATGATTATTATAGCAAATTGGGTTAAAAAGATGAATGTGTTGACACAAAATTGTTTCAATTTTAGGTGAAAAGAAGAGACTCGCTTTCCTCGACTTAATGATTGAATCTGCACAAAATGGAACCAACGATATTTCTGATCATGAAATCAAGGAAGAGGTTGACACTATTATGTTTGAAGTAAGTTTAATTATAATGTTATTATTGAACTCATAAGTGCGTGAATTAATTGCTAAAATTACCTTTACCATAAGGGTCACGACACGACGGCTGCAGGATCCAGTTTCACTCTATGCCTTCTTGGTGTGCACCAAGATATTCAAACTAGAGTTTACGATGAGTTATACGAAATCTTTGGAGATTCCGACAGGCCTGCAACATTTGCAGATACTCTGAAGATGAAGTATTTGGAGAGAGTGATCTTGGAATCATTGAGAATGTTTCCACCAGTGCCGATTATTGCTAGGAAATTAACGGAGGACGTTAAGATCGGTGAGATAAGTTCTGTTAATGGTTTTTAAAGCTTTAAACCTTGTTTTAAGCCTATAAGCGGAGACATAGCTACGAGCAGCAGTCATCTCTGCTATTCTAATTCGATGACATCTCTAGTTCCAAGCTAATCATGAAAGACAACCAGGTGTTAAATACTAATATTTTTTGGTACTTCTCCATGGAGTTCAACACAACCTAGTTCTCCCGTCCTGACCCCATCGGACGTCCAGGCACCCGGAGAGGTACCATCCATTTATGGTTCAAGTTCCTAAAGTGCGTACGAGGCGTTTTGACAACACGTTGCTCGTGCGTACTGCGAAACTGTGGAACTCTCTCCCGGTGTCTGTGTTTCCGGAGAAGTACAACACGAGTTTCTTCAAATTGAACGTGAATAGGTACCTCATAGGCAAGCGTACTCCACCTTAGACCACACCAATGCTTAACACCAGGCAGGGTGTGGTCAAACGGTCCAACTATTAAGCATAAAAAAAGGTAAAGGGGCTAATAACCAACATCATCCAAGTTCAATAACTTCGTTTTTCCTCGTTAACCTTACTCATTAATTCGGAATTATAGCAATTAACAATCACTTATCTCTGGTGTGGTAAATTTAAAAATACATAAAATTTTCAGCTAGCAATAATTATGTACTCCCAGCTGGCACTACAGTAGTCATAGGAATATTCAAGATCCATCGTGATCCAAAATACTGGAAAGATCCTGAGGTGTTTAACCCTGATAATTTCCTTCCTGAAAATACTCAAAACCGTCACTATTACAGCTTTGTACCTTTTAGCGCTGGACCTAGGAGCTGTGTTGGTATGTTAATAATAAATTATAGTTTTTATTTAAAAATACATTTTTATTGTAGCTCGGCGGAGTTGCTTGATGTTAAGCTAGAGTGCGGTCCATGAACGAAAACATGTGGAAATAAAGGTCTGCGGACAGCGGCCGCTTCTGCAATTTTGGCTTGAGGTCTCCTCCATTCAAGTTGACAGACCACACTTACAGGAGTCTCGGCATGATCCGACACTTGCAAGTTGTACTATCCCAGAACTACAGTCTAGGCTGTCTAAATCATCATCATCAATTCATCATCATCGTCAGGATCGTGCTAAAATCTCTTAATTTATTTTGTCCAGGACGCAAATACGCACTTCTTAAATTGAAGGTTCTGATTTCTACCATGCTCCGTAACTACAAATTCACTTCGGCAGTACCTCAAGAAGAATTCAAACTGCAGGGTGATATTATTTTGAAACGTACTGATGGATTTAGAGTTAATATTGAACCACGTGTTCGTGTACCATCCAAAGCTGCCGCTTAATTAACAAGAACTAATTTGCTTACATGAACATTTATTCATTGATTATTTTCTTAACTTCTAAAAAAACTTGTTCTTATATATTTTTTTCTGTTTAAAACTAAACTTTATTTATATTATTCTTGCGTAAAACTATAAGTAAATTATTTTTTAAAAATATATTTATTATTTATATTATATTGTACTATAGTTTTTTCTTTTCTTTTTCAGTTTTTTTCTTCTTTTGATCTTTTTGTAACAATGAATATAATTGTGTTCATGAAAACATAGTCAATAAATGTTCACTAATAACCAATTTTGAGGGTTAATTTGTGGTGGTATAAATAAAAGATTAAAGTTACTAAATAAACGATTTAATTTTATTTTAGTTATAAGCAAGAATGTTGTCACATTCATTTAAATAAAGTTGTAAATTTTATAATTGTGTTTCTTAAAAATAAAAAATATTATAGTCACGAATATATTTCAAAATAACTATAACATAATTAATTATAATTATTTACTAGCTGTTGCCTGCTACTTCGTATACGTATAATTAAAATTAATCGCTCCCGTTTCATCCCTAACTTGGGAAACTTTACAAGAGATGAGAAGTTTTCCCAACTACAATTAAAAAAGAAACTATACTCTCCTGAAGTAAACAAGCTGTTCTGACACAAAAATATTTTTACAAATCGATCGTACTTCTGGTACGCATACGGGGCAAACAATCATTAATCTTTAAACAACAAATCTTTTTTAAAAATCTTTAATGAACAAATATGAACCATAAATAATCTAATATTTAATTCAAGTCTTGATATTTTGAATAATACGTTTTACCAGTCTCTTATTGAATTAAACTTACTATATTTAATAGTTAACATTACTTGCTCTTACATTATGAATAATCATGCAGTACTATAGACACTGAGTGACCAAAGTACATAATCATAGTTACATTGGTGCCGGTCAGTGAGATTTGAATACTGGTCTCATCGATCTTTAGTTTACGCCTTCTACTGCTGGACCACGCTAGGATTATAATAATTAAAAAATAATCAAGATTTTTTCTTGTAAACAAAGTAATCAAAAGTCCATAAAACAACGCATATTAGGCAGCACAAACTCATCGCTATGAAACAATATACATAACTGCCAGTGACTTCGTATATTACTCCTGAAATAAAAGAATATTTTTTATTAATTTCGCAAACAAAACAATTTTTAAGTTAAAATATTTCTTTACGCATTTTAAAACTGGGGTTCTTTAACGCGTATAACCGTGCAACCGCGGAAGTTGATTCGAGCACGCGCTGCGTTCATACGCGTCTAGGAACCTTAAATATATTTACTTGACGTTATCACGGCTGTTGTGAAACACAGCCGAAACGACGAACAAATAAAGCATACTAAACGAAGAATACTTTCTTTTAACAGATATCTCACTTTACCAGTCTAGTACGGGGTCTTTAATCTATCTTATTAAATATAAAGATTTTGTGTCAATAAAGATTGATTTAATTTATTTTTTATATACAAATCTATAAAAACTCACCAATCAAAGGATCAGCTATCAGCATCAAAACTCCAGAAAATAATATATGCAATGCTAATGCAGCAGGGAATCTATCAGGTGCAGCCGCAGCCAATACGAGAGGAAACAGAACTTGCACAGAACATCTTACTATACCAGAAATGGCAGTCACCAAGAATACGTACCATAATTCACTATAACTTACTATGGCTGAAATTCATTTTAAAACATTAAAATAACGAGTATAACGAGAGGATTGTGTCCGGTCAACGGATGGAGTATCCTCAAGTTGGCATATGGCAGTCCCCTGCTGCCAAGTAATAGCAGTTGTTTCTAGCTCAGCATCAGGCGGAGTGTGGTTACTTGTCAAGCTACTACAAAAAAAAATAGGTCTTATTGTTGAATAAAACTTAATAAAAAATAAAACGTTACCAATTCTCAAGAAAACAGTGATACAAGTTCCTCCAAAGAATATTTTACGACTGTCCACAACAAAGAAAGACGTGAATATGGCTAATAAGAACCTCGATACAAGATCAGCTATTGCGCCCACCATGACACAAGTCGCTACTTCCATCTGCCAAACAAAAAGAAAACTCATAACTAATCAGTGTTTATACTTGAAGTGACTTACATCTTACATAGAAGCCGACTACAACGAGGGAAGTCTACACTCTCAACATGAATACTCGTTTCATCGGGGTAGCATAGCGAAGGCTAATGGCGCAATGCAATCTCGCAAACAGTTTAATAATTTAACAAGCTAAAGTAATAGCGGACAAGCTTCAAGCTTTTTAAGCGACCTTGCGAAGCTGAGATTACCGATGCCTAGGATTAGTCTAGCGCCTTCACAAAATTGGCGAAGACATTGCTTATGAAACACTATAACATTTATTACTAATTAATTATCTAATTAAAAAAACTGTAATATGTGGCATCAAACGTCTGCAGGACCGTCCTGTGGAAAGACAGAATACAAGAATTTTTAATATTATCTATGTATATTTCGTACCTGACTGTATCCATATGAAAATAACAACATAGGTTCAATAGCTAAATATGTGACGTCAGACACGAACGCAAATCCGAGACCAACTAATGCGAACACAAAACGTGGTTCTTTTAATAAATCTAACTCTATATTATCTCTGATTTTCTTTCTGAAAGAAATTGCACTGTTACATATTTTTAAAATTAGAATACTGAAAAATAGCTTGGAACCGCTTAGATCGGCTTAGAAGTTTAAGAGAAGTGTGTGAACGGTGCCCATTCATATTTTCAAGCAGGTATAACGGAGACAACTGCACTTACAGACTCAGAAGACTCAGTTTTGGTAATTGTCTTCCTCTATACACGACTCTGGCCTAGTATCAGGTAAAGTGGACATAATTATGTCGAGTTACTATAAAAAAATCCCAATAAATTAACAATTAATAATTTTAACTGAATAACAACCATGATTAACTTTTTTTTTTATTGTAGCTCGGCATGTGACAACACTCCGCCTGATGTAAAGCTAGAGTGCGGTCCATGAATGGAAACAACTGCTACAACAGAGAAACCTGTGCAACCTGTGGGTAGCAGTCGCCTCCACTATGCCGGCTTGAGGAGACGAGCATGTACCATCTTAGATCTATCTATATCTATCTATTATTCTTTTAGTTGTCCATGTAGCAATAGGGTGTATTGGCAGTGATCCCTTAGCCTTGAAAAAAAAACAGCCTATTTTCCATGAAAACATAAAGCCATGAAAGCTTCCATAATAATAATAAATTCTTTATTGCGTAGGTTACATAAGCTAAAAAAAATTAATTCAATTATTACCACTAACATTAAGTTCTTCCGGAATGATTCATTGTTTTTAGCTTTTGATTTTTCACAAATCTGTACTTTTGCGGGTATCTTCTGAACTATTTCTTCATTGCAACTCTGTGGTTTCTCTTTAGTTTCTATATTATATTCTAAAATAAACATTTTAATTAATTAAGTAAATATAAAATAAAAAAATACGCAATTAACCTCCGCCTCTTATGATTATCGGATTTTTTTTTAAATTGTTGTAAAATCAAATTTCTAGACTTGTTTTATTAAAATTATGACGAATAAATCAACTTTCACACCACAACCACAGTGGGCATTAAAACCATTTCTTTTTTTACTCAATTTTCATCATAATTTGGTAATAAAATTAAATAAGCACTTACTAATATTATATACATCAAGTTGGACTTTTCTCTCCGCTAAATGCCATTTAATTGGATGCATTACTAACATTGCAACGAGCATATGTAAATCAACGGCCATTATTAAAAACAATGTACCCCTAAACCCATATTCAGTTAATAGAAACGTAAATAACATTGGGAACGTGATTGAAGCTAGACTGCTCATAGTCTGATTAGCACTCATCATTGCTGTACGTTTTTTTGTAAAATAACAGTTAAATGCTGTAAAACTGACTGGGATCATTACACCGAAACCAGCCCCTGGAAATTAGGAGAGAAATTTAATTAATCATAACCAGAGGCGGCTTTACCTATAGTGCAGGGTGTGCAGCGCACACGGGCGCCGGGTCTAAGGGGGCGCCGAGCACCCTCTAATCTAATGCGGCACCTCCAAAGACACTACTCATTTTCCGACATTATTTAAAATTGCACTATTTGCACCCGAATTTCCGTTTGAAAATATAACTGTAAGTATTCCATTTTCACCCCGCTCCTACTAGAGGGCGCCTTGATACTGGTTGCACACGGGCGCCACAAGGGCTAGAGCCACCTCTGATCATAACCGCACTCCACCTGATTTTTTGCACGCCATTCAATTACAAATATAACGTGACAAAATTATATTTTTGTTACTATGTAATTAAGAGTCGTAAAAAATTTAAAAAAACACTAACCTCTTATCACACCAAATGAAAACACTAGTTGATAAGTTTTTGTGACGAAAATAGTTAAAATATCGCCCAAGATAAATAATGCAGCGCCTACCAAACCCACTTGACGAAATGAGTACTTTTTCAATGCAATACCACTGCAAAAACCTAAAATAAAAGATTTTTTAGAATCAGTAAAGGAATTTGTCACTATCATACGTTCTATGTTTTGTGGTCCAATCAAAGGCGGATTATAAATTCAGCGTGGACCTGCGTTATATTCCCGCACCCGTACTGTCTGACCGCAAACCGCAGAACGCGGTCTATATGAGAGATCTCTAAAAGGTAAGCATTCTTCTTCAATAATAAACAAAACAATTAAAAGAGCTTTGACATTAATTAACAACGGGTCATTAACTTTCGAAGATGATTACAATTGTATCAATTGAGTGCACGTTGGCATATTGACCTAAATAAGATTATCTTACGAATCAATTGACTTAAGTTTAACCTTCGACGTTTTTTTATTTATTTATATTGAACTGACTAAAAATCGGTGAAAAATGCGTAGGTGAGATTAAACCTAGAAACCTGCTAGCACAATTTTTTTTTTTATTGTTGCTCGGCATGTGACAAAACTCCGCCTGATGTAAAGCTAGAGTGCGGTCCATGAATGGAAACAACTGCTACTACAGAGAAACCCGTGCGGGCAGTAGTCGCCTCCACTATGCAGGCTTGAGGAGACGACAATGTACCATCTAGATTGACAGTGCACAGTCCTCTCGCTATACTGTATTTGTAAAATTTAATATCACAGCAATAACGCATAGAAATTCCATCAATCATGGAGTTTAACTAAATTGACCCAAAGCATTATGTTTATTACGCATGTAAATTATTAATAGGGATTATTTACAAATGTTATTTTATTAAAGGGTCAAGCAAATATTTTATTTAATATCATTTATTGCTTTCTATATATCATTTACTATTTCTAAATGCTGGAAGCAGTTTTTGGGACATGACAAATTGCAAAAACAATTAAAATATATATATATATTAACTATTCGTATGCACTATAATTTTATTAAATTCTATCCATAGAGATTCTTTTATAGGGATAAAAACTCCACGGTCCACGGTGTGGTGTGGGCGGGTCCCCTAAAAATTTTAGTAAATGTCCCTTGAGGTTTATTAAAACTAATTAAAAAAGAAAATACGATATAAAGATTACAATGTAAAAACAGAAACCTAACCTGAAATCGACAACGCTCCATTGTAAACACCAATAACCCAAGTAAGTCCTTCAGCGCCTCCTTGTTCCAAGAAGAAATTGTTAAACAATATACCGAAGCCACTTGATGAACCGAAGCCGAGCATCTGTGATAATTTAATATTAAAGAACTATTTTAGTGTTTATTACAAGGTTGGGAAACGTACTGTAAATTATATTATCACATATAAAGCGATGCAGCCTTCCCGAAACAATATGTTCTTTTAGTATCATAGTATAACAATTTAAAAGAACCCAATTTTTTTTTTAATTTATAAATTTCTTTTTATTATCTACCTTTTTTTTTTTCACTCTCTACATACTCTTTCCATAAAATTACTACAATTAATTACAAGTACATAAAATACAAAGGTACTTATATTTTTTGGTTTTATATAGATAAAAAATATTGGCAACCCTAATTTTATTATTAGAATTTATTTATTTTTCAAAAAACTAAAATATATTTATTAAAATTATTACTATTATTTTGTATCCACTGTCGCATCACGTTTATTTCTTATCATTTTGAATTGACGTTTCTAAAACTATTCAAACATAACACGTTTTATTATTTTGTTGACAATAATATGTTTATTTACATAAAACTTGTCGATCTACAAACTACTCGTATATGTACAAAAATTAGTCTCAGTTTTAAAGCATTTTTTTTTATTTTAGCACGTCATATGACCGCACTCCGCCTGATGTTAAGCTAGAGTGCGATCCATGAACGGAGGTGACTGCTGTCAGAGAAGGGGATCTGCAGGCAGCAGTCGCGTCCGCTATGCCGGCTTAATGAGATGCCTCTTCACACTGCGCTTGAAGGTTCCCATGTTGTAGGATGGGGGAAAGACGTGGCTGGGAAGGTCGTTCCACAATTTGATGGAACGACAAATTTAATACAAGGCACGCCTTATGCTGTATGGAAATTAGCGCCAAGTCGGGTAGTCTACTTCTCAGAGTTCTGCCTATCCTAAAATAATATTTTTTAATGAATCAATGCATACTAGGAATATTTTGTTATTACATCTGACCGAAATTGCAATTAGGTACGAGTGCAACAGCAGGGCACACTCCTCTCGATATACCACGGCTACATCCAAGCTGGCAATATCCTAATCTGCAGACTAGAATAAAAATCACTCTGATTTCAATATCTTATTTACCTACTATAAATATAAACATTCGTATCTCTAAGCCAGTATAGCGGAGGTGACTGCCGCTTGCAGATATTTCTGTTGTAGCGATTGTTTTTCTATTATGTACTTACAAAAGTTAATCCAACACCAATACAAACAGCATAACCCCACCCACCATCAGGCGCTTCCTTATTTTGATCAGACGTTTCTTCATTTTGCACATGAGAATATGCCTCATCCATTTTTAGGCGCTAATAATTACACAAACATTATTTTAAAACATAATATTTTTTTGTAATTCATTTAGTATTTTGTGCGTGTTAAATTGAACGTCCGTCCATAACGCTTGTCACTAACTGTATTGTTCTGTGATATGAGGCGTATCTATAGGTGTAAAATACTCATGCCACATAGGAGTAAGTATTTTAAGTCTTAGGTACATTTTTAAATTATACTAAACCGTGCTATAACGGCTAGGGTGTAAACTGATTTAACTCGTGTTCCAGTTTTACTAAATCCTGACTGGTAGTACCAGTCTGGTACCAATGTATTTATGTTGTAAAGTACAAAAATCATATTCTTAATTATTTTTCAAAGTTCATATATATTCGTCTATGATTTCTTCATGTTTATCTCATTTATCTTCACTATTTTAATATATTGTATAAAAAATCCAGTACTATCAGCAAAGTTTGCGCTAGTAAATAATCAACCCCCATTTATTTTTATCCAATTGTAAACTAATCTGTATTGGTTGATGTCCAAGCGACTGATAATAACAGCACCCTAAGCAGCAGCGGTCCTTAAGGTGATGCAACTAACCTTTTCCTAATTCTACCTACCTATTTTTAACCTTAAGGTGGTTTGCACCAGAAGGCCGGTTAAAGTAACTTAACTATTACTTTTACGGCGACGACGACCGTTAAACGTTTAAATTTACTCCACACGCGTTGCAATATCGTGTAAATTCATATTGTTATCGTTAAAACGGTGGCTGATCTCCAAAAGTAATAGAAAAGCATATTTGGCTACTACAAAAAAATCTCTGCGGGTAGCAGTCGCCTCCGCTATGTCGGCCTGGGGAGACGAGTATGCACCATCTAGATTGATAATACACTCTCCTCTCTTATATCTGGCTACTTACAAACTATTTCCGAAACGCGACAAAGTCACTTTACGGGTGTTACATTCGAAAGTGGTGATACTACCCCAAGACGGTAGACTGGGCTATTACCATCATCAGTCTGCCTATCGCTCTTTAAAGACTAGACTAGACTTTGTAACTAAGATGGACTAATATACATAAAGATAGTATTTGCAAAGATAGTCTATTTTTGACGTTGCGTAGACGTAAAAGGGCCAATATTAGTTCCGGCTGGTATCTTGTTACTGAAATTCAGTCTGCGAGTAATGAAGTGTAAAGAGTAAGAAACCACTAAAATACCACAAATCCAATTACTTTCCATGTTACAAGAAACATAATAACTTTTGAATGAAAAACAACTAAAGGAGAATGTCCATTCACCTAAGAAAAATGGGCCCACAATTTTTCGAATTAGACGATGCCCGGAAAACTAGTTAGACTTTTTCTGATTCAATATTTCGAGTCATTAATATATTAAATACTTTAATAATTGATTGTTTTTTATGTAATTAAACATTGTCTATTGATTGAAAAACGATGTGTTGATATAATTGAAATAAATTAATGAAAAAATAAGATATTATTTTATAGAATATTGTTTTGTTAACAAACGCCAAGCTAACGAGTTTAACAAACAAGAAGTTTCAAAAATGGGCATTGACCTTTTTAATTAATAATAATTATGGGGAATAAGTAAGTAAATAAAACAAAAATATTTAAAGTATGGTAACCTTATTAATGTCTTTATTTATAAAGAATTTTCTACAAAAATATATTTTTATTTATTAAAATCAAATTACACGCCGGATTCACAACAAACTGACACGCAGCACCACGTCAGAAGAGTGTGTGAACGCCTTTATACAAAATATATTGCTTCAATAGCGTCAGTCTAGTGTGAACGCGCCCTTAAACTGTAATTTGTGACGTCACAACTCACTATTATTAAAATACTTTAAAAAATACTTTTGTTAAATCATCACACGCTCTATCGTATTCGTCCGAGTAATACGACTCGCCCGAACTACTGGGCCGAATACCAACCGGACCATATACAAGGCTTATACTCTTAACGGAGTAAATAAATAAAGATTTTATAATATATGTCGGAACGGTCATGAATACGGACTCTCATTTGAACGATTACGGAAACTAACTTGGAACAAAATGAATACGTGGTCATGAGTACAAGCACTAACTGAATATGAAACAAAAGCGTCGTTACGCTTTGACAGAGTCTCTGAAAACACGTCACGCGGAGGACACGTTGCGACTTGTTTGTGCGGAGGAACTGTCGTGTTTCAGCATATTTGCTTAGTTATCGCCCACAAATGGAGGATAGAAGCCTTGGACCGCTCTCCCGTTCTGTCATATATTTGTTATACATGAAGGGGGCAAGCTCAGGCCAGTTCTTACAAAGAAAGTTATTGCTTTCTTTTAAGGATACGAATAAAATAAAAATAGTAAACTTAAAAATATGAGACTAATTAAATTAATATTAGTGGAACAATAATAATTTTTAACAATTTTAAATATTTAAGTAAAGTTTTTAACAACGTTAAGTACAAATTGTTATAATTATGGAAGACAAATCTGATTTTTACTAAAAGTTTAACTTGTTTGTTTGTGTAATTTTGTTTTCGATTCGATCGAATTTTTAACGATTACCTCAGAAGGAAGATGGCGTAAAGTAATTATTTTGTACGCCCGTCAATAAAATATTACATATTAGGCGGAAATGGGGAACGATATTTCCACGGCAAGTATGTTGTGAGATACAATACTAAGCAGCGCCATCTAGCGGTCACTAGTAGAATACTATGTTAATACAAGCTCTTTTTCTGCATAGAGAGCGTTAGCAAACAATTTAACCCTTAGTTTTATAGGTTCTTAGTAAATTATGATGAAAATTTAACAGAAAAAATATTTTCTATGCATACATCAATATTCGTCATACTTTAATTATAATTATTATTAAAAATAACAAAATAGCGTATTAACGCATTATTGATATGTGAATTAATTCATAAGTACATTTCTATAAGTACAGATTCATCAAAAATACACACAAACCGACGTCACGGGCGTAAAGTGACAATTCTCCACCAATAGGATCGCTTCATCTGAGTTTTTTTTTCAGGGCGGTCAAAATAATATTTTCTGAATCATAAGGAACTCTCACTTTACGCCGTGATAGCGTAAATGTAAACTCATACTTGGCCCACTGATCAGTACAATACATATAACAAAACTGCAACAATCAAACAATAATAGTAGTTATTTTCTTAATTTCTTTTTAAACATTATTTTCTTAAATATTTCTATATAACAAAAACACTTTACATATCTATAAAAAATATACATCGAAAATAATTGTAATGTATAAATTCTTTTATAGTAAGCCGACATGTGACCACAGGCCGCCTCATGTCAAACTAGACTACTAGAGGCTAGTCACCTCCGCTATACCGGCTTGAGGTCGATCAGCTTCATAATCTAGTTACACCCGGCTACTTCGAAGTTGGTCCAGAAACGCGCCTAGGCCACTTCACGAGTGTTACACTTGGAAAGGTTAAACTGTGGTAATAACCATTGCCAGTTTAAATAAATAAAAAAACAAATAAATTCATAAAAAAAAAGTTCGCAAATAAATTGTACCTCTTTTCACTTGAGGTTAAAAATTAAATTCAATTAAATTATTATAAACTAATATTAATAATAAAAATAATTTTAATAATTATTCGAAAATTTACCTATACGTAATGTAATTATTTTAATGCAACAATTTGGCAAATCTTGGCTAAAAAAATAATTCCAATATTCTCGATTAGTTTCTTCAATATAAAATATCTAAAAACACTGATACTAATATTATTATAAAAATAAATTGGATGTGATTATGCAAGAACGCCCCTATTGAAAATTTAGTCACATTGCCCTCAGTGACTGGTATCATGGGAAGAGCCATTATTTTTTAACTTTTAGCTGCACCATCACAATTTTATTAAATACTGATACCAAAAATAAATAAATAGCCATGCGATATTTTTTTTATTTCAATTATAGCTCCGCCTGATGTAAAGCTAGAGTGCGGTCTATGAACGGAAACCACTGCTACTACAGAGAAATCTCTACAGGCAGCAGTCGCCTCCACCATATATACAATATTTAAGGTTGTTGCGACATCTAGTAGCAATTTATTAAAACTAAACTGCTACAATAGATGGCGCTGTATAAAAAACTAATAATTGGCTATTTTTGTCTATGTCAATATTTACAATTAAATATTTCAAGTGTAAATCAATATTTTCATTGACCGAACGAATGTTATTTTGGTATTCTGGCAAAGGAGAATGTCCATTTTTGGGCCCACTAGTTTGGTAACAAAACAATATTCTTAATTTTTTTTATTAATTCAATTTGATTATATCAACACATCATTTACCAATCAATAGACAATATTTAATTACATAAATAACAGAGCATTTAAAATAATAATAACCTCAAATATTACATCAGAAAACATCCAATTACTCAATAACCCGGGTGAAAAAAATTAAAACTAATTGGTAATAAGGAAGTAGATTTATTTTTGTACAAAATTAACTAAAAATCATCGACAAACTCGAGAAAAAAATTGTGGGCCCATTTTTCTTAGACGAATGGGCATTCTCCTAAAGGTATTTTAAATATTTTTATAACACTTTTCACGGTATATTCTGGGTATCGAAACGAAAATACCCGTATTTAGTTCACACATTTACCCGTCACATACTATCAACTGAAGCGAGACGAGTCACGAGAACACTAAAACTGCGTGTAAACAATATTTTTAATTATTATTATTTTATTTTATTATACACGTTTATGGCGCTTCGAAAGATATTCTAACTTACAAATGTCCACATAATATTTTAAAAAATTGGTGCACTATTGCATAATTACAACCAATTAATTATAAAATTAAATTAACACGTAGAATAAGTTAGTTACACCCAAACATTGTAAATTCCTTTAAATATTGTTTTTTTTGTTTTTAAGTAATATTTTGGCAAAACCTTAAAACTAAAAGCCTATGGCTATCACTGTCAATGAAATAATGAATTGTCAAAAAAAAAAATTATTACGTCATTTTTATTGTAATAAACTTTTTTTAATACTCTATTTTATAAGTACTAAAATCACATGTCTCTTTCGCGCTTAACGGCCAAATTGTACATCAAGATGGCTTCCAACAAAACCTTACAACTAATAAGTAAATCACAATTCAAAAAAAAAAAAACAACGACCACCCTCGTATAATATTGTTACGTGCACCTAGGGTGCGAAAGAGATAGCATGCGTCGAAGTTTCTAGAAAGTTCCCGTATAAGCGGCGTAGCGTAAACATCTTGGTCTGTGACTTTGTTTACATTATAATTAGTAAACAACTTCGACGAGATCTTTCTCGAAGCTTCCTCTTGTTTGAGTATAAATACCGACACCCGAGTGTCCCAAAAAAAGTAGTCCTATTCTGGATGCGATACAAGCAACTCCTGCGATACCAAGTGATACTGAACAACGACTGAAGGCTATCCAGCGACTATCGTACCACTCCTGCTTCTACTTTATTGTGTGTCGTATGCAATAAATATATTCTGTCTCGAAGCATATTTCTTAAGGTAAGCGTCCACAAATCCGAACGGAAAACTATCGGCAATCCATATGACATCTTTTTTACAGTACCTCGGCGTAATAGGTCAACACCACGCCTCATGTTAAGCTAGAATTCGGAAACAACTGCAGTCGACAGGCAGCAATCGCTTCCACTATGCCGGCTTGAGGAGACGAATGCACAATCCAGATTGACAGTGCACACGCGAAACGCAACAAGGTGTTACATTCGAATGTGGTAGTACCACTCCAGCACGTCAAAATCCATTCGATTCGATGCACGCGATACGTACGATACGGACAGGTGAACGTTGATTTTTTAACGCCCATCTAATAATTAGGGCAGTCGTTTAAAAATACTCTAAACATATTAGGAAAATTTAAATTCATAATTATAACTAAGTTGGCAACACTGACGCTAGTGATGTGCTAAATCTGCACAACCCGACGTCGACGAGTAAATGTGAGCAAATACTCGATACCCCACACTAACACACACGACATAATAAGTGCATTTTGTACATGAATACAAATTGCGAAACTGTCTGTGTAATCGCGAACATAACCTGAAAACATATTTTTAAATTAATTTTCTGAATATACATCACTCCGATATGCCGGCTTAATGAGACTAGTATGCACCAGATTGATAGTGCACTCTCCTCTCGCTATACCTGACTACTTTCAAACTGACAACGTCACTTCACGAGTGTTACATTCGAAAGTGGTGGTACTACCCCAGGACGGCAGACTGGGCTAATAACCATCATCAGTCCGCCTACCACTCTTTAATAGTACCTATAGGCACTGAGCGACCAAAGGACTATCAAGAGCAGGGGAGCAGTCCCACCTTAAGGACTAATGTTACTTGCATATTTTTATGTTTCTCTTAGCGCTTACTTTGAATATAACTTATGGTTACGTTGCTATGACAACTGACGTGTGTAGATTAATTTGATTGATATTTACATGTCATTTTTTTCGTTTTTCCCTCATAACATTGACAACTAAATGAGGTGCAATATGTAAAAAATCATATAGAAACATTGACAACAATATTGATCTCCTTTACTTATAATGCAATCAGAAAGAGAAGGCAACTGTAATATTTCGATAAACAATTTTCCCCTGCTCTTGATAGTACATATAACAAAGTTACATTGGTACCGGTCAAAATTAGCGAGATTCGAACGTGGGTCCGCTAGAGCCGCTCTAAAATTTATATATAGATAGGACTTACCGATAAGAGGTCCAATGGCAACCACCAAAACTCCCTTGCTAACCATATGCAAGCCAAACGCAGCTGGCAGTTTCTCCAATGGACAATACTCCGATATTGTCAAAGTAAAGTTACTCAAGCACATCCCTCTGAAGAAACCACAAATCGACAGCCACACCATTAACGGTACCCATTCACTTTGCTCTGCAAGGACTGTAAACAGAAATTTCATTATATTAAACATAGCACTATGATTTTACGAAAAACATTTACTAGATTGTTAGGATAAGCCGTTACCACAAAAAAAATTAAGAAAGTACAGTACGAATCAAACTTTATGGCGGCTCCGAAGTTAGTCACAAATCGAGGTATCAGCGAGGCACTATGTACGTGAGAGGGAAGAGCACACTCCCGAGCTACTCTCTCGCAGGTTTTTCTTACATATTCTATTTATATTTAAAATTAACTCTTAATTTTATTATTGTAAACTTGACTGTACCTGCGCGAAACAGCGCCCGCGGCTAACTTCCGAGACGCCAAAAAGTTTGACGCGACCTATAGTAAGTTTTATTTAGAATAGTACATTAGTATTGATTGAACCAACCACTATTAACGCGCTAAATATATTTTTATAGTAACTCGAAATATAAGAACACTCCCCGCCTAATACTAAACTGAGTTCCAAGAACGGAAATAACTACTACTACTACTACAGTCTGCAGCAGTCGCTTCCACTTTGCCGGCTTTAGATGAGGGACAAGAGTGTTCGAAAGTTAACAAATGTAATTTAAAAAAAAAAATACTCACACGACCTCGTAGCAGCCAAGAAAAATGCAGAAACAAAAAATATCATTTTCTTTGAAATATTAATTCTATCAAAAATAGGCGGCAATATAAGTCTTACTAGAATATCTGTTATAGCAGTCATTGAGAGACAAAAGGCAGTGTCATTCGTATTATAACCCAGGCTTCTTATAAAAAATGGCGTTAACATCCTAAATTGTAATTCACCGGCCCAAAATAATGATAGACCAAATAAAAGGTTCAAAAACGACCAGTCTTTCAATAAGTCTAAATCCATCATGTCTATAAACTTTCTTAGGAAATTCTTCTTCTTCTCTGCTTCGGGTTGCGATTTCTTTATCGACTTCATTTGTATTGGATCGTCATCTGCTGTCTGTAATTTAAAAAAAAATTTACTTATTTTAAATTGTTACATAAAAATTATCTTTTTTTTTTGGACATATTAAAATGTTAAAATTGTAAGAAAAAATTGAAAAAATAGTCGATATTTAGATCGACAAATAGAATAAAAATCAAAGGAGAATATGCCCATTTGCCTAAGATTATAGAGTTTGTAGACGATTTTTAGTTCATTTTGTAGTCTTTTCACTTCAATTTTTTTTACCTGTGTAATTAGACTTTTTTGATGAAATATTTGGAGTTGTTATTATATTAAATATGTTAATAATTAATTAATGTTATCTGTTTTTTTATGTAATTAAATATTGTCTATTGATTGATAAACAATGTGTATAATTGAAATATATTAATGAAGAAATTTTGAATATTGTTTTGTTAAAAAACTATATTAGGGCCCATCCTAATTCCATCCTTTGCATCCCTAATTCGTTAAAACTAAAGAGAGGAGTTTTGGCGGCCATCTTGAGGCCTCAGGTTATCTGTCTTGAATGATTTTCCTAAACTTGTGTTTCTTCGAGTGTTAATGTGTAATAATGGTGGATTATTAACCATTAAGTATTCGTGAACGTGCGTGAGTGTGGGCAAACAATTCAAAAGAAGAGAACCTGTGTTTCCATTTTCCCTCCAAAACTCATTAGGAAGTTTTAGTAAAGATTCTACCACTTTACTGGAACAATTTTTGACTTGACTGAGACTTGACCTGACTGTTTGGTGTAATGAATGAATGACTCGTGATGCACAATGTTATTAACTTGATGCAAAAATATTTACTTTGACACTGGCAAATTGTTATAATGCCATATAAAACAAAAAAAAAACTAAAGCGAGGCATGTCTCATACTCCTGAGATCTGAAACGATTAATTTCTAAAGTGCTAAATAAATAGTTGTAAATAAAACTTACATCAAGATACAACTGCAAATAGCTCCCAGTAAAATCCATATTAGATATTTTCGATATAACAGATTCTTTACGTTTCCTCGCTTCTAAGCTCATGCTACCACTCGATGTCACTCTTTGAATAGCAGCAATGGACGCGGCCGTCGTCAACCCTAACTCCAATTTACTTTTACCAAACTCTTGTAGAGGTTTGTCGCAAGTTTTAGCTCTTGGAAGGCCTATAGTACGAACTGATGGGTGGTTCATATTAGAACGCTGACTTGTTAGTTTTGTCAACGGGTGCGTCACGAGCGGGTTAATTTCGAACTTATCATCGCCTTCCTCCTCGCTCTCGTGTATGCATTCCATTTCCTTTAAAAAAACATCATCATCAACCAAGTTTCTACTATTGTTTATAGCCAATAGTAAACTTCTTTTGAGAAATATACTTCTTATTGGGTAAAAAAGAGCTGAGAAAGAATCTGAGAGCCGTGGTCTAGCGGTAAGACGCATGAACTCACGATCGATGAGACCCGTGTTCGAACCTCGCTAATTCTGACCGGTACCAATGTAACTTTGTTATATGTACTTTGGTCGCTCAGTACTAAAGCTAGGCACTATTAAAGAGTGGTAGGCAGCATGATGTTCTTAGTCTAGTCTGCCGTCCTAAGGTAGTACCACCACATGAAGTGACTTTCGGGAATAATCTGAAAGTAGCCAGGTGTAACGAGAGGAGTGTGCACTGTCAATCTAGATGGTACATGCTCATCTCCTCAAGTCGGCATAGTAGAGACGACTGCTGCCCGCACAGGTTTATCTCTGTAGTAGCAGTTGTTTCCATTCATGGACCGCACTCTAGCTTTACATCAGGCGGAGTGTTGTCACATGCCGAGCTACAATAAAAATTAAAAAAATATTCCATGAAGGGAAACAACTTCAGACACAGATAAATTTCTGCAGGCAGCTGTCGGCACCGTTATACCGACTTGATGATACATGGCCACTTCACGGATGTTACATTCGAAAGTGACGGTACTACTCCAGTACGGCAGACTGCGCTAGTAACCATCATCAGTCCCTGCCACTCTTAACCCTATTACTTATAATAGCTTACCTTGACAGGCAACAATTCCTGATCATCGGGAACTTCAATCAAATGCCTCTTCACCGGCTGCAGAAGACACGATCCAACTAACGCATGGAAAGCTAGTGCTCCCAAAATGACAACCGTCCATCGGAATCCAAACTCCGACAGTAGAATTTTTACTAATTGAGGCATAACCATGAGACCGAAGCCTGTCCCCGCCATTGACAGACCGACGGCTTGACCACGCTTTTTAGTAAAATAATGATTTAATGCTACGAAGGATGATGAAGATGCTAACCCTACTCCGAGACCTGGAAATAAATAATCAAGTTTATATTATCAGTATACGTCACTATGAAAATTGGTATACATAAAAATATCTATTGTTGCGAAATCCACCACACGTAGTGATGAAGAGGTTCTATTTCATATAATAACATTTAAATAACATAAATCGTTTGATTGTTCAGTGTATCGTCCAGGCGGTGAGAGAAAACTCGGCTCGTGATTTTTAAATTCTATTTAGAAATTTGCGGTCTAAGGTGGAATACGCTTGCCTATGAGGTACCTATTTACCCTTAATTTGAAGAGGCCCGTATTATACTTCTCGGGAAACACAGACACCGGGAGCGAGTTCCGCAGTACGCACGAGGAACGTGAAGTCGACACACCTCGTACGTACTTTAGGAACTTAGACCATAAAAGGATGGTCTGGACGTCCGATGAAAGAAAGGAGACGGTAGCTCTATGTTGTGTAGCTCTTGCGCACACTCCCCGAAATGTATCCGGTAAAAGACCGATAAAGTTCCGGCAAAGCGGGCAGAGGATAACCATTTTTTTACATTAACGCCTGGCAATCCGACTGCCAAGCAGCATCCTAACTTTTTATTTTTTATTTTTGTAGCTCGGCATGTGACAACACTCCGCCTGATATAAAGCTAGAGTGCGGTCCATGAATGGAAACAACTGCTACTACAGAGAAACCTGTGCGGGCAGCAGTCGCCTCCACTATGCCGGCTTGAGGAGACGAGCATGTACCATCTTAGATTGACAGTGCACACTCCTCTCGTTATACCTGGCTACTTTCAAACTATTTCCGAAACACGACAAAGTCACTTCACGGGTGTAACATTCGAAAGTGGTGGTACTACCCCAGGACAGCATACTGGACAAATAACCATCATCAGTCTGGCTACCACTCTTTAGCCAGGTTTAGCCAGCATGTATCGCAGGCATTCAAAGATTCCAGTGAATCAAAGAATAGCAGTGCAGATATTGTTTAAAACACGCATTCCGTTTCCGCTACATGTCAATAACAATTTTATGACGTCATCTTCGCTTTAACGCTACCCTTACATTGTTATGTAATGCACTATCATACAATTGCAAATGTGTTAAAAAGTCATAAACGAGGTGCAAGTTGCAAGTGCAATTTGCAAGAAATAGTAAAAGCACGTAGGAATGCATAAGAAAAGAGCGTGAAAATTAAGTAAATTAAATTCTCTATTTATATTAAATTAAATTAAAATTGTTATTCTGCCGATCGCTGCTATGCTTTTCTATTTTTTTTTTTGTAGATAAGTAGGCAAAGCAAAACCTTTAATTTAGCCATAGTATTAAAGCCGTAATTTTTCACCCACGTTTAAAAAAAATTACTTAAAGCCTTCCTCAATAAACGAGTACGGTACTCTGCCTGATTTAACTTAGAGTTAAATCATTGCTAAACATAAGCAAATATAACTGTTACCACAGAGAAAACTACATGCAAAGTCGCCTCCACACTAACTGTCCATTGCCAGTGCACATTCCTCCACGTAAAGAAAATTGTATAATTCTCCTTGCTTGGAAATACTTTCACGTAAATAATTAATAAAAGTTGATTTAATCTAAAACATTAAAACTTAAGTAATTGTTTATTTTAAAATTAAACGCTTCAAACAGTTATCCTTGAGTCAATATTAATATTTACACTAGTATCAAAGAGTTTAATTTCAAATTAATTTGTTTAAACTTTAAAGGAATACTAGATTAGAAACTAATATCTCTATCTCTATCTAATAAATCTCGTTCCATTCTTATGCTACAACTCCGCCTGCATCTTAATGCGTTAATTAATGCATTATATTAATGTGGCCAAGACTTTAACGTGTTCTATTAACTATTGGCACTAAACTCGAGCAAAACCTTTAATGTAGCCATAGTTTTTAACACGCTAATTATCGCACAGTTAGACGCATCCATTGACATTAACGCTAACACAACGGAAGCCGTAATAGAGTTTTAACGTTTTATACTTTGGCAACAGTCCCCTCTGCCATGCCGGATTGATTAAAAAATAAAAACTACAACTCACCTCCCATAATACTGTACGTAGCTAAAATATGTGCCATACTAATAGCTGGAGCAGTACAGAGTAGACCCAAAGCACATACTAATGAGCCAACAAAACATACTTTTCTATAAGAAAATGTTTTTATAACTGGACCGACAAAGAATCCAGAAAAATTGACTACAGAGTCGAGGGTACTGGCTATCACAGAAGCACCGGTTGTGTGAACACCCAAATCATCAAGTAAGTCTTTGAATAACAACCCGAATGATGGTTCCAGAGATCTCGTTGAGAACTGAAATTTAAAAAAGGGTTTATTAGATATTATGAAAAAAAGAAAAACGTTCCTAAATAAGTATTAGTCCGGTCGACACTCGACTGTCGACTTAAGACGAAAGTAATATAGTAAACAGTCCAGTTTGACAGAGTACATATAGCTGTGCAAGTTAATCCCGAAATTCGACCAGAGGCGAAAGTATGAACATACATTTACGCAATCACTGCGTTAAGTGAAACCTCGGAGTTTTGGTGGCCATCTTGTAACATCAGGTTATCTGTCTTGAATTATTTTCCTAAACTTGCGTTACTTCGAGTGTTAATGTATGATAATGGTGGATTATTAACCATTAAGTGTTCGTGAACGTACGTGAGTGTGGGCAAACAATTCAAAAGAAGAGAACCTGTGTTTCTATTTTCCCTCAAAAACTCCGTAAGAAGTTTCAGTAAAGATTCTACCATCTCCAGGGAACAATTTTTGACTTGACCTGACTTGGCTAGTATAATGAATGAATGACTCGTGATGCACAATATTACTAACTTGATGCAAGAATATTTACTTTGACACTGGCAAATTGTTATAATGTCATATAAAAGACCTCTATACCATTAAAATATTATTCAAAACTGTGAAAGTAAAGAGATCTTTTACCCCGTGACGGCGAGGTCTCTCCACCAATAGGATCGCTTCATTTGATTTTTTATTACCTCGGCGGTCAAAACATCAGATTCTGATTGGTGGAGAGGACTCACGTTATGCTGTCACACCGTAAATGTAACCTAGTACGTGGTCCTCTGATCACTTCGTGGATGTTACACTTAAAAGTGGTTGTACTATCCCATGACGGCAGACTGGGGTAATAAATATCACCTACCACTCTATTTTATTATTATATAACGAACATATCTTTATTCGTAAACATGTAATAAATAATATACTCGTAAGAATATTCCAAAATGACGTAATACGGATGGTAATTCATAAGTAGGCACTTATTAATTGGAGGATAGTGAAAATTTATTTATGGTTAAGGCCCTTGTAGGCGAATTGGAATTGAAACTGAATTTTTTTAAACTTTTTTCTTAAAAATCCTCGAGATAGGTACGGTTTTTTTTTCGCAAAATAAATATGGAAACCTATTTTATTTTATTAGGCTTATTTCATGAGATTTCGCTTCCGCTATACCGGCATGAGGAGTATACAGCACCGTCCACATAATCCCCGGGTACTTCCAAGCTAATCTGAAATAAAAACATCGCAAGAAAACCCACAAACCTTTAAAAATAACGTTTTTATTTTTTTTTTAATGTTTATACAACTGTTATCAATTTAAAAACTATTATTTTAATGAATTAACTAATAGGTTACTAGTACTCAGCAAACAGTAACACTAAACAGGACGCAAAGAGGTTAAACGCTAAAACAATACAATGTTGCAATTCGTTACTTGACACCAATAATGTCAGCGTTTTATTAAGCGGAATTCTTGTATTAGTCATTGCACTAATGTAAACAATATAAGATAGCAATTACACTTCACACAATAAACAAAAGACATAAACATTCGAATTTAAATGCTAATCTCTATGTACTAGGAACTTATAAGAAAAATGTTTGTCTGACAGGCGTCGACAGAAGCCAATATGATTTTGTTATTTGGTTCAGATTTAACTATATTTGAATATTGTAATAGAAAAATAATATAGTAATGAGGTATGTTTTGTCCAGAGAATATAAGGAGGCAGGTGAATCTCCGGGCCAGGCAGGTTCTGTTTTTTCTCCTTGTTACAGGTTTTCTTCTTCGTTTCAATCTTCTTTTTCGCTCTTTTTAGGTTCTTCTTTCGTTTCAGCTCTCCTAGCGCTGGCTGCAGCGCCTCACGTCTTACCACTCACTCTCTACTCGTCTCAATCATATCATTCTTCTTCTCTCCACTTCAGTTTCACTGAAACAGCCTTGGCCAACTACCAGTAGTACTCACACAAAAAAAACTCTGGGCCAATCTCGTTATAGCTATAGGTTGCGGTCAAACCCAAGATTAAAGTACATGGCACAGGGTCGCAAAGGTTTGGCAGCACAGGGATGCATCAGGTTCATTAGGATCCGCGGAAACATTCTATGTGTCAACGACAATATATATAGACTTTTGATCCGTACTTTATTGAACAAAAATTCATAAATAAATTTTCAGATTTCAATCTAAATGTTCATATCAACGTTATATAAACTAAGATATTTTTGATAAATCTATATGACGTCTAAAATTATCAATTTTCTATTTTTATGTTTATATTATTTATATGCAAGATAATAAAAAAAAAGGTAAGTAATTACATTAACTATGCTAACACCCAAGCAGACCATCCATGCCCAACCGCCATCCGGAGCAACCTTCCTCGTAGCCGGCTGAGGCATCTTCACACAGAAAGTTCCCTTGCTCTTCTCCACCGTCATCTTAGCCTAATGTCACCTCAGCTAGAAAAAAAAATTAAAATATAATCAGTTATATTTTTACAATTTAATGCATTTTCAATCCTACATTATTAAATTATAATGAAAATTATAGAGAAAATAATCATCACGCACACAACATTTGTGCCTGAAGCCGGCATAGGGGAGGCTACTACTGCCTGTACAAATTGTAGCAGTTGGACCGCACTCTAGCTTAACATCAATGTTAATTTAACATTAGCGTAACATAAGACTGTTGCCAAACTACAATAAAAAAATAGAATTACGTTTCATGCGTTATCTCTACAGGGATTATTATTATTATTATTATACTAATATATAGCTGCAATACCACTGACTCACTCACTCACTCACTGACATCAATTATTTCGTACTTGCCGGTATAGTGGGGGGTAGCGGTTTTTTCAGTCGTATAGAGGACGTCCCAAAACCGTCGAGAAAAATACGACTTTGACCGGAAGTCGATTCTGGACCGGAAGTGGTAGCGATATCTCGGAAACGGAAAGAGATGGGGCAAAAGTGCCGGAACAAACGTTGTAGGGAATGCCCTCTAATTTCGAAAACGATACTTTTTTTTTCAAAATTGCTCAAAAAAAATTTTTCCTCGATCGTATTTCTATCCTTTTCCCGCCGGTACGCCAATATGAAACGGAGCATGGCGCTTGGGCGTGGCCTAACAGCATCCGCCCGTTCAGAGCGCGCAATGAAAATATAACGACGCATTTTCGGGACGAACGATCGAAACGGCTTTACCTCGGTCAGTCGGACGGTGAGCGCGGCCGCGTGAACATCAAATTTACTCCGCGCGGCAGGCTTTTTTAAAATATCTCAAGAAGTAGATACGTCAGAGTAACCATGTAAAGAACAATTTTGTTCAGTATGACCAACACTATTTGTTTTTTTATTTTTTTTTTTAATTTTTTAAAATCGCCGTATCTCAAAAAGTACATACGTTAGCGTCACCGTGTAAAGACCAATATTGTTCAGTATGACCAGCACTACTTTTTTTTTAAATTTTGTTTTTTTTTTTTAATTTTCTAAAATCGCTATTACTCAAAAAGTACATACGTTAACGTAACCGTGTAAAGACCAATATTGTTCAGTATGACCAGCACTACTTTTTTCAATTTTGTTTTTTTTTTGAATTTTCTAAAATAGCTATTACTCAAAAAGTACATACGTCAACGTAACCGTGTAAAGACCAATATTGTTCAGTATGACCAGCACTATTCTTTTTTAAATTTTTTTTTCAATCTTTTAAAATCATCATATCTCGAAAAGTAGATACGTTAGCGTCACCGTGTGAAGACCAATATAGTTCAGTATGACCAGCACTACTTTTTTTTTTAAATTTTTGTTTTTTTTAAATTTTCTAAAATCGCTATTACTCAAAAAGTACATACGTTAGCGTCACCGTATAAAGACCAATATTGTTCAGTATGACCAGCACTACTTTTTTATTTTATTTTATTTTCTAAAATCGCTATTTCTCAAAAAGTACATACGTTAGCGTAACCGTGTAAAGGTCAATTTTGTTCAGAAACTTAAACGCCTTTAGATGGCGAGCTAAATATTTTCAAAACTGCCCTAAAATCTATTCGATCTAATACGTTTTACGACAAAAAAGGCCTCCGCGGGCCGCTTGCGCCCGCGGCTTTTACCCAACAGCTAGTACTAATATATAGCTGCAATACCACTGACTCACTCACTGATCTATTGACATCAATTATTTCGTACTTGCCGGTATGGTGGAGGGTAGCGGTTTTTTGAGTCGTATAGAGGATGTTCCAAAACCGTCGAGAAAAATACGACTTTGACCGGAAGTCGATTCTGGACCGGAAGTGGTAGCGATATCTCGGAAACGGGGCGAGTCAGGGCAGTCACCCCGTAGAGAAAGTTGTAGAGAATGTCGTCTTATGCCGAAATCAAAAAAAAAATTTTCAAAATCGGGCAAAAAAAATTTTTCCTCGATCGTATTTATATCCTTTTCCCGCCGGTACGCCAATATGAAACGGAGCATGGCGGTGGGCGTGGCCTAACAGCATCCGCGACGAGGCATTTTCGGGACGAACGATCGAAACGGCTTTACCTCGGTCAGTCGGACGGTGAGCGCGGCCGCGTGAACATCGAATTTGCTCCGCGCGGCGGGCTTTCTTTTAAATATCTCAAGAAGTAGATACGTCAGAGTAACCATGTAAAGAACAATTTTGTTCAGTGTGACCAGCACTATTCTTTAAAATTTTTGTTTTAGTTTTTTTTTTAAAATCTTCATATCTCGAAAAGTAGATACGTTAGCGTCACCGTGTAAAGACCAATATTGTTCAGTATGACCAGCACTATTTTTTTTTTTAATTTTTGTTTTTTTTTTTAATTTTTTAAAATCGCCATATCTCGAAAAGTTGATACGTTAGCGTCACCGTGTAAAGACCAATTTTGTTCAGTATGACCAGCACTTTTTTTTTTTAATTTTTTTTTTTTTTTTTTTTAATTTTTTAAAATCTTCATATCTCGAAAAGTAGATACGTTAGCGTCACCGTGTAAAGATCAATATTGTTCAGTATGACCAGCACTATTTGCTTTTTTTTTTTAATTTTCTAAAATAGCTATTACTCAAAAAGTACATACGTTAGCGTCACCGTGTAAAGACCAATATTGTTCAGTATGACCAGCACTACTTTTTTTTTAATTTTTTAAAATCGCCATATCTCGAAAAGTAGATACGTTAGCGTCACCGTGTAAAGACCAATTTTGTTCAGTATGACCAGCACTAATTTTTTTTTAAATTTTGTTTTTTTTTTAAATTTTTTAAAATCGCCATATCTCGAAAAGTAGATACGTTAGCGCCACCGTGTAAAGACCAATTTTGTTCAGAAACGTAAACGCTTTTAGATGGCGAGCTAAATATTTTCAAAACTGCCTAAAATCTATTCGATCTAATACGTTTTACGACAAAAAGGGCCTCCGCGGGCCGCTTGCGCCCGCGGCTTTTACCCAACAGCTAGTACTAATATATAGCTGCAATACCACTCACTGACTGACATCAATTATTTCGTACTTGCCGGTATAGTGGAGGGTAGCGGTTTTTTGAGTCGTATAGAGGGAGTTCCAAAACCGTCGAGAAAAATACGACTTTGACCGGAAGTCGATTCTGGACCGGAAGTGGTAGCGATATCTCGGAAACGGGGCGAGTCGGGGCAGTCACCCCGTAGAGAAAGTTGTAGAGAATGTCGTCTTATGCCGAAATCAAAAAAAAAATTTTCAAAATCGGGCAAAAAAAATTTTTCCTCGATCGTATTTGTATCCTTTTCCCGCCGGTACGCCAATATGAAACGGAGCATGGCGGTGGGCGTGGCCTAACAGCATCCGCGACGAGGCATTTTCGGGACGAACGATCGAAACGGCTTTACCTCGGTCAGTCGGACGGTGAGCGCGGCCGCGTGAACATCGAATTTGCTCCGCGCGGCGGGCTTTCTTTTAAATATCTCAAGAAGTAGATACGTCAGAGTAACCATGTAAAGAACAATTTTGTTCAGTGTGACCAGCACTATTTTTTTAAATTTTTGTTTTAGTTTTTTTTTTAATTTTTTAAAATCTTCATATCTCGAAAAGTAGATACGTTAGCGTCACCGTGTAAAGACCAATATTGTTCAGTATGACCAGCACTATTTTTTTTTAAATTTTTGTTTTTTTTTTTAATTTTTTAAAATCGCCATATCTCGAAAAGTTGATACGTTAGCGTCACCGTGTAAAGACCAATTTTGTTCAGTATGACCAGCACTTTTTTTTTTAAATTTTTGTTTTTTTTTTTTAATTTTTTAAAATCTTCATATCTCGAAAAGTAGATACGTTAGCGTCACCGTGTAAAGATCAATATTGTTCAGTATGACCAGCACTATTTGCTTTTTTTTTTTTAATTTTCTAAAATAGCTATTACTCAAAAAGTACATACGTTAGCGTCACCGTGTAAAGACCAATATTGTTCAGTATGACCAGCACTACTTTTTTTTTTAATTTTTTTTTTTTTAATTTTTTAAAATCGCCATATCTCGAAAAGTAGATACGTTAGCGTCACCGTGTAAAGACCAATTTTGTTCAGTATGACCAGCACTAATTTTTTTTTTAATTTTGTTTTTTTTTTTAAATTTTAAAATCGCCATATCTCGAAAAGTAGATACGTTAGCGTCACCGTGTAAAGACCAATTTTGTTCAGAAACGTAAACGCTTTTAGATGGCGAGCTAAATATTTTCAAAACTGCCTAAAATCTATTCGATCTAATACGTTTTACGACAAAAAGGGCCTCCGCGGGCCGCTTGCGCCCGCGGCTTTTACCCAACAGCTAGTTATACTAATATATAGCTGCAATACCACTGACTGACTGACTGACTGACATCAATTATTTCGCACTTGCCGGTATGGTGGAGGGTAGCGGTTTTTTGAGTCGTATAGAGGGCGTCCCAAAACCGTCGAGAAAAATACGACTTTGACCGGAAGTCGATTCTGGACCGGAAGTGGTAGCGATATCTCGGAAACGGGGCGAGTCGGGGCAGTCACCCCGTAGAGAAAGTTGTAGAGAATGTCGTCTTATGCCGAAATCAAAAAAAAAAATTTCAAAATCGGGCAAAAAAAATTTTTCCTCGATCGTATTTATATCCTTTTCCCGCCGGTACGCCAATATGAAACGGAGCATGGCGGTGGGCGTGGCCTAACAGCATCCGCGACGAGGCATTTTCGGGACGAACGATCGAAACGGCTTTACCTCGGTCAGTCGGACGGTGAGCGCGGCCGCGTGAACATCGAATTTGCTCCACGCGGCGGGCTTTCTTTTAAATATCTCAAGAAGTAGATACGTCAGAGTAACCATGTAAAGAACAATTTTGTTCAGTGTGACCAGCACTATTTTTTTAAATTTTTGTTTGTTTTTTTTTTAATTTTTTAAAATCTTCATATCTCGAAAAGTAGATACGTTAGCGTCACCGTGTAAAGACCAATATTGTTCAGTATGACCAGCACTATTTTTTTCTAAATTTTTTTTTTTTTTTAAATTTTTTAAAATCGCCATATCTCGAAAAGTTGATACGTTAGCGTCACCGTGTAAAGACCAATTTTGTTCAGTATGACCAGCACTTTTTTTTTTAAATTTTTTTTTTTTTTTTTTTAATTTTTTAAAATCTTCATATCTCGAAAAGTAGATACGTTAGCGTCACCGTGTAAAGATCAATATTGTTCAGTATGACCAGCACTATTTGCTTTTTTTTTTTTTTAATTTTCTAAAATAGCTATTACTCAAAAAGTACATACGTTAGCGTCACCGTGTAAAGACCAATATTGTTCAGTATGACCAGCACTACTTTTTTTTTAATTTTTTTTTTTTAATTTTTTAAAATCGCCATATCTCGAAAAGTAGATACGTGAGCGTCACCGTGTAAAGACCAATTTTGTTCAGTATGACCAGCACTAATTTTTTTTTAAATTTTGTTTTTTTTTAAATTTTTTAAAATCGCCATATCTCGAAAAGTAGATACGTTAGCGTCACCGTGTAAAGACCAATTTTGTTCAGAAACGTAAACGCTTTTAGATGGCGAGCTAAATATTTTCAAAACTGCCTAAAATCTATTCGATCTAATACGTTTTACGACAAAAAGGGCCTCCGCGGGCCGCTTGCGCCCGCGGCTTTTACCCAACAGCTAGTTATTATACTAATATATAGCTGCAATACCACTGACTGACTCACTCACTCACTCACTCACTGACTGACATCAATTATTTAGTACTTGCCGGGGGGGTGCGGGGGTGAAATTTTCGGGGTGTATAGAGGGCATCCCAAAACCGTCGAGAAAAATACGACTTTGACCGGAAGTCGATTCTGGACCGGAAGTGGTAGCGATATCTCGGAAACGGGGCGAGTCGGGGCAGTCACCCCGAAGAGAAAGTTGTAGGGAATGCCCTATAATTTCGAAAACGATACTTTTTTTTTCAAAATTGCTCGAAAAAAATTTTTCCTCGATCGTATTTTTATCCTTTTCCCGCCGGTACGCCAATATGAAACGGAGCATGGCGCTTGGGCGTGGCCTAACAGCATCCGCGACGAGGCATTTTCGGGACGAACGATCGAAACGGCTTTACCTCGGTCAGTCGGACGGTGAGCGCGGCCGCGTGAACATCGAATTTGCTCCGCGCGGCGGGCTTTCTTTTAAATATCTCAAGAAGTAGATACGTCAGAGTAACCATGTAAAGAACAATTTTGTTCAGTGTGACCAGCACTATTTTTTTAAATTTTTGTTTTAGTTTTTTTTTTAATTTTTTAAAATCTTCATATCTCGAAAAGTAGATACGTTAGCGTCACCGTGTAAAGACCAATATTGTTCAGTATGACCAGCACTATTTTTTTTTTTTTTTTTTTTTTTTTTTAATTTTTTAAAATCGCCATATCTCGAAAAGTAGATACGTTAGCGTCACCGTGTAAAGACCAATATTGTTAAGTATGACCAGCACTAATTTTTTTTTAAACTTTTGTTTTTTTTTTAATTTTTTAAAATCGCCATATATCTCGAAAAGTTGATACGTTAGCGTCACCGTGTAAAGACCAATTTTGTTCAGTGTGACCAGCACTTTTTTTTTTAAATTTTTGTTTTTTTTTTTTAATTTTTTAAAATCTTCATATCTCGATAAGTAGATACGTTAGCGTCACCGTGTAAAGATCAATATTGTTCAGTATGACCAGCACTATTTGCTTTTTTTTTTAATTTTCTAAAATAGCTATTACTCAAAAAGTACATACGTTAGCGTCACCGTGTAAAGACCAATATTGTTCAGTATGACCAGCACTACTTTTTTAATTTTTTTTTTTTAATTTTTTAAAATCGCCATATCTCGAAAAGTAGATACGTTAGCGTCACCGTGTAAAGACCAATTTTGTTCAGTATGACCAGCACTAATTTTTTTTTAAATTTTGTTTTTTTTTAAATTTTTTAAAATCGCCATATCTCGAAAAGTAGATACGTTAGCGTCACCGTGTAAAGACCAATTTTGTTCAGAAACGTAAACGCTTTTAGATGGCGAGCTAAATATTTTCAAAACTGCCTAAAATCTATTCGATCTAATACGTTTTACGACAAAAAGGGCCTCCGCGGGCCGCTTGCGCCCGCGGCTTTTACCCAACAGCTAGTACTAATATATAGCTGCAATACCACTCACTGACTGACATCAATTATTTCGTACTTGCCGGTATAGTGGAGGGTAGCGGTTTTTTGAGTCGTATAGAGGGAGTTCCAAAACCGTCGAGAAAAATACGACTTTGACCGGAAGTCGATTCTGGACCGGAAGTGGTAGCGATATCTCGGAAACGGGGCGAGTCGGGGCAGTCACCCCGTAGAGAAAGTTGTAGAGAATGTCGTCTTATGCCGAAATCAAAAAAAAAATTTTCAAAATCGGGCAAAAAAAATTTTTCCTCGATCGTATTTGTATCCTTTTCCCGCCGGTACGCCAATATGAAACGGAGCATGGCGGTGGGCGTGGCCTAACAGCATCCGCGACGAGGCATTTTCGGGACGAACGATCGAAACGGCTTTACCTCGGTCAGTCGGACGGTGAGCGCGGCCGCGTGAACATCGAATTTGCTCCGCGCGGCGGGCTTTCTTTTAAATATCTCAAGAAGTAGATACGTCAGAGTAACCATGTAAAGAACAATTTTGTTCAGTGTGACCAGCACTATTTTTTTAAATTTTTGTTTTAGTTTTTTTTTTAATTTTTTAAAATCTTCATATCTCGAAAAGTAGATACGTTAGCGTCACCGTGTAAAGACCAATATTGTTCAGTATGACCAGCACTATTTTTTTTTAAATTTTTGTTTTTTTTTTTAATTTTTTAAAATCGCCATATCTCGAAAAGTTGATACGTTAGCGTCACCGTGTAAAGACCAATTTTGTTCAGTATGACCAGCACTTTTTTTTTTAAATTTTTGTTTTTTTTTTTTAATTTTTTAAAATCTTCATATCTCGAAAAGTAGATACGTTAGCGTCACCGTGTAAAGATCAATATTGTTCAGTATGACCAGCACTATTTGCTTTTTTTTTTTTAATTTTCTAAAATAGCTATTACTCAAAAAGTACATACGTTAGCGTCACCGTGTAAAGACCATATTGTTCAGTATGACCAGCACTACTTTTTTTTTTAATTTTTTTTTTTTTAATTTTTTAAAATCGCCATATCTCGAAAAGTAGATACGTTAGCGTCACCGTGTAAAGACCAATTTTGTTCAGTATGACCAGCACTAATTTTTTTTTTAATTTTGTTTTTTTTTTTAAATTTTAAAATCGCCATATCTCGAAAAGTAGATACGTTAGCGTCACCGTGTAAAGACCAATTTTGTTCAGAAACGTAAACGCTTTTAGATGGCGAGCTAAATATTTTCAAAACTGCCTAAAATCTATTCGATCTAATACGTTTTACGACAAAAAGGGCCTCCGCGGGCCGCTTGCGCCCGCGGCTTTTACCCAACAGCTAGTACTAATATATAGCTGCAATACCACTCACTGACTGACATCAATTATTTCGTACTTGCCGGTATAGTGGAGGGTAGCGGTTTTTTGAGTCGTATAGAGGACGTCCCAAAACCGTCGAGAAAAATACGACTTTGACCGGAAGTCGGTTCTGGACCGGAAGTGGTAGCGATATCTCGGAAACGGGGCGAGTCGGGGCAGTCACCCCGAAGAGAAAGTTGTAGGGAATGCCCTATAATTTCGAAAACGATACTTTTTTTTTCAAAATTGCTCGAAAAAAATTTTTCCTCGATCGTATTTTTATCCTTTTCCCGCCGGTACGCCAATATGAAACGGAGCATGGCGGTGGGCGTGGCCTAACAGCATCCGCGACGAGGCATTTTCGGGACGAACGATCGAAACGGCTTTACCTCGGTCAGTCGGACGGTGAGCGCGGCCGCGTGAACATCGAATTTGCTCCGCGCGGCGGGCTTTCTTTTAAATAACTCAAGAAGTAGATACGTCAGAGTAACCATGTAAAGAACAATTTTGTTCAGTGTGACCAGCACTATTTTTTTAAATTTTTGTTTTAGTTTTTTTTTTAATTTTTTAAAATCTTCATATCTCGAAAAGTAGATACGTTAGCGTCACCGAATAAAGACCAATATTGTTCAGTATGACCAGCACTATTTTTTTTTTAAATTTTTGTTTTTTTTTTAATTTTTTAAAATCGCCATATCTCGAAAAGTAGATACGTTAGCGTCACCGTGTAAAGACCAATATTGTTCAGTATGACCAGCACTAATTTTTTTTTAAACTTGTTTTTTTTTTAATTTTTTAAAATCGCCATATCTCGAAAAGTTGATACGTTAGCGTCACCGTGTAAAGACCAATTTTGTTCAGTATGACCAGCACTTTTTTTTTTAATTTTTTTTTTTTTTTTTTTTAATTTTTTAAAATCTTCATATCTCGAAAAGTAGATACGTTAGCGTCACCGTGTAAAGATCAATATTGTTCAGTATGACCAGCACTATTTGCTTTTTTTTTTTAATTTTCTAAAATAGCTATTACTCAAAAAGTACATACGTTAGCGTCACCGTGTAAAGACCAATATTGTTCAGTATGACCAGCACTACTTTTTTTATTTTTTTTTTTTAATTTTTTAAAATCGCCATATCTCGAAAAGTAGATACGTTAGCGTCACCGTGTAAAAACCAATATTGTTCAGTATGACCAGCACTATTTTTTTTTTTTAATTTTTGTTTTTTTTTTAATTTTTTAAAATCGCCATATCTCGAAAAGTAGATACGTTAGCGTCACCGTGTAAAGACCAATATTGTTCAGAAACGTAAACGCTTTTAGATGGCGAGCTAAATATTTTCAAAACTGCCTAAAATCTATTCGATCTAATACGTTTTACGACAAAAAGGGCCTCCGCGGGCCGCTTGCGCCCGCGGCTTTTACCCAACAGCTAGTCATATTATATAAAGCTCGATTACCACTGACTGACTGACTCACTGACATATATTATGAAGCACTTGCCGGGGGGTTAGCGAGATGATTCTTTTTGGGGCGTATAGAGGGCGGTCCCGTGACCTCAAGAAAACCTCGACTTTGACCGGAAGTGGACTCTGGACCGGAAGCGACGCCGATATCTCGGAAACGGAACGAGATAGGGCACAAGTGCCGAAACAAAAGTCGTAGGGAATGCCCTCTAATATCGAAATCCATAATTTGTTTTTTCAAAAAAATTTTTTTTTTCAAAACTACCCGAAAAAAAACTTTTTCAGCGCCGCGAAGCGCGCCAAAAAAACTAGTTTATAATTTATAATTACATCAATTAATTCTATTCACTAATTACTATTGATCGAGACAACTGAACGACCAAAGTACATAATTATAACATAGGCACATTGGTACCAATCAGAATTTAGCGAGATTTGTACATGAATTCACTTCTACTGCTAGACCACGGTGTATATACAAGAATGGTAGGCAGACTAATGATGGTTATTTGCCCAGTCTTCCGTCCTGGGGCAGTACCACCACTTTCGAATGTAACACCCGTGAAGTGACCGTGTCGCGTTTCGGGAGCAGTTTGAAAGTAGCCAGGTATAGCGAGAGGCGTGTGCACTGTTGGTGCATACTCGTCTCCTCAAGTCGGCATAGCGGAGACGACTGCGACCCGTAGAGATTTCTCTGTTGCAGCAGTTGTTTTCAGTTCATTGACTGCACTCTAGCTTTACATCAGGCGAGGTGTTGTCATATGCCGAGCTACAATAAATAAATAAAAAAGAAGAAAACATTTTCAATAGATATGTATAAGGAGGCTAATAAGAAGAATGTCACGTGCTACACAAGAAAAATGTAAGGTTTGTCGACCTTATCAAAGCAACGAGCACATATCGCAAGTCCTGCTCGCCAGTCAAACGTACATACACAACCTTTTTAATGATACATTACAATTTACTAAACCAATTTCAGCCTTACGTAATGGGAATAAGAATTTAAATTGTTAGCAATATTGGAGTATAAAGAAGCCTTGTCGAAGGAATGAGATGGCAACAACGATATCCGTTATCACGTACGGAGCACGTGCTTGAAACCGAAGCATTATATTCATGCTTTTAGTTAGGCCTATGAGCGCGAGGTTAAATGTAAAATCTGATGCCAAAATACCGGTGTTATTACGCCTACGTCGTAATAGCAGGCTGTTGAACTGTTAACTGCGAAATATAACATGAACCGTTTTTGCTATCAGATAAAATCAATCTGAAACGATATCTACGATACTGATTCACCGAAATCGTAAATATGATAAGTGTGGGTACCTACAACGATTCTTGAATCTATTCCAGCCGGGAGAGAGAGCGTTTTCTAGAAACATTCTAGGAATAATTGAGAAGTTCCTGGTTTTAATTTGACTAACAAATATGACTGGTTTTAAATTCGTATTTGAGTCTCAACTCTCAAGCAACGTCAAATCTGTGTATCTAAATATAGCTATCTAATAATATAATTCATCAAATCCAATTATTGATTCAGTTTATACGATACCGTTAAATTGCACGTCCGTTTTATTTCATGAGAAGTGAAAATCGTCTATGTCAATGCTTATTTTAGATAAATACATATATATCTAAGTACACAATACCGTTGTATTGACAATATTGAAGCGGAAAAAAACTCGCAATGTTTATTTACGCTTAGCTACCTAATAAAATCTTTTTAGCGTGTCAATGCAAACGAATAAAACTGCCGATACAAAAGTTAAATTAATTGTAAGTATGAGCTCTTCGACCTTGGCCTATTAACAGAATTTTAAGCATGCATTGATGACTGGTAAGGATGGTAAAATGATATATATTTTTTTAATAGTAGCTCGTCATATTATAACAACACTGCCTGATGTGTGGTCCATGTGGTCCAGGCAAGTCGCTCCGGTACTTCGACTTGAGGAGACGAATCTGCACCAGCCAGGTTAGCAGTGCACACTTCTCTCGTTAGACCTAGACACTTCCAACATCATTTTATGGGTGTTACACTTAAAAATTGTGGTAGGCACTACCCCAGCACGGCATGGTGGGTCAAGAACAATCATAAGTCTGTCTACCACTGTTTAAAAGTGTTTAAATTTGACCTTTGGTACTTTGTTATAAGCTGCGTAGGTACCTATATAAAAATGAAAACAGTATATTTTACTTTTCATTGCCGCCATAAAAGAAAACAATGAAAAATAAGACGTAATCACGAGTTTTAAATAATTTTATGAACTATGATTTATGAAAGAATGTAATAAAGGTCAGAATCGTGTAATTACTAGACTATAGGTACGTACTAGACAATAATTGTTTATTAGTTGGTACTAAAGGAGGAAATTCTTACACCCAATCCAATAACAGAACCTTTGGAATGGTAATTATTTATTGAAAGACACGTATTGCATTCTTTTTTATACTACATACGAGTATTATGACCATGGTCCTTTGATACCCTACTATAAATCGAATATTTTGTGTACGTGTATGAATAATAACTCCAGTAATAACTAAAGTTGAAAAGGCACCAATTTTCTTTAAAACAAATTCATAATTAGAAGAAATTTCAGCTATAAAGACTAAAGTGCGGTCCGTGAATGGAAAAAATTACTACTATTACAGTGAATAGTCTGTTATGCCGGCTTAAGACGAATGTGAGACATCCGGCTATTTCCAAGCGACTCTGGGTCACTTTACGGGTTTTAATTAACTGGAAAGTTGTGATACTGCCTAAGGACGGCAGATTGACATAATCAGCGGTCTGCCTATGACATTTTAATTTAAATTAGACTCCAAGCCTTTTAATTTCAATGACAATAAACATCTTTCAATCACGTGATCTAATAATGGACTACACTCCCGAGTGGCGTAATACATACAAATCTATTACATAAATTATGCATCGCAACAGGCGCTGGGAGACATGTTTAAAACGAAAATAGCACGAGTCTTCATAAAATCTTTGTGGCCTTGTGGCTTCTCCACACGTTGACCAATTTGAGCAGTGGCGCTGCTAAAGCAACCACAGCTTGGTAAACTCTTTCGAGAGAAACTGTGGTCAAACGCTTGCCTATTAAGCATAAAAAAAAAGGCTCTCTCTGGTGAGAGGCCGTCAGCGCGGTAATTGCCATCAAGTAGATGGAGAGTTACTTTAGTAGTTTGGCCCATATAATAGCTCAAGATCCGTGTGCAGTCGGTTTTTCTATACAGTTCAAAGATCTACAAAGAGTATTGCGCTAAGTATGGTCGTCATGTCTAGACATTGGCTGACATGTTTGCCAACACGTTGGCCAACGTGTAGAAACGGCATAACTCAAACGTCCGAAGTCCCAATAGGCGAATGGATGCAATACACGAAAAAATAGATTATTAAAAATAGAAATACATAAGTTTACGTTTCATTTGACGTACATTGCTATAATTGTTGGCACCATTTTGAGAAGATTACGTCCAAAACTCTGGTAAATGCTAATTGAAAAGACAACTCTAGATGCCCAAAATTTGTTATATTTTTCCTATTTTAACTTAGAATTTGGTCAAGTGTTTTTATAAGACCTTCTCATTGCTGAAGCTCAAATTATACATACTAGCTGTTACCCACTACTCCTTAATATTGAAATATGCCGACTTTCCCAGTTTGTATGGGTAATTTGTGTTTCCCCTCATCTGCTATTTTTATTTAAAGTGTTTTTGAATCCGTAAAGGTTCAAGGTGAGTTGATTTTGTGATAGATTAAAGCTAAAGTAATGGTTATACAAATTTAACCTTCTTCCAATAAACGTAAAGTTAATCAACCCTGAAATGTACTGAGGTTCAAACATCTTACCTAATTTAGATTTTGAAACACTTTTTTTTTAAATTTAAATAAATATTTAAATAATGCAATACAGTGTGTGGTAAGTATCAATAAAGTAGATAATTAAGTAAAATATAACTTTCAATAAATTGATAATAAAAATGCAGATAATAATTTATAACAACTTGACACATTTTATTCATAGATAAAGTTTTTGAATTACATAGTAACATTTATTATTCTTTTATTTTTCTTATCGTAACTAAAACGACCTTTTTATTCAGTTTAGAATCTTTACATAAGTACACCACACAAATTTGCTAATTTTTTCTAACATATTTTCAGTACCTCTGGATTAGGGGTATCCTAATAATTAATAAAAAAAAGAAGCTGAAAGATTGGTAGGCAAACTGATGATGGTTATTAGCCTGAAGTAGTACCACCACTTTCGAATGTAACACCCGTGAAGTGACAGTCGCGTTTTGGGATCAGTTTGAAAGTAGCCAGGTATGAGACTCATGTGCACTGTATATATTGAGGGTGCAGATGGTATAACGGAGGCGACTGCTGCCTGTATAAATTTATCTGTAGCAGCAGTTGTTTCCGTTTATCAACCGCACTCTAGCATTACATCAGGCGGAGTGTTGTCATATGCCGGACTACAATAAAAATAATAAATATCCGTGATTTGTACGAGGTCTACTAGTCCTAGGTCTAGGTATTTTGCAATTCAACACACACAAAACCTGCCTAGTCACCTACACGTTATTTTTTATCATTATCACCGTAGAAACATATATTTTTTATTAATTTATCAAAATACTCGTAAATCATCGAAATAAATCTCCAATAAAATCAAGCGATTGTGAACTTATAATGCATATGAAAAGCCACCGATTAGGCACATAACAACAAATTATTTGTAGGTCACCTCTAGAATGTTGGCATTGTTAACAGGCGAGGCGACACATTGTCTGTTTAAACAGAAAAAACCATCATGTGATTGTACGGTTTAATTAACGAGTAAAATAACAATTAGGAAATATGCACGGTTTGTTGATAACTACATAAGTTAGGTCATCGTTTCTCAGCCATTTTTATGTCGAGACCCACGAAAAAGCCAAAAAGTTAAATATGCGACCCCGTCACTTTATATCTATAATAATATGTACATTTTTTGTTCCTTCTTCGCTTTTTTCAAATTATCATAATTTTTTTAAGTTTCATCTTTAGCACGATCGATGCCGTTCGAATTAGTTTTTCAATGTTACAATTTCTTTTAAATAGTGTCCCTGGCGTGGATTCCTCATGGCAAACTGCACGGACCCTGGACTTTTGATAGTACAATGTATGATATTACACTTCAGTTTACATTCAAAATGTGAAATGACTGTATCAAATTAAAACTGACACCAGCAAACATATTTACCCCATATATTGTTGTCGTCTACATTTTGATATTTACTTTCATAATAACAGCGTAAACAAGTGTCATATACTATTCTGCAAAACAAATTGTGATAAACGAGGTTGTACTTTTTAAAATTACGACTAATTCTTTTTTATCATTAGCTGGGAAACTGCTATGGTGGGAATCCTGTGGAAATCCGCTTTGCTCATCCGATCCGATTTTTTTATTTCTTCAACTTTTATCATAGGTATTGTCTATAATACATTTTTAAAACCCTTACAGTTCATAATTATGAGTTACGCATTAAATTGACCTTAGAATGGACGACTGAATTATCAGCAAAAAAAATTAACGTAAACAACTATACGTAGATACCTACCTAATTAGCTTAGCATTGTTTTATTTAATGTTTAAACAAATAAAAACAACAGATTATCGAGTGTATTGACTCACAAAAGTTCTAATCAACGATATCTATATTGACATAACAGAAACAAATGGGACTAAAGATATCTTATACTAATACTATGTATTATAATATTATAAATGCGAAAGTATATTTGTTTGTTCCTCAAAGTATGAAATGATTAACTTAACGTGTGACAATGTTGGTAAAACTGCTTAGTTGGACTGTATTTGTAAGACAATGTTAAGATAATAATTTGTATTTTAATATTTTTAATATTTGTAATAATTTGCATAAAAATTTGTATTGAATTGTATTATTTTGTATTGCATTGTATTGTATTGTACTTATAGTATGCGCACATGCTTTGGCATGCAAGCCAGCCTAACTCCCGACTGTATTCGTACTATGACATGTATATGCTTGCATGCCGTTTTGTGCGTCGAATTTAATAAATAAATCACATTTAAGACACGGAATTAGCAATAGTCATTTAAAAGGTTCGATTTTCTTTCCTCTAGTCTCTGCCTACATCAGTGGGAACAGTGCGAGAGCTAAGTAAGTTACAGGGTACAATAGTCTTGCCTTCCACCATGAAAAAGTTACACAGAAACTGGTAAGTATTTTCCAAAGTGACCACTTTTATTCGTTCAGTCCGCTCCACTCACTTTATTAAAGTGAAGGCACTTGTGTTTAAAATACAAACAACCATATACACCACATATCTACGTGAGTATACAACATCGGCCTTAGGCCTTGGATTTGAAGCAAAATTCCAAACAAAATTAATTCCTACTGGAGTACAAATAAAACTATTAAACAAATAAACGAACGTAGCGTGGGAATAATTCGTTATCTAAGTCTTTAGAAAGTTAGCCATACTAAATAAAAAGACTTAAATAAATAGGTAAGTACATGACAATGCCTAGACACCAAACTAGCATACCCTGTACTATAGGTTACAAGAATAATCTAGGCAACACAAATCTAAAACCGAAACAATTTTCCAGATATTTTTTAAAAAATAGTATCATATCGTTAATAATACAAATACATAATATTTGTTCCCATTAGGAATAGAACCCGGGACAGGTAAGAAATACTTAAGTTAATGAAAGGAACCAAGAAGGTTATGAATCCACCCAGCACCACATTTAAGAATATCTAAAGGACCAGACGGGTGTTTTCCGATCAAATAGGAGACATCCTCATGAAAGCTGGGCTGCCTAGTGCCCATAACCGTAGGGCGTGCATGAAGAGAATTGTGGATGTGAAGGAAGCGAGGGTGTTATGTCAGGATCGTGGTAAGTGGCGTTCCGTTGTATCTGCCTATCCCTGTCGAAAAAAGGCGTGACAATTGTATTGTATTGTAAAGGACAAGGCCGACTCCTGGTCTCACTTGATACCTAATAGTTTGTTAAGAAAGCAATATTCTAAAATAATATCTTATTTTTTCATTAATTTATTTTATATCAACACATTGTTTACCAAAGTTTAATTACATATATAATTAATTATAATTAAAGCATTTAATATAATAATAACCTTAAATATTGCATCAGAAAAAATCTAATTACTCAATAACCCGGGCAAAAAAGTGAAACTGATTGGTGATAAGGAATGTAGATTTACGATTTGTTCAAAATAAACTAAAAATCGTTGTCAAACTAGAGAAAAAAAATGTGAGTCATTTCTTAGGCAAATGGGCATTAGCCTTTATTGGAATCACTATAGTGACCAATCCACCCATCACCCACATTTTTTTTTTATTGTAGCTCGGCATGTGACAATACTCCGCCTGATGTAAAGCTAGAGTGCGGTCCATGAATGGAAACAACTGCTACTACAGAGAAACCTGTGCGGGCAGCAGTCGCTTCCACTATGCCATCTTGAGGAGACGAGCATGTACCATCTATTAACAGTGCACACTCCTCTCGCTATACCTGGCTACTTTCAAACTATTCCCGAAACGCGACAAAGTCACTTCACGGGTGTTACATTCGAAAGTGGTGGTACTACCCCAGGACGGTAGATTGAGCTAATAACCATAATCAATCTGCCTACCACTCTTTAATAGTGCCTATAGGCACTGAGCGACCAAAGTACATATAACAAAGTTACATTGGTACCGGTCAGAATTAGCGAGGTTCGAACACGGGTCTCATCGATCGTGAGTTCACGCTTCTTACCGCTAGACCACAGCCGCTCTAAAAATTGAAATATCTAAAATTGCCATAATCAGTAACGTGAGGAATCCATCAAGCAGCACATTAAAAAAAAGGCTAAATTTATTGCTATAATCAATGTAATATATTTTAAAGTACCTATATTAATTTGTTATCTACTATTTAATATATAATTGTAATACCCAGATGCTATGACATCATCAGTAAGTACCTACTACTATCCAATGCTCACATGACAATAACAATGTGATATGATTCAACTAAACAGGGTCACTCCCAAATATTAACAATACCAAATTTTTTCTTTATTTTAACTCGGCATGTGACAACACTCCGCCTGATGTAAAGCTAGAGTGCGGTCCATGAATGGAAACAACTGTTACTACAGAGAAACCTGTGCGGGCTGCAGTGGCCTCCACTATGCCGGCATAAAGAGACGAGCATGTACCATCTAGATTGACAATGCACACTCCTCTCGTTATATAAAACGTTGTTACTTTATTTAATTATAGGTTGATGACAATGTGAGAGTTTCCAGGTGAAGTTGACTAGGTCCTACTCATCTGTTAAAATTTTAGAAAGTGCAGAGGAAGAAAACAATAAACTTAAAATACTGAATTGATCTATTTTTATTGATCTATCGATGAAAGTTGAATTTTAAAGTCAACACACACCCTACAACCTAAGCGAATGTGGGATTCATACCTACGTTTTATTTAAACTCAATTTACCTTATTATTTAATAATAAAATTATAAATTATATAATATAAATCCTACCACTACTGCCAGAGCCCATGAAAAAGTAAGTTTTGGTGATGATCAACTCGTAAATACGTATATTTATTTTGAGGTGCCAAGCATGTTATTTCAAATTGAAAAGAACTGAGTACTATTGTTACAAATAAAATGGCTTGCCTAATTATAATAACTAATGAGGATATTATGTTTTTTTTAACAAAACAATACCAGCTTAAACTTTTTTTTAAGTTAAAAGGCAGTCATTTTTTATAGTAGTCTTTGGATATGACTACACTCCATACTAGGCTAGAATTGGACAAATGCCACCTCCACAATGCTGGCTTAACGAGAGATAACATCTTGTTTATTGTTGTTTGAAAACAACACTCCAAGCTAATTCCAAAACTAGACTAGAGTCATTCCGCAAGATTTACACTTGATAGTGTTGTTACATCATTAGACGGCAGTCTAGACGGACTGGAAGCTAAGTCATGAAGAAATGGAGAAAACTTTTTTTAGAATCAAACAGAATAAAAAACAAAAATACTCTTGTATTACTTAATATAGTATTATGGCATTTTTTAAAAATACTTGTTGAGAAACAAGCATAAAGGAGGTCTAACACAGCGTTTGAAGATTCATTTTTTAATGTATGAATATTTAGTTTTATTTGTATTTAATTTAGAATTACTTGTATATTACTTTTCACTTTAAAATAATGGGTTATTTTTAACAAAAAAAAATACCAATAATATGTTTTGATATGGACAAGACAGATTTTTGTTAAAATCATATTTAAATTTATTTTACAATCACCGCTGGACCTACTTTTATAACTTTGATCTCGTTTGAAAGTTTTTAATAGCAGAGTTTTGAAAAGTTTTCAAACGAAAAAGGGAAAATGTAAACAAAATACTTACAGTTAATACGTATCCCATAAAGTTTCAACAATTAATACGCTTGCTATTTTAAACGTATATTTGTAAACAACAATAAAATTAAATAAAACAAAGAAAAAATTTCACTTCTTTTCACTTGCAAATTGCAAGACTTGCAAAATACACTATAAAATATTTCAAGTTTTAAATTAATTAACTTAATCAGATTTAAATAATTGGTGAATTATATCGATATTTTAAATGCAACTCATTTAATTAAATTATGCAAAATAACTTTTAAAAGAAAAAAGAGCAAAACGCAGCAAACACCACACGTCCCGTCACGTCCGACGACCGACCGGGGTGTACTAGTGTTGGTCTTATGTATGGCACATTATAATCAAATCTTCAATAGACAAGCTACCAAAATTTCTAATGTATTTAAACATTATTAATATTATAAAACACATTGTTATTTATATTTAACAGAGCAAATATCTAATAGAATGTTTTTCTTAAAAATCATTTGTCAAACAAACGAGAAAAATGTACAACACTATATCAGAATGGCCAACTTTAAAACACTGAAAAAATGAGCGGTAATTTTAGAATTAGCGCGGAAGAGCGCGCTTTGTTATTTACAAAGAAATTGGAATACAATATTCCAATTTCTTTGGTTATTTATTTACATTATTTGTAATTCAATACAAATAATTTTTTTTACAAAAAAATCATAACTACATAAATTGTAGAATATTTATTTTTTATTAGATAGTGTATGTTCTTTGATAATAGCGCCCTAATTTACGTAGTAGATACAATAAAAGTTTTTAATTTGTCATTGAAAACATAAATAATTATTAATCAGACTTATTCCGTAAGTACCTAATGCAAATAAATATCAGTACGTATTTCATTTAGTTACTAATCTACTTTTAAAGTGGCCGCACGTGTTTTTTCATCGAGGTTTACGATAATAGTATTAAATATTTATTGAATATAAAGAATTACAGGTAAGATAAATATTATTTTGTCAATAATAAACGTAACTTTAAATGGCTAATTTAATGAAAGCAATTATTCAATATTTGCATAGTATTTTAGCACGTACCTATTCATAAGATAATAATTAGTTTGAATAAATTATTTGTGAAACTGGAATTCTATGATACAAGATGAACTTTTTCAGCTTTTATATTTGTTTTTCAATTTTGGTATCTCTGGTAATCTTCAAAGAAGGTTATGTGTTATCAATTGAAACATATAAAAATTGGAAAGGTTTGTGCCTTGTAAAAGTGTGGCAACAGTAGATATTTATTTGTACTGATAATAATGCAGTATATAAATCCATAATATTAATTGTCATATATAAGCAAATTAATCGTACCTAATCATAGTATAAAATGTTGACAAGATAATTATGAAGTTTTATTATAATATGGACACAAGGTACACTAATGATTTTATTTCTTAATATAACTATGAAAAGTAATAAAATAAAACAATATATATAATAACAATAAAATAACAAACAATATGGTAAAATTTTTATTAAAATACTATGTATTTCTTTTATGATAATCAGAGGCGCAAGAAACCTAAATGTTGAGAGGGGGTCGCACCCATCGATGGCGGAAAAAAAACTAATTAACTTTAATAATCGTTTATTGTAAATTATTAATTATAACTAACGTACTAATGTTAATTTATTTCAACTTCCACGTCCTGGGCTAAAAGACAGTCGGTTTGAGACTAGAGGTGTGGTTTGATTGTGGGGGTCCACAAAATTTTAAGAGGGTCCAGACGCCATAGACCCCCTATTGTTGCACCAATTGTGACAATGGAAGTTTTAATTACGTGCCCCTAAAGGAAGACTGACTTTTTTTTTATTGTAGCTTGACATGTGACAACACTCCGCCTGATGTAAAGCTAGAGTGCGGTCCATGAATGGAAACAACTGCTACCACAGAGAAATCTCTACGGGCTGCAGTCGCCTCTACTATGCCGGCTCGAGGAGACGAGCATGTACCATCTAGATTGACAGTGCACACTCCTCTCTTATACCTGGCTACTTTCAATTTTGTGATATTAATGGATTAAAACGACGATGACTGCTTATAATAAAACCCGTACCAATTTCACGATTTTGCGTCGTGCCGCTTATCAATTAAAAGAACAGTGCAAGTGTCATTATGATATTGATATAATCTTACATTTCGCGGGACCAGACGTCCTAAGCCACGAATTCCTTTCTGTGATGTATCATTAACTTTAAAGAATAAATACAGTGGCGGTGCTAGGCGCCTGAGGGGGCCTCGCAGAGGAGTTGAGCAAGTTAACAAGCTGAATTAATGCAGCATGCCGAGCTTAAAAAAAGCTCATGACAAGGAAATAAAAGAGGACCTGGCTACTTTCAAACTGATCCCGAAACGTGACAAGGTCACTTCACGGGCGTTACATTAGAAAGTGGCGGTACTACCCCAGGACAGCAGACTAGGTTAATAACCATCATTAGTCATCATCAATGTCACTGTATCGAGCTGTATTGTTTATTTTGTTTAGTTTTGATTTTTTTAATAATTTAAAAAATATTTTAAGATAGTATTTATATTCGTAATAATAATACAATAATGGACTTATTGAATACTTTGGGTACATAGTAACAAAAATAAATTTAATACTAGATAACGTATTAACCACGTTTATAAATAAAGATGAATCATAAGTTACGATTTATCTTTCTTAGGAACGTTGATTCATAGATACAGTACCAGTCGTTCGCTAGACGATAAAGGTTTTTGCAAGGGTAATTTAAATATTCAATATCAATATTATTTATTTATTTATTTTAATTGCCTGTACTATAGTGCTCGTATCACAGGCACTAAGCGACGAAACTACATAATATAACACAGTTACATTGGTACCAGTCAAAATAGTAAGATTTGAACACGGGTCTCATCGATCGTGAGATCCATCTTCTACCGTTACTGTTATATGTTTAATGTATTGTAAAGAGTGCTGGGATTGGTACAGAATATTTACCTCCTAAACAACTTGATGAGGGAGGAATAGTTGCGAGCTGCAGAAAACCGGACTGTCCGGTCAGAAACCGAGCATCTCGCAACCCTAATGAGGAGAGTAATGGATGTAAAGAGAGAGCTGATGCTTCTTAGGTCCTGCCTACCCCGGTAGAGACTGACGTGAGCAAAAATAGATTTTACGACTTATTGGAAATAATATTAATGTCTCATGATTATTTTATATTTATTTTATTAGCGAGAATCTAAGGTAAACATTATTTGCATAAGCACGACTTTTTTTATTTAAAAACAACGATTATTCGTTGTTTTTTTAATTGATCTTGTATTTGTATTACACAATATGCGCAGAATTTTCCATTATCCTGCAATATGTCACGTTTCCCGTCAATTATCATGTAATGTAATAACATAATTGCTAAATCTGTTTGCGAGTTATTTAATAACTGGACAGAAAATATTATTGTCATGGTGAACTTCTTTTATAATCAAAATGATACATCAAAACCAGCTCTTTTACGATTAATTTGACTGTTATTACCTTTATTAAAGTTTTTTATCATTGTATCTTAGCATATTATGACAACGCTCCACCTGGTGCTAGAGTGCAACCTATGAACAAAAACAACTGCAACCACATACAAATTTCTAGAAGCAGCAGTTGCTCCTACTATGCCGGCTTGAGGAGACGAATGGGCACCATCCAGGTTGACAGTGCACACTCCCCTCGTTATACAATCTACTTCCAAACTGATCCTGAAAGCGACAAGGGCAGATATTACCACACCAAAGTGTGTTAGGTAAACTGATGATGGTTATTAGCCCAGTCTGCCGTCCTGGGTACTATCGACCACCACTTTCAAAGTACCCAAGAAGTACCTCGTGTTTCGAGATTAGCGTGTGGAGTTATAACTAGAGGAACTATCGTGGTTAAAATATTCGAAATAATTATAATAAATAGTACCTAATTGATACTAGAAAAGTAAAAAAAAGTTATTTATTCTGAAAACATAGATCTATTTTTGTATTTCCGTAGGCAGAAGTAAATTTCCGGCACGTATGAATATAAAACTAAATTCAAACGCCCGTATTGTGTCAGCAGAATGATTCACTTCTTTATCTACATTTACGTTACATATCAATCATAGCAATTCATCACACGTTTTCATCATTCCATACTAGTTCTTACCCGCAACTTCGTATACGTAAAATTATTATCATTTATTTATCACGAACAAATAAAAAACTTTCATCTCCTATTTAACCTCGAGGGATGATTTTGCGAAAATGCTAGAATATGTGATTCTTTCTTTCTAAACAAAAGTCTAAATAGCAATTTTCAAATCGCTAACTTCCCCCATTTATCCCCTTCAATTTTTAATTTACCAGATTTTATTGAAATCGGTACAGCGGTGTAACATGTAATTGTAACAAACAAACAGAGTTACTGTCGCATTTATTAGTATAAATAATTGTAGATATAGATATGGATAATTGAAACCACTTCAAACGTCACGCACTATTCGGATGTTCGAAGGCGTAATCAATAAAAGACAAAACTACTATTATCATTTTATATTCAAATATAAGCCCTGAATTCCACTTGATAAGGTTTAAAATCTTATTCGAAATTTGATAAATTTCTTGTCCTTGATTCCCAGACATATTGATAAACTGATAAATGTAATGGTCCAGTAATATGATTGTAGCATATTGAAGCTTTCTACGTTTTGCATTGCTTGCAAACGGTCGTTTTCCAATTTGTTCCGTTAATTTGTATAATAGGGTACGTTTTTTTGTTTTAAAAACAAATATTGATTAGCTTAATTACCTACTTAGTTTTTCATATGTGATTTTTTCTATTATTTTATTTATTCTACGAATAAAGTGACTTGTAGTTGTGGTCGAAACATTCGGATTGTATTATTCAAATTCCGCGATAGTTAACCGAAATTCTTTGTATTTGTTCGCGCAAAACCTATAAAACATAATCGAGTTCATTATTCATTGTGAAAACTTCGATCTATTTTTGTATTTCGACGGAAAGATAGAAGAAGCGAACGAATTTCAGCACAAGATCGAAAACAGAACATGCGTAAATCTAAAGGCGCGATCATAGGTAGTGGCGGAGCTAAACCGGGCGAGGACGCACGCGTCTCGGGTCGGGCCGGTGATATCAGCTTCACGAGGTCTCTTTCATTCCCAGTCGAGAAGAGAACGTTAAATTACGACGACTCTGAATAAATATTACTATGAAAATAACAAACTAAGTTTTAATAATTTGTAAAACTATTTTGCAAGACCCCTCAAGCTTTCGTTGCCGCCTCGACGACTAACGACGCGACGCCACTGTGGACGCGTATAGTATCAGCTAAATGACTCACTTCTTTACATTACGAACATTGTACACTCGAATATAAGCTCTAAATCTCACACGGTAAGGCGTACATTATGTTGAATTTGTTTACGATTTCTTGACCTTGATTCCTTGACGTCATGATAAACTGATAATATAAAGTATGATGTTCTAGCTAGTGATATATTATGGTCGTCGCGTATAGAAGCTTTCAGTGTTTTGTATCGCTTGTAGACGGACGTGTTTACAATTAGCTGCGTTATTCTGAATAGTATAGGGTTTGTTTTTTTGTTTTAAAAACATTGTTTACTACCGCTATTCGTGCATTATTTTTCTATCTATTACAATTTTATAATAGATAAAATCAGAACGCAGGACGAGAAGTGGGAAGAGTAACGGTGTAAAAATATAATAGGTATACTCTTAAATATAATACACGTGTTTTGATGGAATTAAAATATTTTTAGGCGTTCCGAAAGCTTTGCTTCTCACCGCGACCACGCACGATAGCTGCAAAACTTTCTAAACATCTAGTATTAAAATTAATGCGACAACCGAAAATAATCTTTTATTTATTTATTTAGTTAAACAATAGTTAATACTAATTTTATTCAATTGATTTTGTTATATTAATGTTAATTAATACATTATTATATTTTACTAATCAACCGATATTTAATTTTCAGAAAATGAAAAAAGAAAAAGAAGTGAAAACCAGGGCGGAAGATTTAATTTCACCTGATGGCGGCTGGGGATGGATGATAGTCGTTGCAGCAGGTTTTTCTAACGTAAGTAATATTTATTTATTTTATATACGTAACAACAAAACCCTTTTTTTTACCTATTAGATTGTCAAACAACTCACCGAGGCGTATCGTCAAAGGCGCGTACGATTAAGTATTAAATAGACAAAATGTATCAATACACTTTTTATCACTCTTTTAACAACATGTGTCGTGAAAAGACGTCTTGGTGGATAGTCGACTGGTTTTCACGATTATAAAGTATCCGGCATAGCAGAGGTGACTGCTCATGGACCGCAATCTAGCTTAGCATCATACGAAGTGTTGTCATATAAAAAAAAATTGTTTTGAATTTGAATTGATACATAACAATTTGTTATGTATACAGACTGAATTTTTCAAGTGGGCTTTCATGGGCAAATCCTAAACTATGAGAGATATCGAAAAATGCTGAAAGGAGTCTCGATGCCGATTTTGATGAAAACTAAAACTGCATTATTAGATTTTTGATAAATCCATTTTCCCGGCCAGGAATCGAACCTGTTGATTTTGAAGAAAAAAAAACACGCTGTATTATTGCACCATCTGATGGTGTTCCTGATAAGGATCAAATTCTGGGAAGTAATGATATACGACAAACCAAAGAAAAGTGTTGATTTTTAACAAATTGTCTCTTATTTCCATGTATTTATACATTACCCATTACCTATTTATACATTAAAAGCCATAACCGCCAGATCTAACACCTTTAGATTATTTTCTCTGGGGGCATGTCAAAAATGAAATTTACAAACGTACGTACAATGAAATTGATGACTTAAAACTAGCGTTAGGGAATATTCTGAACGGAATCAATAACCTTGTGATGTGGAGTGCAGTACACTCCTTGAGGCGTCGAGTTCAGCTATGTATTGAAAATAATGGCTATCATTTTGAACAATTGATTAATTAAGATTTAATTACTTAATGTTAAAAAAACAGGATTTTGCTAAAAATCAAGACTTTCCTTTCAATTAATCTCGAAGAGCGCGAGATTTTAAATCATTATGATGATTTTCAATCAATGTACCGGTAATGTATAAATACATGGAAATAAGAGACTATTTGTTAAAAATCAACACTTTTCTTTGGTATGCCGTATATCGTTACTTCCCAGAATTTGATCCTTATCAGGAACACTATCAGATGGTGCAATAATACAGAGTGTTTTTTTTTCTTCAAAATCAACAGGTTCGATTCCTGGCCGGGAAAATGGATTTATCAAAAATCTAATAATGCAGTTTTAGTTTTCATCAAAATCGGCATCGAGACTCCTTTCAGCATTTTTCGATATCTCTCATAGTTTAGGATTTGCCCATGAAAGCCCACTTGAAAAATTCACTCTGTATATGGTTTGTTTGTATTATTGGTTTTACTATATTTAAGTTTTACCTACTCACATATCGTATATATGTTAGCTGGTTAAATAAATATATTCCTCTTAAAAACATCAATAATAATCAATAAAATATTTAGACGGAAAGATTACAATGACATGATATTTACATAAAAATTTGTTTAAAAATAACTTATCATTGCAAATCTTATCGATATCAGATAATTGATACTTTTGTACATGTATTGATTTTTATAAAATACTTGAAGAATACACAAAAACTTATATTTTTAACACACTCATCAATAAATATAACTTATAATATTCTTGTAGCCATACAACTGATACCGCTAATGCATTTATGCAAATAAGATCAGTTTGGAAGTACTCAGGTATAGCGAGTAGAGTGTGCACTGTCAACCTGGATAGTGCACGTTAAGCCGGCATAGCGATGGTGACTGTTGAAATTTATTTATATGTTGCCGTTCGTGTACCACAACTAGCCTAACATTAGGCGGAGTGATGTCATATGCCGAGCTACTGAAAAGGTTCTAACTCTGTTCTAATAGGAGGAGAAAGCCAGAGTAAACTAATGTAGTCTTATTGACGTTCCCTTCCCCTAGCTATGCCACTGATTAGTGATTACCGGCCTTTAAAGCTAAATTTTAACTGACTTTTTATTGTTTTCAGTTATCAGTTCTACCAGTCCTTCAACAATTTGGTCTTCTATTTCGTGATAGATTTGCGAGCCTTGAAATAAGCAGCTCTGAAACCACAACAATATTCAACATGAATTCGGCGCTGACGTCATGCGTCGGTGCGTGCCCGCGGTACTCACGGTAACTTCATGTTGCGACTGGAGATGCATGTGTGATACCTTCTAAATTCTAACTCAGGGGTCGTCAAGCAATTTTAAGTGGAATCCGAATACTTATTGAAGTCCAAAAAAATGTCGCAATTATACTTGTATTATTATTTATTACTTTAATATTTAAACAAATTACTGCTGAAATTACTCTGCGGTAACAGTTATTCTCGTTCATGGGTAACACTCTAGCTTAACACCAGGCAGAGTGTCATCATATTCCGAGATTTTTTAAAATCTTTAAGGATTCGAAACAAACAACTTGATCCTATGGTAGTCATAAATTTCGTTGAACAAGAAAAGATAATGTCGATCCACTTATCTATATCATTGATGAATTGAGTTTAAAACTTATTAATCTTTTTTATTGTAGCTCGGCAAGTGACAACACTCCGCCTGATGTAAAGCTAGAGTACGGTCCATGAAAGGAAACAACTGCTACTACAGATAAATACCTGCACCATCCAGCGCACACTCCTTTCGTAATATCTAGCTACGACCAAATTGCTCCCGAAATGCGACAAGATCACTTCACGGGTGTTACATTCGAACCTGCAATACTTGCGCCATTCAACATCGCTTCGACATCGACCAATACATATTAGTTTAGTTACATACATACAGCAATCACATACTATTATTACCAATAGTGTTGTAGAGTTGTACATCAAAACAAATAAATACCTAATAATTTTCATATCCATTTTAGGTCTTGCAAATGGTCCGGTGTTCAGAAAATTTACATATAGACAAGTATCATTGACTGGTGCGATTGTCGTCGTACTTGCATTGCTAATGACCGCCTTCTCCTACAATTTTGCAACATATTTAATATCATTTTGTTTATATGGTAAGTAAAATACATTGTCATTGTATGTATTGTCATTATAATAACACCAGATGTTACCGGCAACTGCGTCTGCATGACTAGGAAACATTTTATTAAGAAAAAACAGCTGTACCGCACAGTTTCCGTCAGTTAATTCACAATAAACAAACAAAGCAACATTCAATTTTATATAATAGAATCAATAGTTAGATCTCAAAAAATAATTTAAGAATAACAAATGAAAACATATGTGCCAATTCCGAAAATTAAAAATAAAAGAATGTTCGGCCACGGACGATAAGTAAATGTTCTAAATATTATAAATATCTGTTTACAGGGGCTGGTTTTGGAATAAGTGGATCAGCAAATGCCTTAGCACTAAATACTTACTGGAAAGAAAGACGTAGAATAGCGACTGGCTTATCATGGACAACAACAGGTCTTGGGCCAATAGTTTGGCCACATATAATTACAGGACTATTTGCATTATATGGCGAATCAGGAACGGTGCTTATTTTGTGTGGATTTGCATTACACGCTATTGCATGCGCTCTTTTATTACAACCAGTAGAATGGCATTCGAAAGAACCAGATAATAAAGCGATTGAAGAAGAAACATTAATAAAAGAAGAAAATAGTCAAAAAGATAAAGAAAGTGGATATTTTAGTAAGAAATTAAAGAATATAAGCGCATTTTCTAGTCAATATCTGTACAATGAGGATGATCCCTCTAGTCCTGGTTATGAAATAACTGATCCCGGAGTACCTATGTTAGTGCGAGCTAACGATGGGTATTTTAGCCAATCGCGGCAATCTCGGAGTAGGATGTCGTCCAGAGATGGATCGACACGTCCCTCTAGATTAAATTCTAATAAACCATCTCGCAAGTCGTCGACTCTGTATTTAAATGAATCAAAAAAGAACTCTTTTGCTAATTTAAATTCGTTAGCAGAGAAGGGTATTTCCAGAAAACCCTCATCGTCTAATTTATTAGAAAATCGTTCTCGTAAATCGTCTACTTTATATCTAAATGAATCTAAGAAGAATTCTTCCGTAAATTTAAGCGCACTAGCTGAAAAGGGTAAAAAAGAAAGAGATGACAGAGATAGTTACAAATCTAAAAGAAAACAAGTTATCGAAGAAATTCAAATCCTCGAATCTGAAATTGAAGATTGTCCCACGCTTAAAGCTCCTCAAGATTTAAAGGCTGAGGAAAAAGCTGTCGTAGAAAGTATTGATCCTGAAAAAGCTAAATCAATTGCTGATAAAGCTGAACAACATTTAACAAGCAATAAAAGTGTTAAATCCTTTAAAATGGATGGTCACTATGGGGAGAAATACAACAAAGATAACCACAGTAATGTTTCATTTAAGAATCAAGACGATTACGAAGAGAGAAAGTATTTAAAAGATAATCATAGTAATCAGTCTAATCGAACTAAGTATAGAAGGAAGTCGAATCATTTTAATTTCGAAAATGAACTTTTGAAGGAAGCTTCTTTAAAATTAGAACAGTATTTAAAGGATAATGAGAACAATGAGCATAAAGAAAATACAAAGTTGTTTATTAATGGACAATCAGATGATAATGACGAAGAAGATGATGAGGAAGTTGACGAAGAAGGCACAGAAGAAGATAGTTTAACTTTCTGTCAAAAAGTGGCTATGTTTTTTGACTTTGACTTGTTGAAAGACTTTACATTTATTAACCTCATGTTGGGTATAACATTGGCTAATTTTAATGAGATTAATTTCTCAATTCTAACACCTTTTATTCTTGGTGATTATGGAATGACTAAATCTCAGGTTGCATTGTTTATGTCATTACTGGCTGGAGTAGATATTTGTGTACGATTTTGTGTACCAATGATTGCTGGCAAAATTGGTTGGCATAATAACACTTTCTTTTTATTTGGTGTCATGTCCATGGCTTTGGGACGTATCAGTAAGTAATTAAATCCTAACGGAAACTTAACTCTCTGATTTAGATATTAGTCGTGCCTTATCCTACCTGTTTAACATTCTGGAATGGTAATGTCCAATATTCTATAGCAGTGACACTGGAATGTGGCCCTTTGGGACAGTTTCCATATTTATAGGTGAGAGACCCGGAGATCTACTCTTTAAGGTGGCTTAAAACGAAGCTTCAGTAAACTTTGAGAAGTTCTCAAAACAGTGTTTATGAAATTTCGTTCCCAATCGAATCTAATATTTCACTTTACTCGATTTTCCAAATCAATCAAACAGAACTTAAAATTTCGTGTAGGTCGCCTGATTTAAATTAATGGAGTTTATAATTTTCTTTTTCAGTTCTGGCATATTGTCAACAATACAATGTAGTATTATTAGTAGCTGTAATTGTTGGATTTGGTAAAGGTTTGCGTACAGTTTTCATGGCGTTAGTTATACCGACGCACGTGCCTTTACATAAATTACCTGGTGCAACAGGAATTCAACTTTTGACTGCTGGAGTCATTTATTTAAGTTTAGGACCTTTTGTAGGTAAGACTTATTTGTTATCTATTTAAATTCTTGTTTTGTACAAATCGTGTCTCTATTGATCAAGTCACGGAGACAGAAAATTTTCCATTATCCATTACTTTTACGCTTACTTTAACCGTTAACGCATTATGCCTTAGCATTGTGGTTTACATTTACTCCACACGAGTTGCACCATCGCGATGCATCGTCGCCCCTGTCATTTTTGACGTTTACCTTAACCGTAACCAACGTATCTTGGCTTGGTAAAAGTTAAAGTAATCGTCAAACCGATGTCAAATGTATGAAAAGAAGCCAAATATGTTTTTCTGTTATTTTTTCGGGATCAGCCACCCTTTTAAAGATAATAATATGAATTTACACGATATTGCAACGCGTGTAGAGTAAATGTAAACGTTTATCGCCGTAAAAGTAAGTTTAACGGGCCTTCCGATGCAAACGGACCTAAAACATGGTGTTTATAGTATGTTGTTCAATACACTGCAGCGGTTATTTGTATGAAATAATGTTATCGTAAAAAAACACAAATAAAAAGATATTGGCAAACTTGTTAGGTAACAACCATAGACGATAAAAATATATTATATATAAAATTGTTAGGTTATAGCCATACACCACCTCTTTTTCTACACCAATGTCTATGGTCCGTCCGAAAAAAGTTTTTGAAATATCTCCGCGATTTTAAAGATTTTTCAGACGGGAATAAAAAATACATCCAAATTTTTTGAAGACCTTGCCCATTGTCTATTTTTTTTTGTTATTTTAGCTCGGCATGTGACAACACTCTGCAAAGCTAGAGTGCGGTCCATAAATGGAAACAACTGCTACTACAGAGAAATATCTACGGGCAGCAGTATTTATCTTTATGAACCCTGACAAATTATTTTTATTTTTATTTCTCATTTCTAGTGCCTCCTTTTCTGCCTTTATTGCTTCACTGTACAGAATATTTTACTAATATTAAATATTAATTTTCAGGTTGGATAAAAGATAATGCATCGATTGCAGTTACTTTACATTGTCTAAATATTTTCACATGGTTGACAGCCATATCGTGGGGTTTAGAAAAATATTTTACTGCTAGGAAATTGAAGATGAAAGGTGAAAATTTTAAAGCATAGATTTAAAGTTTTATATAATATTTTTTGTAAAATAAAGTAATTACTAATTACCGTCGACGTAGTCATGGAAGCGTATACTAACGGACAGATAAAATGTATTTTTAAATAAAATTATATTTTATAAAACATTATACATCTCGAATTAAATTCAGTTTAAAGTTTATTATGTACTTAACTAACTACTTACTTTTATTAGATTTAAGTTTTAAAAGAATAGTTGAATTTAAGAAATAAAGATTTTAAAAATTAAACCGTTTTTTCGTGTTTTAATTAAAAAGTACTGTGGTTAAAAATATATGTAATTAGAATACATTTATTTTAATGTGAGAAAAAATGAACATAAATGAAAGAGACCAAACAAAATTAAGCAGGTTAGAGATTTGAGTATTCGGATGTAAAAACACACTTAACTTGTTTTGACCGCTCTGTATCTTTGGTCAGAAAACAATTCAACGATAGTTTAAATAAAAAAAGTAGTGGTTAGATCAATCTATCCGATTTGATCGACGAATACTGAATGTATTTGGCAAATATAATTGAATGGATATTTAAGTAAAAAAGTATTATCTATTTTTTCTTTATTTACCAAACCACATCAGTCTGCCATGTCGCATCGCATGACGTAGATTCTTTATTATATTAACGAAATGATTGTTATGTCTATTGACTAACAAAAGGGACTGATATACGTTAGTGTTGTATAAAAGATCTCTTTATCTAGACGTGGTTGAAGATAAAGTTTAATTTGTTGAAGAATTTAAAAATTGTGACATCAATATTTTTATAATAACGCCTCAGATTTTCAAATAGCAACTGTCATGGACATTTAAAAAATCAAAACAATATGTTAGTGATTTACCTAAATTTTACAAAATAACTTGGATATAACTTGAATACAAAACCAGATATTTATTAAGCTAAAATAGTGTTGAAAAAGCTAAAAGAAAATAGTGTTTATTCGATTTAGTTTTGGTTTAGTAGAAGGCGCATAAAATTTCAATTCGGCCAAAATATTGTGTAATTAATGTAGGGGACAGTGCAATTTATATTTGTTGCAAATTATTGTTTTACCAAGTAAAGTAATTTTTATTTTTATTTAAATATAAGTCATAAGCTACCTCTAAAGTTGGACTTGACTAATCTTTTAATCAGATATTCCTACAGATAACTTTCCTCAAAGACAGGAGGGTAAAAATGTTGTACCTAATAATTAGGAAAGAATTCCGTCTGAGTATAATTCCAACGACGACTTTATTTTCAATGTTTTGCTATCACAACCACAGACCTAAGGTTACGCTTTATTCTATATTTTGATTTGATGATCAGAACATAACCAAGGCATTGATGGCATTGTCTATTATAGTATATTGATATTTCACTACATACTATATTAGCACGAACATACGGCCAATTGCTGTCACTTATAGTGATTTGTAACAGCAGTCGTATCCACTATGCCGCGTCGGCTTAGTGAAATGCCTCTTCTTACTACACTTGAAGGATTCTAAATATATCTGAGATATATAGTTTTAATTTTTTGTAATTTGCGAGGATTTCCTATGTAATCGTTATTACCATGAAAAAAATTGCCGTGTCGTCCATACAAACATATTTACCGATTTTTAGTCCACATTTGCTTATCGTTTTATTAATCTTTTAGAGGATTTTGAAGTTTTTTTTACAAAACATTTAAAACAGTAATCAGTTGCTTGTTTTTTTGTTATCAAAAATAATCTGAATATTTAAATGATAAGGTTTCGGATTTTATTTCAAGAATTGTATCAAACAACATCCAGGTGTCCGATTTTTTAAAATTAAACTTATACAGTATCGTTTAATTTAATTGATTAACAAATATTATTTATAATTATTAATAGTGCATAATCATTTCATGAAGCCGGGCATAGCGCGAGCGACCATTTGAAAAATAATAATTAATTGTAGCTCCGGCACACTCCGTCTGACGTGTGGTCTATTTATAAGCGAAAACAATTGCACAGACATTTCTGCGCTCAACCGTCTCCTCCGCTATACCTGCTTAAGGAATTTGAACGCACCATCCATTGCTTGGCAAAGGAGAATGCCCATTCGCCTAGAAGAAATGGGCCCACAATTTTTTCTCGAGTTTAACGATCATTTTTAGTTCATCTTGTAGGAAAATAAATGTATATTCCTTATCACCAATCAGTTTAAATTTTTTCACCCAAGTTATTGAGTAATTAGACTTTTTCTGATGCAATATTTGAGGTTATTATTGTATTAAAAGCTTTAATAATATATATGGTGATTTTTTTTTGTTATTAAACATTGTATATTGATCGGGGAACGATGTTTTAATATAATTAAAATAAATTAATGAAAAAAATAAGGTATTATTTTAGAATATTGTTTTGTTAACAAACTATTCGGCATCAAGTGGTCCCGAAAATAGGCATTCTCCTTTATTAATCAATCTATAACAATTTTTTTAATGTAATACCCGTGAAGTGACCCGGGATTTTGCTTTATATCGGAGACGGAGTGTCGTCATATGCCAAACTACAATAAAAAAAATACAAATCGCTTGCCATTAATGCGTGCGGATGTATTTGATATCAACAAAATTTGGTGTTATGAATGCACTCAAAATGAAACTTGAGTTATTTACAAGTAACAAACATAATATACCTAATTCTTGATAACGAAACATATTCTAAAGTCAAACTGATAACGTAATAATATCTGTCATTATAAGTCTGTGCCAATTACTAAACACACGGTTAAAATGAACATTAATGGCTTTTATTAATTAATAAGGACGCAATTAATGCCACAATTGACAAATGAAATGATAGACGATATTGTGAAATGATGTGTTGTGATTTTGTGTGATTGCTTTTTTTATACCAAAATGGAGACTGCTAAACAGAAAGTGCCACCGGATGGAGGATACGGATGGGTTGTTACATTGGCCTATGCACTTAATAATGTAAGTACAATCGCGTCTAACTATGATGCTTGTTAAGAGGAGGATATACGCCGTTGACCTTTTATGTAAAAAAAATTAATAAAAATAATTTGAAAAGTTATTTGAAAAAAATAAACCGAAGATTCCCTAGGTATTGGTATTGTCTATTATCATGATGAAAATAAAAAACCTAGCTATTAATAGTTTAGAAGAAAAATGATTTTATACATTTAGCAATATTTGTATTACATTTTTACCTAAAATGCGTCCCGCTCGTAGGTTGCGCTTATAAAAAGGGGCCCGCGGGACCATTTGGGTTGACCCGAGCAATGAGCGACCAAAATACATATAACATAGTTACATTGGTACCAGTCAGAATTTAGCAAGGTTTGAACATGGCTAGGCCACGGCCGGTCTTTCAAAGATAAGTGATACATTACTTTTACTTGATTAACGATCTTTTCTCTCTATTTTTCTCTATCGATCTTTCATATCAAGCCCCAAAAAAATCCATTTTCTTTATTCACCCCAAAAAATGCAGTAATTTAAAGATAAAGGCTTATTATCATAGCCACTAAACGTGCGTAATTAGAGTCTGTCTAAATTACTCAAAGATTATAAAAACAACTTGTTGACGATTGCACGTGTAGATTATAAAATCTATTTGTAGAAGGTTAATTTTATTCTCCATAGTTACTATTATAGTTACGCTAGATTAGTTCTGCGTAACATATTACGACTTTAAATAAACCATAAGAAATACATATACAATGATCTGACCCCAGCTGCATCCTAGGGCTGGGATAACTGGAGTGGCCGTAATCCAGCGGTTGAAAGTTCAGACCCATGATCGAAGGACACATGTCTAAACCCCTCCAAATAACTGATTGGATATCAATAGTTGCTCAGCAGCTATAATAGACTTCAATAAAAACAGTGATAGATAGACTGATGATGGTTATTCGCTCAGTCTGCCGCAGACCTGGTGTAGTACCACCACTTTCAAGTATAACACCCATGATGTGATCTTGTCAATCGCATTTCGGGATCAGCTTCCAACTTCCAATAACGGCGCAAAAATGTGCATCATTCGTCTCCTCAAGTTGTCATAGCGGAGGCGACTGCTAATGATATAACCCTGTGGTAGATAAATGTAAATTAAGCTAACAATCAAACGTAAATCAAACTTTTTAAAAGGACGTCGGTAAAACAGGCCTAGTTTTTTTTCTAAATTAATCATTAAACAAAAGAATAATTTTGTTAAAAATATATATTATATTTCAGGTGGTAGTTCTACCATTAATCTCTGGTTTCGGGCTGGTATTTCAAGAAGCGTTCGAAGACACCGAACTCTCAGCATCTCAGGGTACCTTAGTTATAACATTAAATCATGGAGTAGCAATGTTATTGTCATTCTTTGGTGGACCTCTACTCAAACGTTTTGGATACAGAAAAGTGGCTGTGGTTGGATCACTTTTAATATTTACTGGATTAGTTTTGACATCTTTAGCGAAGAATTTTTGGTCTTTTATCTTTTCTTACAGTATTATTAATGGTAAGTTTTTATTCCTCTTTTCCGACTGTCTTTTCTTTTTAATTTTCCCTTATGTCAAAGATAACAAATAATCTTTTGTAGATTAATGCGTGTATACTTTTCTTTTGATAACATCTTTATTTCCTGTACGTGTTTTACAACTTCCTACAATCTAAAATTTGAAAACCAAAGATAATGCGTGGAAATTGTAGCTCCACGTTGTTATTGCATAATTTAAAGAGTTACACCATGTATGACAAATTCAAACACAACTACCAATTTGGCAAAAGCGCTCATCCTAGAGCCGGCTAGGCTGCTGTCTGACATTAATTTTTTTTTTGTTTTATATGGCGTATAACAATTTGCCAGTGTCAAAGTACATATTTTTTGCATCAAGTTAATAATATTGTGCATCACGAGTCATTCATTCATCACACTAAACAGTCAGGTCAAGTATCAGTCAAGTCAAAAATTACTCCAGTAAAGTGGTAAAATCTTTACTGAAACTTCCTACGGAGTTTTGAAGGGAAAATGGACACACAGATTCCCTTCTTTTGAATTGTTTGCCCACACACGCACATTAACGAACACTTAATGGTTAATAATCTGCCATTATTACACATTAACACTCGAAGAAACACAAGTTTAGGAAAATAATTCAAGACAACCTGACGTCTCAAACATAGCCGCCAAAACTCCGACAATAATTTTTATAATAAATTTTAATTATTTTACACAATTAAAATTATCTGTATTGATTTAATAATTTCAGCAATGGGAGTATCAGCAGTAATGGCGGCTTTTACATTAGCTATAAATTCATTTTTTAAAGAAAAACGTGGTCGAGCTATCGGAGTAGGTATGACAATAACAGGATTAGGCGTTATAAATATGCCTTTGTTAATGAGCTTACTCATAACTCTATATGGATGGAGAGGAGCCGTGTTTATATTAGCTGCTTTATGTCTCCATTCGTTCCTCGGTGCGACTTTATTGAGGCCTGCTAAATGGTATTTGAAAGATAGCGAGCCTTCTGAAGAAGAATTGGCACCATTGAAAAGTTCACTTGAGAGACTGCAAGAAAGTTGTATGACAACTTCTAAACAAAATGGTCAGTATTTATTACCTTTTTTTAAATTAATTTCGGGGCGAATCAAACTGCGAGCTCAGGGCTCATTTTCGTTGGTCATTCAAATCATGAATCACAGTCAGTATTCTCTTTAATGTCTGTATTAGCAACTAATAAACGTGCTTGACTTGATTCTGTAAAATTGCATATTCTTGTTTTCCCCGAATGCAGGCGTTTTATAATTCTCCTGCCTCCCAAATGTATTTTAGAAATATTCCGCAACATACATAAAAAGTTTAAAGCAAAAAAAGTTTTAAATTTAAAGCAAAACTGTGACGAAATATTTTATAGGTTAAATGTTATTAAATAAGTAGTCATTGACCTTAATTATTTTATCAATGCTCTTGTGTTAATGTCTCATTTTAATTGTTAAAGATAACAAACAAGTGACAACGCAAATAAAACTTGTCTTATAAGCAACCTTGTTTAAGATCATACCTAGTTTGATATGTCACATCTTGTCGTAACTTTCAGCTAGGAATATGACTGGTCTATTAAATAATTTTAAATCTCTCCACTCAAATAGGTAGCGATTCTCCAGGAGATAGCATTTTAAGAATAAGCGTTGTGCTCATACAAAGTGGCCCGTGAGAGCATTTGGGTTGGCCAGGGCTGACTCTAGCTCACATTAAGCGGAATATGGTCATATACGCTGGCACATGCAATCAAATACATACCGGACTACTGTACCAGGATTAGCAATATTTAGCAGTAATTAACGTTTTCAGGTAATGCATTACCAGCCTTGCTACCGTTGCCAGAATCTACAAATGAACAACTTAACCATACAAAAAGCATATCCATGAGATCGTTAGACAGCAATGTAAGTTTGCAAGAAAGACATGCAATTTCACATCCAGATTTAAGAAAAAAAGAAGTTCATCCGCCCAATGCTTCCCGAATAAAATGGTGGGAATCGCAGGAATTCAATTTAGAAAGTTCTATTAACATATTCGAATCGGGATTTAATTTGAATCAGAAAGAACCTAGAGAAGGTGATAATAATGTCAGTAAAGAAAAAGAGAGGGGATTTATACAAAAGATTGTTGATTTCTTCGATCTAACACTACTTACTGATCCTGTTTTCGTTAATATACTTGTAGGATTATCATTAGCAGCGTGTGTTGATGCAAATTTTTCATTATTACTACCAATGATTTTAAAAGACATGATGCAATTTGAAACTTCGGAAATTGCACAAATTATGGCAGTAATTGGTTTCTCAGATACTATATTTCGATTTGTATCGCCCTTTATTGGGGAATGGTGTCAAAAACCACCAAGAGTTATGTATTTATTTAGTTTATTATTAATCATTTTCATTAGATCTGGTAAGTTAATATATAATACTACATTAAAAATCACTATTTAGTATATGAAGAGAGCCGTGGTCTAGCGGTAAGAGGCGTGAACTCATGATAAATACCTCATGATAGTACCAATGTAACTTCGTTATATTTACTTTGGGCGCTCAGTGCCTATAGGCACTATTGAAGAGTGGTAGGCAGACTGATAAAGGTTATTAGCCGAGTCTGCCATCTTGGGGTAGTACCACCACTTTCGAATGTAACACTCGTGAAGTGACATTGTCGTGTTTCGGGAGCAGTTTGAAGTAGCCAGGTATAACAAGAGGAGTGTGCATTGTCAATCTAGATGGTGCATACTCGTGTCCTTAAGCTAGCATAGCGGAGGCGACTGCTGCCCGTAGAGATTTCTTCACACTATTGGCAGAGCAAATTCAAATAATAACAACAATATAATTTTGAGCCCTGACATTTACAAACTATACAAAAATAAGATACGCTTCGGTAGACATTAAAATTTTTATTATTATGTTATTCTATTCTGTTTCAGTAATGTTATTAGCAACTACATTCAAATCAATGTTATTCGTAGCGGTCGCAATAGGTGTATCTAAAGGTATAAGAACTGTTTATATGAATATAGTTATACCAGCTTACGTACCTATTGAGAGATTGGCTTTTGCGTCTGGCATACAAATGTTTTTTAATGGAATTATTATCATATCTATTGGGTCTTTCGTTTTGGGTAAGGATAATTATTGTTTACATTATTAATTGATTAAATTAGACTGTTATTTATTATATTAAGTCCTTATTATTTTATTTATATTATTTCAATTTTATTGAACACGTTGTGGCACCTAAAGGATCATTTAGCATAAACAAACTAAACTTATTGTAAAGCATGATTAAATGTATCCGACTGCTGGTCCCCCTCAAAATACAAATTAAAAAAAAAAAAAAAATTTTGTGTCATGAAATTATGTACTTTCAAAGATTAAACGATTTTATTTGAATTGTATAATTTATGTTGTATTTTTTAACCCAATCCCAAATGAAAGAATACTTTGCGCAGAAGTTTTATTATGTTCATTGTTTTAATTCCAATTAATATCCTATTTTCAGGTCCATTACGTGAAACTTCAGGATCTTACAGACTACCAATAGTAGTTTTAAATTTGATTACTATGATGACTGTTGTGACGTGGTCAGCTGAATTCTTTTACTTTAGAATAAGAAAGTGTCAAAGAAATCCCTGTGTTTAAAGTGTATTTTTTATTATATTATTAAGGATTTAAATTAAATACCTCGTATCCGAATTATAATAGAAAATTTAATTTAATTTCTTTCTTTTGACACCTTCTATTTGCTGGTTGAAATAAGTAAATACAATTTTACATATGATGCTAACTAAACAATAGTTTGAATAGTTTAAAAGTAACGAGAGGAGTGTGCACTGTCAATCTGGATGGTGCATGCTCTCCTCATAGTGGAAGCGACTGCTGCCCGCACAGGTTTCTCTCTGTAGTAGCAGTTGTTTCCATCCATCTAGCTTTACATCTGGCGGAGTGTTGTCACATGCCGAGCTACAATTTAAAAAAATATCAAACTTCGGGTCTACTTTCGTTTGGATCGGAAATTAAATCCGGGGCTTTGACTAACCACTGCGCCACAGAAGCTGTCACCATTGCCTTCTCGGCTTTTTAAAAAGCGATTGAGTCATTAAAGAATTTCAAAGAATATGTACACAATGTAGGGCAAAAAGCCAAAGTAATGTAAAATAATAAATACGACTACCATAATCATTACAAATTTATTTACAAATTCAGTCAATGTAACTTCCTATATTTACAATTTTTTCAATAATTCCATTTCTTTTATAATCACAATTGGAATTTTCATTCAAAGAAAAATATTATTTTACAATAACGAAGTCTAAATACACTTGAATAATGTAACCTAATATCTTATAAGTACTTAGTTATAATTATTTAATAATAATAATTGGTATTATTAATTTTGTTATATCTACCAACTTTGGTTTAACTAAAAAATAAATACACCATTTAAATAAAATCTGACAAATCAAAAAGAATACTTTTACGTTATTAATATTCTTCTTAAATTGCCTTGGCAACTGTTTGCTAATATTTTAAACTTAAATCTATTGATATAACAGTTTAGTTAATAAAGAAATTGTCACTTTATTATAGTTCAACTTCACAATAGTTTTTACGTCACTTATTATAAATAACGCTTTAGAATTAATTCACAATTTTCGAGCAACATTACACTGATCTATCCCGATCTAAACTCTCACATTTGGGCAAATATATTACTGCACTTAACACCATTGCATGGGACGTCATTTAAACGTACTAACTCCAAAACAGTCTTATCTTGTTCTATGTGCATTCAATACTGTGTTTTGTATAGTCCATAAGCATCACAATTAATTGTTTCAAATAACTTAAATGCATATTTGTCTTGACTCTAATTCCCTAGGAATTTGCTGTCAATGCTTCTGTCGTCGTATATTCATTTATATCAGCGGTCGTTTCCTCTATCTTATCCTGAAATATAATTATGTTGGTCTTAATAAAATTTGCTGAGGATTTTTGGCCAATACTGTTTGGGTAATATTAAACAGTTAATAATGAATAAATAATAAAGACCTCGTCATTGATAGAGTGAAGATCAAAAATGGCACCTCCCGAGCGACGTTCTAGAGTCACCGATGAATTCCTTGATACACCAATGCCAGATTCTAATTCATTAACTATAAATAAGAGAAAAACATTAACAACAAAACTACGTTTATATTAAATATAGTATAAATAAATAAATACTCACTACTCTGGTGCCAGGTATTTCTGGAATAACCGATCGATGAATCTGCTTTCATCGTTTCTATAGTTCCTGAAGCAGATGGTATTGAAGGCCTAAGTAAAAAACGTGGAGATTTAAACGGCATATTATCTGATGCTGATACATCGTTATCGAACGCCGATGTCTTTTTTGATTCAAATGGTGCGCCTCTATACCACGTGGTTATGTTAGATTTGTCTGACCAAGGCTTGGATGTAACTACGTATATCTTTTCTTTGGTAAGTGGCGATATGGATGTTTGTATCTTCTCCCAAGGAGCAGGAGTTGTCGAAGTTAGTCTAAAAGATGAAGCTGCTGTATAAATATGTGGTTTTCCATCATTAGCTTTATCTTTATCTTTTTGCCTGTTTAATCTGTTATGATTCCTTATATTTTTTTCAGTATTAATCTTTGTGTGCGTATCATCTGTGACTGTGTGTTGAATGCTACTTGATCCTTCATAATCATAAGAATTATATTTATAGTTATAATTGCCTTCTGTTGTCACATAAATGGTTGGATTTGGAGTTGTGAAGTATTCATCTGGTATCTTCTTTGCATGAGGGTATTTGCCATTAGGGCGTACTTTTTGTGAAACCTTATGATGTTGCTTGGAGTATTCTTGTTCAGTCCAATCGTCAATATTGTGTTGTAACTTTATTATATCGAATGGTGGCTCCTTTACGTCGTACAAGTCGTTTAATATAGCATGTGTATTATATTGGTATGGTTCTGTTTGCTCCGTAACTGTAGTTTGATCAGGTGAATCTGTTACAGTATTATCATAACTATGTGTTACTGTGTTATAATCCGAATAACTAATAGTTTGAGAAGGTATTTTTCTTCCTTGACTTTCATCAGCAGATGCTGATATCCAGTCAGTCTCTCCAGTATTTGAAATGTCATTATTACTCGTAGAATATGGAATTATATACTGTATTACTTTGGGTTTTTTACCACTTTGTTGCTTGACTGGCGGTGGTGATAGCCCTTGATCATAATCGTGACCTTTATCGTTATTCCAAAATTCTGAAATGGTAGTAAAATCTGGAGATACCGTTGTTGGTATATCATCATATATTTCGAAATCGTTGCCGTTGCTTACAGGTGTCGATAAAGATAATATAAAATCATCATAACCTTTATGAGGTGCACTCGGCTTCAAATATAACAACGGTGAGTCTATTGATTGTAAGTTTTCCTCGGTTCGATATTTATCGAGTAGTTCGTCTGAAATTCCTCGTAAATCGCTAAAGTTTGGTTTGTGGTTAGAAGGTACCTTATTATTTTTTATCAAATCTAATGGTATGCCTTTATCAAATAATTCGTTATCATATTCGAGACCCGTACTCTCAAAACTACTTTCGTGAACTTCTCCGTTGTTTTTGGCTGCAGCTAAATGATCTTCAGAGGCTTGTGACGAGACATCGTTAGAATACTCTTCGGAATAACTTGGAATATTTCGGTATCCTTTGGTTTGATTCAAATTTTTAAAGTCTACAATAGATGATTGTATGACAGTTGGTGGGTATTCAACAGAATGTGAAAATTCATTTACAGGCAACTTTTGTGCTGTGTTAACATTATTAGTATGTTGTAGTAAGCTATTAACTTTATGTATGTTATTTAAATATATTTGCGTAGGGGAACGGAAAGGTTTAGCATTAAATATTGGTGGTAATGGCGAACCACTTAGATTAGGCAATGAAACTGGTTGAAGAGTATGTATAAATCTTCCTTTTTGAAAAGGTGTCGGTTTACCTACTACAAAAGTATCATTTATTCCATCGTTTCTTATTGGACCAGGTAATGAGACCTCTGTTTTTACTTTTGTAGACTCTGCCGCTGTTGCAGATACAGGGAATATGTTCAGTGCAGTATTGGTTATTGGTTCACCATATGAATTTTTAAAACCAGTGGGATATGAGACTTTTGGTAATGTTAATTCGTTGCTAGGTTGAATATTTTTTAAAGCAACAGCACTGCTTGTTTGCGGTGGTTCATAATTGGGGACGGAGCTACTATACCCTGGTGTTACTGGCCTGAAATTTGTATCAGAACCAAAAGATTCTAGAGGTGGCGATGGTGAACCGTACGTTGAACTTGGATTTCCATACGAAGAACTAGGTGATCCAAGCGAGGAACTTGGAATACCATAAGATGTACTTGGAATACTATACGTAGAACTTGATATATGAGTAGAAGTCGGTGGACCATTAGAGGATATGGCTAAAGTATGTGTCGGACTCGGCGGACCATATGTCGAGCTCGGCGTGGAAACATACGAAATCGGTGGTCCATAATTAGCATGAGGTATACCTCCAGAAACTGGAGATTCATAGTGTAGCTGATTCTGCGGTACAGGATATTGATAACCAGATTGGGCTGTATTAGAAACAGCAGTCGCACTAGGCGGACCATAAGTCGGGTATGATGTTTGCTGCAATTGTTTACCTGATAAATCATACCTAATAACTGGTATCCATGGCACTAGATTACAAGGATTGCAATCTTTTTTAACGGGCGGACTGTTTATTGCTGAAGCTAGCCCATCCTGTGAATTTTGTCCTCCAGGAAATAACCAGTTTGATACTTTTTGAAACATTGTTGGAGAAGGTGTTGTAGAGAAAGGTTGAGGTGGTGGTACAAAGTTAAAATTATATTGTCTATAGAAAGGTGATGGAAATTTAAAGTTAACTGGGGAAGGTAAGGGTGGTGGAGGAGGCGGTGGAGGATATTGGTATCCTATATCTAAGTTTTGTCTTTGTATTCTGGGTCCTCCTCCGTGGAATGGCACTGGTACTATATTTCCGAGCGGCGGCGGTGGAGGCGGCGGCTTCAATATTTCTCCAAAAGATCCTCTGTTACCATTGTAATTGCTGGTTGCTTCTCCTTTGATCGTCGTAACAGCGATCGCCATGAAGATAATCTGTAAAGAAGAAAAAGTTGTTATGACGTATTCGTATAATGTCCGGCGCGTGCTTCAATGCAAGTAGGAAACATGTTTAATGAATGAACATCTAAACTGCTCGTAACATAGTCATTGGTTCACTAAGTAACATGTCGTTCACCATTCATTTCGTAATTGTTTAGAAATTGTGGTGAAACACGCCGTGACATATCGGCCGCATTGTATGATGTTCCCACGAGCCGCTATTCTTTACACTTTTCTCTTTTCTCATAATCTCCACCTATACTACGCGATCGGAAGGCACAACAATTTTGATTTGCATTATCATCCGGTTTGTGAAATGTTTGACTACTTAATATAACAATGAATTTTGCCGTTCATATGATTATGTCTTTTGTTGATTCTTTTTTTACTGTTATCGTAAGTTTAGTTTACTGTCTTTGTCGTCACATTTAATATAAATATATGCTTGTATAGTTAAGTAGCTAGAAACTCTATTATTTTCTATAGTTTCATGTTATGTTTTATTGCGTGTTAAATCGTCAATAAAACACATTTAATAACGGTCGTTGCCACCAATTCACGTGTACTTACTGTTTACATAATTTGTCTGGTTGTGTATTATTATAACATATCTAAAATATTTACAAGATTATAATTACCTATGTTATGCTGCTCGAAAGTATGAACAACATTTGTGACATCTTGACTTGATGTTTATGATGTTTAACATTATTGTCAGAAACTTAATTCAAATAAAGTTTATATAAGTATTGATTTACGCTTTGTAAAGACCTACTCAATTCGGATAAATTACTTACACATCGTCTCTTGTAACCACGAAAAAACTGTTTATTTATTATTTTATTTGACTTTCTTTATTTTAAAAGAAACGTTTATATGTGTATTAGATTAAAATTGATGATGGTTATTAGCCCAGTCTGCCGTCCTGTCCTGAGTTAATATCAGCTCCCGCGATCGTTTGGAAGCATTTAGCCAAACATAACGAGAGGAGTCTGTACCTACTGTTAAACCTAAGCACCGTGCACATTCCCTCAAGCCGGTAAAGTGGTAGCAGTTACTAAGCGATTGGCGGAGTGTTGTCATATAGAAATTTAAAAAATAAGAAGTAGCCAGGTATGAGAGGAATGCGCACTACCAATCTGGATGGTGCACATTCATCTCATCAAGCCGGTATAGCGGAGGTGGCTGTTGCCTTTAGAAAGTCTGTAGTAGCAGTTGTACTGTTCATAGACCGCACTCGTGAGTTGACAAAAGACGGAGTGTTGTCAGTTAAAAAAACGTAAGTAGATATTTATTCAAGAAAAAGTCTTAAAAGTTACGTAATAAAACCACCGAATTTATTACTTTTACATTGGACTTGTTAAATTCAGATCACAATAAAAGACGTGACATGATTGCTCAGAAGAATGGCAACATCGTTGTCTTCTATATTCCATTTGCGTTTAAAATTTCGAAATTAAATGGGTGTATTTAAATAAGCAGATACACAATAGAGAAATTATCTTGTTTAAGGAATACTAAAGACACTGTTTAACATTTACTTATTTATTTAAACTTTATTAAGGTTAAACATTTATTTAATAACCTTGCATTTAAAAAAGTTACAATTTATTTATTTATTAATATTTATTGTTTACAACTTAGCATACTAGACCTACTAAATACCTACTAGACTACTAAGTTAAAGAGTGGTTGACGTGACGATACGTCGAAGCCGACGAGCCGACCACGTTTTCTCAAAAACAGACGTTGGGTATAATTTTAAAAATCCGAATTCGACGGATGAGGTGTATTTATTAAACATTTTAAAAATTTATCTTTAATTTGGCTTCATTTCGAGAATGTAATGTTTTGAAAAGTTGGTGTTCAATTGCTAATGGAGAAATTGAAACATATGTGTGGCCAAAGCTCATGGAAATTGGCTGTGTAAAGGATGATCTCTCAACCGGTAGATGCCTATGACGTATAAATATAAATAGTACTAATGAAAATAAATGCACTTACGTACTTCATTTTTATTAACAAAATAGTTTTTAAAACAAAAAGATTTTTACTGAAGGTTACATAGAACTTATAAGTACACATAGAATGCTTAAGTATGGGTTAAAGGTCAACTCTAATTACCAGGCTTACTGACATACCATCTTTTAACTTTCTAAGACCGAGGTATAAATACCTTAGTAATTTTATAACCAGAAAAAAAACAGTATTTGCTAAGAAAGGTTTTGTCTGTAAATCTATAATTTTATTTCAAATTTATTTATTTATTTATTTATTGAGTCTATTAAACAGAATCACAGCTTAGCAAATTCATATTCAACGCCCAAAAGAAATAATTTATAAAATATAATAATTATTATAAAATAATATTCACCTAAAAAGAACAATGAAAAAAATTGTCTGAATGTGTGCGTGGTTGAATTTTTTTGTTCAATTTTAATTATAATTTAATATTAAAGTGTTAGTTAGTACCTAATATTAATAATAAAATACATAATACACTGTATAATAAAATAAATAGGCAAGTATTAAATACAAAGTCAATCTAAAACGTGTAGAAAGAAAATAAAAAGCCAAGTAAATAAAAACAACAATTTGCACATTAAATTACAACGAAATTAACCGTAACTAAAACAGTATAGACTCCGTTCATACAAGTTTAGATGAGCCGGGTCCAAATGTAAAGGTCACGATTCCCAGGAAGTCAGTGGCCTCTTCAAGTTCGCACGGACATAAACTTTTACTTAATTACGTTCAAAAACGCGATGCTCTTAGCTTTCCTAGCAATGACATAAGTCGCCTACGGGTTTTTCTCATGGCCAGTAAAAGTGAAAACTGGGACGTTTTACTATTAAATTCATTTTTGATAGGTGTAACTGATTAGCTCCTCTAACACCTTAACACGAATGACCTCATGTTGTATTTGTATTTATCGCTGGATTTTTTTGTTATTGCCTATTGTTTCTAATATTTATACTATTACATTCGTATTTCAGAGCGGTCGTAGTCTAACGGTAACCGTAACTCACCATCGATGAGCGGGTCTCAGTTCAAATCTCGCTAAATACTGACCGATACCAATGTAACTATGTTATTATGTACTTTAGTTGTTCAGTGCCTATAATCCAAGCACTAATTAAACTTCCCTGTGGGAAAAAGGCGTGACAATTGTATTGTAATTAAACTTCATTAAAAAAGAATTAAAAACAATGTCGTTGTTTTTAATATTTTTTTTTAGTCACCATCCCTGTCACCCAGGTGATAACGAAACGTCAAATCCCATAAATTTTGTTGTCAATTCGATCAAGTGACAACTATCCATTGGGTTTTGACTTTAGCCCCAGATATTAAGCTAGAGTACGGTCGTGACCGCAGTCGTTGAGAGCAGATAACTTTTACCACAGACCAGGAATGTCTGTAAACAGGAGTGTGTACCGAGCTTGTAAAGCTCCTCGTTTGCAAATACACTACATTATTTACAAAAGTTATTTTGATGAACTTTTTTTCTATGAATATAAAATACAAAGTTTCACAATTTAACTTTTTTTTTTTGTGCTTAATAGGCAAACGTTTGACCGCACCCTGCCTGATGTTAAGCAGTGATGCGGTCTAAGGTGGAGCACGCATGCCTATGAGGTACCTGTTTACCCTTAATTTGAAGAGGCCCATATTGTACTTCTCGGGAAACTGTCCACCGTTTACTAAAATAATAATAAATATTTTTATTAGAAATTATAAAAGTATCGTTTCAATAAAGGTTCGTGATTTCGTGAATCGTGAACTTGAAATATCTTTCAATTACTACAAATATTTATTCATTTTTCTTATTATCAGGATAGCTTTTTTTAAATAACTTTCTATCGTTTCATAATATTAATGTTATGGTGTAATATTTAAATAGAAAATGTTATAATTACGTCAAATTACATGGTAATAATTGTGCGTTTCGGGATTTTAATTATCCGGAATTCATTATAAAGGGCGTGTTTGACCATTTTAATAGCCTTTGAACATAGTTTAGCTTTTTTAGTTAATTTACTATTTAATACAATTATGTTTTTAATATTTTTTAATTTGTATAGTATAGTATTTAATAAAGAATTTTTACGTTATTATTAGAAGTATATTTTTATATTATTGCTAGTGGTAGACTGCTGCCTGTAGAAATTTATCAACAGTTCATGGACCGCATTCTAGCTTTACATTAGGTAGAGTAATAATAATTTTGCGGAATAATATTTTTTGTATAGTTTAGCTTTTGGGTCGTAAAATGTAATAGACTAGTCTACGGTCATATGCCGGACTACGATAAAAATATAATTTACGCAATAAAAAATCACAAAATTTGTTACGCAAAAAAAGAAACTATTGCATCGATACGTATTTATTTAAGCAAATGCAATATTCACGCTCCTCACAGTGAAAGTATGTTACAATTAGTAACGTGTCATCGCGGTATATTACTTTTGTTTACATATCATCATTTCATAATAATGTCATCGCTGTAAAAAGAAATATTTTTCGGTGAACATTAGTGCTAGGGTTGCCAGATGTCCGCTTACTAACCGCGTGTCTAACTAAACGCAATAAAACCGGGCAATATTATGGATTATCCGGTTTTTTTCTGTCAAAACAACATCTTTGCTATAGCGGAGGTGATTGCTGCCTTTTTTTTAATGCTTAATAAGCAAACGTTTGACCGCACCCTGCCTGATGTTAGGCAGTGATGCGGTCTAAGATGGAGCACACGAGGCCTGTATTATACTTCTCGGGGAACACAGACACCGGGAGAGAGTTCCACAGTTTCGCAGTACGCACGAGGAAAGTGTTGTCGAAACGCCTCGTACGTATAAATGGATGATACCTCTCCGGGTGTCTGGACGTCCGATAAAAGAAAGGGGACGGTAGAACTAAGTTGTGTAGCTCTTGTGCACACTCCCTGCCTGCTCCTTTTTTTCTTCTTCTTCTTCTTTTTCCCACGCATTCCTCTTCCAGTTGTCGTCGTTTATGGATGGATACTATTTCAAAAAGTATAATTTTCCCTTGTAGTCGCGGTAAAATAGAGCGACTGTGATCTAGTCACCTAGTGGTTGAAGCCACGCTCACAATCGAAGAGACCCGTGTTCAAGTCTGCCTGGTACCAATGTATCTTTACTTTAACGTACTCTGTTCCAAAAGGACTTAGTAGTAGCTCTTTTGTGTAACAATCGCCTCCGATATGCTGGCCGGCTTGATAAGACTAGTGAGTGCGCGCGCACCTGTTAACAGTCGTGAAATTGTAAACAATGCTTTAATTCATATCCTTGAATAGTTGGCATGTTAATAAATGGGGGTGAGAAGATTTTAGTGAAAGCAAATCTGTCGTGACCGTCGACAATCGCTTAGCATACTCTATCAACGATGCCAGACTATTGTCAAGTTAATATTTGCCTTTGTTTACTTAAGAAAGTGGCGATACATACATACACTTACCTCACGCCGCGCAAAGAATATGGAGCTCCGACGAGTTTTTTTTTATTGTAGCTCGGCATATGACAACACTCCGCCTGATGTAAAGCTAGAGTGCGGTCCATGAATGGAAACAACTGCTACTACAGAGAAAGCTCTACGGGCAGCACTCGCCTCCGCTATGCCGGCTTGAGGAGACGAGTATGCATCATCTAGATTGACCGTGCACACTCCTCGTTAAACTACAGCACAAACTGCAGACAATTATTAGCTAATAATTCATCTGGACAAAACAACATTGCATTACAAAACAAAATTGCATTAAGTATTATCCGTCGATTTGGATCTCATTTCTCTTTTGTCATTACGTCAATTATTTCAAGATATACCTAACCTTTGTATATACATAGAGACGTGATATTATTACACTATGAGCTTTATTTATTAGATTTTTTTTTGTTTTATATGGCGTATAACAATTTGCCAGTGTCAAAGTAAATATTTTTGCATCAAGTTAACAACATTGTGCATCACGAGTCATTCATTCATTCATTCAAATCTCAGTCAAGTCAAAAATTGTTCCAGTAAAGTGGTAGAATCTTTACTGAAACTTCCTAGGGAGTTTTGAAGGGAAAATGGAAACACAGGTTCCCTTCTTTTAAATTGTTTCACTCACTCACGCACGTTCACGAACACTTAATGGTTAATAATCCACCATTATTACACATTAACACTCGAAGAAATACAAGTTTAGGAAAATAATTCAAAACAGATAACCTGACGTCTCAAGATGGCCGTCAAAACCTATTAGATTTTCTTCTAAATACATTTTCTCCTAAGGCCCAAGTACGACGTTGCATTTTCGCCGTGACAGAGTAACGCGAGTATTCTCCACCAATCAGACGATGCTATTGTGACCGCCGCATTTAAATAAAGCGACCCTATTAATGGAGAAATCTGAAGAAAATTTTTCATAATGTTTTTCTTTGTTTATGCATTTCTGCGTTTTTTTAAACACAGCTTAACGTATAATGGCTATGAATAATTAATTTGTCACCAATGAAGCAATAATTAAATTATTATATGTTAAGAACGAAAATTACATTTATCTGGATTGATTTGCATAGCTGGTTCAATTTGTATCTATTTTTTTAGCAATTATAAATTATTTTGCAATAATGCCTTGCCTTATTTTTTTTATTATGAAATATTTTATTTATATTATTTTATATGCCTGTACTAAGCTAATACTAGTATAATATAGTTACATTGGTATCGCATGACCACGGTCGCCTAATTTTGAAAAATAAAAGATACTACTACAGGAATAAAATGATGAGATGATTTTTGATTAGGTAAATCTAGGTACTAGGAAGTACGTCAAGTTTCCTACAGTTATTACCATAAATATTGCTGTAAGAGAGAAAGTGTTGGTGTGTCCAGGTTAATTTTTAAATGGCCGTACTAGTTAAATACTTAGAAATGCCTTATACAGAAGTAATTTTGTTTAAGTGGATGGTGTATTGAGTAACTGCGACAGTAATGGTTGTGGTAATGTTATTTTAGATTATTACTACTACTTAGGTCACGCCCATGTCTCTAACAGGATGGATGGACGAGACTAGGTTAGACTATGGAGTGACTTCGGCCTATATTGTATATACCACTTTCATTACTTTTCTCAACAAGCTCCTCATCGAATCCTTTCAGAACAATGGGCAAGGTCTTCAAAATATAACCCATGTTAAATCGAAAATCATTTCGAGATATCACTTCAATTAGATGTATTTTTTGATTCTCGTCTAAAAAAACTTTAAAATCGCGGAGATATTTGAAAAACTGTAATGACTGTCTTAGACCTTCTTCGGAGAGTTTGACAACCTACCAGTTTTGGAGATTATTTTGTTGTCTATGGTTGTCCCGTCACTAGTCTGTCAAATATCTTTTGTTTGTGTTTCCTAACAATAACAGTGTTTTATACGAATAACTATTGTAATTATTAAAACAAAACTATACTATAAACACGATGTTTTAATTAACAGGAAATTTCAAAAATCATAAGTTTATTTGAACTTTTGACAAATGATTATTTTTCTTGTTCATTGGCAATGGTTTAGTTCCGGCCGAAACGTCACGATTACTATATTACAATCGCAATTTTGAAAAAAACATTAAAAAATAACAAAGCAATTATAAAAGTTTTCCAGGAACACGTGTCGACTAAATTAATCTATATTAGCCACAAAATATGTAAAAAGACAGCTGTCACCAGATACACCTTACCAATTGACTAATCTAATCTAGAAAGATGTAGTGGGCGTTCCCCTCTATAGTGAACATGGCTGCAGCCCCCAGCGGTTGTGCCGGCTCAAGAAGACGAATTGTACACATTTTTCTCGTTATACTTGGCTACTTCCAAAACTAATCCTAAAACGGGTGTTATTTTTATTTTAAATAGTTTTTGCGCATGTGCAGACTAAGGCCTAGGCAACCTAGGCACGTGCGTCCGTAATTTTTGGGGCCCGAAAATTAGGTTTTTACGAAACGCAAAGTATGTATCATGACTGAAAAATAGGCCCGGAATTACAATGTAGGCTAGGGCCCGCTTGAGCCTTAGCCCGCCACTGTTTGTACGACATTCTATACATAGATGGGTGCTTGGAAAATAAAACGTTGTAGAGGCGTCGTCACCTGTGTAATACTCATTTTTAAAAATACGTAATAATAATGTTGTAAAAGCCTCAAGCCGGCATAGCGGAGGGGACTGCTGCCTGTAGTGATTTATGTGTTGTTTCCGTTCATTGGTCGCACTCTAGCTTTATATGAGGCGAAGTGTTGTCATATGCCGAGCTGCAATTAAAAAAAAGACTCGTTTTGATGACAGTTGAAGGAATTACTACGGATAAAATAAAGGAAGTCATACAGGTTTAGATACGAGTAAATACCGTCAGTTAGTTATGAATTCCTTGTTAAAATGCTATAAGTAGGAAATGCCGCATTCACAACCAAAGTGCTGTTTACCTCAATATCAGTTCTTGTACAAGATTTGTTATGTAAAATGGGAACTAGAACGGATGTGGTCTATGATCTATTATCAGTAAAACGCTTAAAGGAATGGGTTCGAATCTTGTATGTTAATTCATGCACTTTTCTTATCAAGACTTACAGAGCGGCGGACGGACTTTACGATCGATTACACCCGTGTTCGAACCTCACTACTAAGTTCTATAGCCGCCAATGTAACTATATGCACTTTGGTAGCTCAGGGCCTGTGATACAGGCAATCTATCTAACATTAAATTAACTCTTATTACTTAGACAAAAAGGGTTATAATTATAATGTAGACTTTATATAATGTAGTCAGCTGAATAGTCACCGATTGATGTTTTGTTATTATACGAGTATATTTATTATTTAGACTAACACTAGAATAGGTTTATTAATTTTGTAAACAGGCAATTTATTTTGTTAAAAGCTCATACAGCAAATGTTTCAAATATTATTTTAGGCTTAATAAAATTCTTTTAACCTAATTAGTAAGTCTATCTAAATGTAATGATTTTTATGAAAAAGATAAATCTTCGAGATATTGAATTAGGAAACTATTCAGTCTTTGGACATAAGAGTAAAATTAAAAAATAATAATAACAATTTATTCATATTAGAATGAAGATCGTAAATTATAAGCATAGATACTCCCTGAAGCGTTGTTGCATTTGATAAGTCACAATTTGGGAGTAATAAATAACAAATAGGTTCATATTTTTAATGACACCACTCTTAATAAAAATGCCCTATTCTCAAAAACGATTATGCCGAATTCAAGTTCACTACACACACTATAAATTGATAATTTGGGATATCTTAATGCTACGGCTCCACCTGCATTAGCGTTAATGTTATGTTATGCGCGATAATTTAGCGCGTTAAAAATTAAAACTACGGCTACATTACAAGTTTTGTTCATGTTTGCGTTTAACGTATAATACCAATAGTATTGACGTTAGTAGAATAAAGTCTTGACTACATTAATATAATGCATAATTAAGGCGGTAAAACAAAAGTTTTTCAGAAAAAAAAAAATTATTCTATTTAAAGACACATTTTAGGTAGGTAATAAAAATTCGATCGAAAAACAAAAATGAGAATAAACATCCTAATATAAAATATGACGTAACAATTCCATTACATACACTTCACACTGATATGAGATTAATTAGTAGGGCTATAGAAAGTAAATTCCATAGCACGGCGGGTGTCCTTTGTAACTTTATTTACGAATTATTAATCAAATTTTCATTTCATCTAACAGAAAGAATGTTTTTCTCACTTTCAAAGCTTTAAAAGCGGCTGCGGTCTAGCGGGAAGACGCGTGAACTCGCCATCAATTCTGACCGGTACCAATGTAACTTTGTTATATGTACTTTGGTCGCTCAGTGTCTATAGGTATTATTAAAGAGTGGTAGACAGACCGAGGATGGTTTTTTTTTTTTATTGTAGTTCGGCATATGACAACACTCCGCCTGATGTAAAGCTAGAGTACGGTCCATGAATGGAAATAACTGCTACTACAGAGAAACCTGTGCGGGCAGCAGTCGCCTCCACTATGCCGGCTTGAGGAGACGAGAATGTACCATCCAGATTGACGGTGCACACTCCTCTCGCTGTACCTGACTACTTTTAAACTACTTCCGAAACGCGACAAAGTCACTTCAGGGGTGTTATAACCACCACTTTCTACCCGACTACTTCCAAGATGATCCTGAAACCCGAGTAGGTCACGAAAATGATCCATCATCAGTATAAACCCTCTTATTTCTGCGTGTTCAGAATTCATAAACTAAAATGTTAATTGCTTAAAATGTTTATTGTTTAATTAAGTTATTTTGAGCGCTTTTTAAATAAAAATAGAAACTATTAGAAAATAGTGTGAAAGGTTGAAATGACCATGAAATATTGAATATCCCCGTAGTCATTAGAAGGGCGATATGAAATTGTTACATGAACCAGTAATGTATGTAATTTACTAGTAAGATTTAAAACAAAACAATTATTAGTTAATTAACGTTAGGCAACTCTACGTTTAGTTAGCTTTTACAAATGAAAATCAAGTCGATAAGAAAACTGTTTTTGTTCAATAAAATGAATAAATTATTTCAAATATTTAGAAATTGAATTGATATTAATACTGAAAATTGGATTTAGATCAGTATTACGTAATTGACAAACAATAGGTAAACCTTTTTTTTTATTATACATTAGTTAAATTAGAAGAGATTTGAGAAACTTTAAAAATCGTGCTCAAAACATAACAATACTTTTTTTTATTTATTGAAGGTGAAAGGTTGAAAATTGTATTGCTTTGTAAGCTTTTTAAACAAAAGAAAGTTACTACGGACGTTACGCACTCGGACGCGCCGGAGATTAAACCGGGAAAAGACGTGATCGTCAGCGTTAACGTTACGCGTTCTAACTCAACATGCCTGCTACTATAAAAATATATATATATTTCATAATGATTATCTATAATACGTTTTTTAAAAAAAAAAAAACTATTCGGTACAGTTTGAAAAAAAGTATAAATATTTCCAACTAAACAATATTTCATATGACAGTGATTGAATTACATAAATAATCCTGAATAATTGATTAGACACGCATGCGTGTGTAGTCTGACGGAAGCGACGCATATTGTGATACAAATTAACTCGGCGCGTGAGCATGTTCAGGGAAACACACGCCGTCTTATATTAAATCACACATTACTAACGTAATTGACGATATAGTTTCATAAACAAACATTAATTAATTATTTTACATACCGATTTGATACTTGTAATTATCGTACCATAATTACAATTTTACATGCACTTTTTAAAGATTTCCGGGTGGTAAAGTTTTTACTATTTTATTATGTATTCAACTAAAAATCCCGTTACACCCATCTTCTCTCATTCTTGTGGTAAAACTTAACTTTGCTCATGAGTAGCATAGTGATGCGTACCACTTCACGCACAACGAGCGGCCATAGCTGCTCATTTGCGGATAAGAAGCCCGCGAAGAATCTATAATCTACCTAAGTTTGTTCATATCCAGCATTTTAAAATGTAAGGGCTGACAATGGAATGTTATTCCAATATCCGCAGACTTTTTTTTAAATTTTATATCATATGACCAGACTCCACCTGATATTAAGCCAAAGCGGCCTCGACTGTTGTCACAAAAGGATCAGTAGCTGCAAACAGTAGTTACGTCTGCTATGCCAGCATAAAGTGAGACGATGCATTCGATTACAAAATCTTAAAGTGATTTCTTAGGTTTTGCAAAAAAGGATTTTGTTATTCTATCTAAATTCAAATGTTTTATGTTGCCATTTAATGTCTCGTTAGCCAAACTTCGAACCGTTCAATTTAAAATAATCAAAATAAACTCAATACATCTTAATTTAGTTTAAATCTTTATTATTAACACGATTTAATACAAATTAGTATTATGATTATTATCAACATTTTACACGGTCGGTCACTTCTTTTACGTATACATTATTAGATAGATAATATTAAAAAAAAACATGTCTGACGTCATCACATATTATTACAACATTACACACACGCCAGCTAGAAGTAGTGTTAATTACTAATTATTAAATACAGTTAAACGGATTCACTTTTGTTCCGTGCTTTGTTGATAATCGTTACCGTGTTACGCTCTCTATTTGTTTTATTGTCGAATAAGAAATGATGAGGTATTCAATTTGTATAATATAATTTTTATTTCAAATGTAATAATAACACGTATTCTAGTTTAATCTAACGTTTCGGAATAGTTGAAAGTGGCCGAGTATGACCATGGTACCCATTCGTCCTCTCCAGCCGGCGCGGTAGCAGTTCTTTCAGCTTATAAACCGCACTGTTACGGCTGTAGCTAAACATCAGGCGGAGTATAGTCACATGCCGATATATTATAAAATTAATAACAAACTATAAAATTGACAATTAATGATAAAATTGTACACGTTGCTTGTGTAAAAAATACATAATAATATAATGGCGTTAATAATAATAGTTTATGATTGTTAATAATTGAAAAAAATTAAAAGAAAACGCGCAGCATCCGATCCTAGTACACTACACGCGATTAGTGCGTGTAGACTACGCTGTGAATCTGCATTGCGTGTAAATGATTTTAAAAAGTGAAATTTTAATGTAAAAAGGAAGAAGGCTTTTATTATATCATCTAGACACAATCTAGTTTTTTAAATTACTAACGCGTGAGTTAGACTAGAAAATGTTGACATTTTGAGCTGATAGGTAATATTTATTTATGATTAGAGGTATTATTTAGATTTTCTACTTTAAAAAAATTGTTGACTAAAATTACGCAATTTGAAAAAACAAAAAGTAAAACTTACTTCCTCTGTGGTGGAGTGGTTAGCACGCAGGTCTCAGATTAGCACCCCGGACGAGTGGAATATTTATTTGTATTATTTATTAATATAGTATCTATCGTGTTACCAAAAAAAGGTACAAAGTAGTTTTGGATCAACACATTGCCATAGTCAAGCGGTTAGCATGTACTCACAATCGATGAGACCCGTGCTAAAATCTCGCTCAATTCTGACCGGTATCAATGCGATTATGTTATATGGACTTTGGTCGCTTAGAATTGCTTAGTTTAGTACAGAAATTTGAAAAAAAAAAATTATAGACGCATTAAAATATTAAATACTATTTTAATTCATTTAAAAAATAAATTATACAAAGAATGTCTTTAACATACTAGGAGGATTGATAACTTGTAATTCAATGTCACGAGAAATTTGCGCTTTCACGTCACAAAATTCCCATACACTAACAATTATTTGTAACAATAGAACGCCTACAATGGTATGAGAACACTACCGATGTTACTTAAAATAATGTTGACCTACGAAGTTGTATTTTTATAACAAATTTAAAAAAAGAAATAGAAGCCACATGGACAGGGGCATTGCCCGATCTGGCAAACTCCTCACCCCCTCTGGAAAAGTCGTGCGCAAAGTTGAAATCAAAAATCTTAAAGGAGTGCACGGAGTCCAAAATTTTTATTAGCCATTGAAGAAACTGTTCTTTTAGGAAAAATCCTTAGCTACAAGTACGCGCATGCACTCTGCTGCACACTGCATCTTTAAATAAATCTGCGCGTCCAGAAAAGGTTTTTTTTTGTAGCTCGGCATGTGACAATTATCCGCTCAATGTTAAGATGGGACGGCAGACTGGATTAATCACCAGCATCAGTCATCAGCCTACCACTGTTTAATTAATACCTATATTATAGTATAAGCACTTTGACCTAAAGTACATGTTTGTACCGGTCAGAATTTAACAAGCTTGGAACACGATACCCGTCGATCGTAAGTTCACACAGTTCAAGATACCAAGAGGTTGTGTCAGCCACTGTCAGTACACATTCGTCACGTTAAAGCTGGGCTACGATCTCGAAAGGCGACATGTAATAATATCAGGCGGAATGTAATCATATTTTAATTATGTTCACCTAGGTATCATAAAAAAACTGCTTCGGCGCTTTTTAATCTACAGAAATCTTCAAAACTATTTATATTAAAACTGTAATAAATAACCTTTTAAACAAGCCTTTTTATTTATGAATTTATGATGCTGGAGATATAAAATTTAAAAAATAATTCTGGTAGCGGTTACTCGCCGACGCGGCGACGTCTTTACACGGATTCATCTTGTTTTACGACGTATCTAATTAAGATAAGATGATCTAAACTTTTGACGTTTAGTTTATATTATTAGTTTTATTTTAGCTATTAAGTTTTTAAAAGAAATTAAATCCTTGCTTTTTCTCATTATTGAAGTATTGATTATAATTTTCTATTTATGTAGTTACAAAATTAAATAGTCTTTATTTTATTTTGCTGTTTTGCTAACTTACTATCAATTTTTTTTACCTTTTTTATGTAACATATGTTTATGTATATAATTGTACTTGCAAATATTAAATAAAGCTCCATAAACCGGAATGACGCCATATTTCCCAGATCTTGACTTGTCTCATTGGCAATATATTAATTTAATATTTTCTGATTAATATTTAATATATATTTTTTATATTTAGTAAAATCGGTTTTAATTATTAAATTATGACGAAAATAGAATAGAAAACATTGCCAAGGCGAATGATGAATCGCTCTGCTGCTGGTTTCAACATTTTTTACAATTATTTCAATTAAATTAAAAATTTCAAATATATTATAATTATGTAACTAAATAATTTATAACAGTACAAATAATAAAAATAGAACAAACAATGAGTTTTTACTCCATGTAGTATTTATTTTGAGAAAAAAATTAAAGTACAATCGTTAACAAAAGTTTTAAACTGTTGTAAAATATTGTCCCGATGTATAATGTATCTATTTATATATTATGTAATTAAGTTAATCAAATGTAATGTGCTTATACCGTTTAGTATCGATAATTATACAGGCACCGAATGAACATATTTTTAGTGTGCAATAAAAATTAAAACCACTTTTGTACAAGATTGTACAGTCGTTAACATTTGAACAGCAACATGCGCGTCATCTATTTGAGATAACAGCAAACAAAACCAGTTCTCAAATTTCTCTTTCTTTTCAACGAGATCATATAAATCTTTACGTTACACCAAAATTTTTTAAGAGTGCCTTTTTGGGGTAGTACTACCATTTTCGAATGTAACATCCATAAAGTGATCTTGTCATATTTCGAGAACAGTTTGGAAGAAACAGAATACAATACAATACAATTGTCACGCCTTTTTCCCGCGGGGATAGGCAGAGACAACGGAATAAAACGAAATAAAACAGCAACCTAGAGGGTGTTCATTCGTCTCCCCAAGCCGGCATAGCTGAGGTGACTATTGACTCATGAACTCGCAACAACATCAGGCGGAGTGTGTCACATGTCGGGCTATACAATACAATACAATACAATACAATACAATACAATTGTCACGCCTTTTTGATATCCTTTTGCTCCATCTAGTCTATAGCATTTAAAGGAGGCTAGAACATTCGATTCGATATTTCTTTAGATAAATATTTCTTTGCGTTATAATTTTTCTTGGGATTTTCTTGTTAAGTTTAAATAACTTTTTGCGTAACTTAGGTATCTAAAATTTTTGTGTATTCAATAAATATGAAACAGGAGTATTAAATCTACCGCCAATATATTCTAAATAATATCAATAAGTAACATCGTAATAATATGTCGTAATATAAATTATATTCCTAAAATAAATTACTCCAATTAATTGTTGTCTCTATAACTTCTTCAGTTGACTATCATGAACGATTGTTCTGCCTCCGAAGCAAGAAACACCTCTCGACTTTTAAACAAAGCCTCGAGCACTTTTTGTTGACAACACCACAGCAGGTTTGTCAGAGAAATATTTCGTTCTGTGCAATATTAAAAATAAATTATAACTTTTTTTTTTATTGTAGCTCGGCATGTGACAACACTCCGCCTGATGTAAAGCTAGAGTGCGGAGTGAACAACTGCTACTACAGAGAAACCTGAGCGGGTAGCAGTCGCCTCCACTATGCCGGCTTGAGGCGACGAGCATGTACCATCTTAGATTGACAGTGAAGTCAGAATTAGCGAGGTTCGAACACGGGTCTCATCGATCGTGAGTTCATGCGTCTTACCGCTAGACCACGGCCGCTCTTATTTTTTTATTTTTTTTAAATATTTTAGACAATAATAATTTAATTATTCATGATACTATTTCGCTTATTACATCCATTGAAATGAATATCTATACGACAATGCTGCAATTGTCAACAAAATATGCTTAAAGCTATTTGAGAGTCGAGAATCTAAAGTTAAAAGATTCATTTCTTCTTGTGAATAATTCATTCATTATTACTGCTATGTGCAGTAATAATACTAACAAATACAACATTAAAATTAAAAACAAACGTTCATAGTACGTCCTTACATAAAATATTTCATAATAAGTTAGAATAGTTTTATCAGATTTTTTTATCATACATATAGTACAGGTTTTACTTGAAAATTCATCGTAACTATTATAATCTTATTACCTCACTTATACCAGATTTAAATAGATAATAATATGCTACATAATGACTTCAATAATAATTAGTCGTTGGGTGTACTAGCATCGTCTGTGTACTAGCGGTAGAAAGAAGTTCACGACCCATAATCGATGTGAGTGAAATTATCAACGTAACAACTATGTTATAAATGTACTTTAGTCAATAAGTGCCTATGATACAAGCTTAGTACAGACATTAAATTAAAAAATAATAATAACTTAGATTAATTTATTTAAGACCATCTGCGCTAATCCAAGAAAAAATCTGAAATATTTTCTCAATAAACGGACTATTTAACGGAAAAACTATTTTTTAAATTGAAGTGGTAGTTCCGGAATGCATATGGGATAAACAAGCATTAATTTTTATATTAAATAAATCACAGAAAAAAATTGACACAAAAAAAACACCATCCATGATCAGAAGACCATGTTAAAGCCAGCGAACCTAAAAAGCATGTATTTTAAGTTCGCTGGTTAAAGCTGAGAAACAAACATTAAAAACCCGAAACTTTCAAAGGTGCTAATTAAATTATCCGGATCAGATTTTTTGAGAGATAAAAGAACAAAAACTTTAGTTTTGAAAAGTAAAATGGTGTATTCAAGTATAATACTTTTATTATTTACAAATCTCTCTGTAGCACATAATATTTATTAATATAATATAAATAAGTATTGTATGTAGTAATATATGAAAGTATGTTTGTATGAATGGGTCTTGCTGTTTGGCATAGAGGTGGATACGATAAACCATAATTTATTATTTTTTTATTAACGTGGATCACGTTGTACGTTGTATGTACACGGGCTACAGCTGTTTCGAGTATTTTAATCAATTTAAATAGTGATAATACATTTAAATCAAAAACTCTGGAAAAGGAAGGCCGCTAATTTGGAATTAAGTTGGTCCATGCATCTAATTGCATTGTAAAGAGATCTTTTAAAAAAAGACGATCCATTTTTATTGCAATTTTTTGAGATTTATTGCTGTTTAATAAAACCACAACTTAAAAATAAAACGATTTTGTTTTAGACATGAAAACAAAAGTGTTATAAACTATAAATAAACAAGAATAACCAGATTTCTAGCGCTTCTCCACTAATAACAATAATATAAAAACAAAGCAATGAATCACTAAAAGACAGAGCTTTTAAAACAAGTTCGTTATGTTTATCAAAGAGAAAATGTTAACATGATAGTTTTCCTCGACGCAAGGGTTTACTGTTTACCAAAGGAAGTGAGTTAAAAACTGATAAACGCCGTTTTAAGATAATATTACCACACACGAATATAAACAGTGACATAATACGTATGAAGGTGACAAACCAGGCAGGCAGACTATTTAATAAACTAATCAATTATAAATCAATAATAAAAGATAACACATCATTAGCTGTTATAATGCTGATGAATGAAATCTCAAAACAAGATAATAATGCTAGAAAGTAATTACCGCGTGTGGTCTGTTGAAACCGAAAGAAATAAATATCGACATTAAACCCTTCAACAGTCATTAAAATAATAGATAATGATCACTCACCGTCGCTTTTTCCATGATCACTGCTTATCTTAACCAAGATCCCAATCACCGGTGTCTATTTGACCATCACTCAACTTTCACTAGGATCACAAAACCGGGACCTTACATGACGTATCCGAAAATCCTTAATTTTCATGACACTGTAGTTTCAAAAATCACCATTTACAAATCTAATAACGACGAAGCATAGTACGTGCAATTTCCCCGGCGAACGTGAGGGAACAACAGCGGGTATTGCACGAAAAAGTCGACGGTTCCCACGTGAGAGAAATGCGCGGGCTTTCAACAATGGTAGAGGCTGCGCGCGAGTCGAAAGGTGGGCAAAAAGCGAATGAGCTCAGTCGCGGCGAGCTCCAACGAAGTTTAAGCGGGGGAGTCGCTTATCCTATACCTGCTGACCCATTTCACGGACCCAATGAAAGTGAGATTATTAAGGACCCGTTTGAGGGTTTGATTCAATTAGACCTTTAGAATTAAAAAAATATGACATAGGTTTTACGTCAGTTTCTTATTGGGTGAAGGTTAGCTGCGATTATCAATTTAAGTGTATATAAAATTTCAGGTTTATTTCATTCTGGTTTTGTATTTTTATATATTTTGTGAAAACTGAATAATTTGCTATATCATTTACATTCACATTAATTAAACTAATAATTTTGTACAAATAGACAAATATTACTCTAATTTAAATACAATTTTCCCAAATATATTTCCCAAACAGAACTAAACCTAATGATCCTTTTTAAGTTATCTACATGGTCGGCAATAGTAACAAACCTTTTTTTAGATGACCACAAGATGATGTAATGGTTTAAAAACATGTGAGGAATGCACTCAACATTTTAGTGATAGTTTTTTTTTCTCTAATGCCTACAAATTGGTAATTTTATTAGAACCCAAAAAAATAAAATACCTTTATATATATATTTTTATACCAATGTTAAGCTGATCTGTCTGATGTTAAGGCAGAGTCCGGTCGGCAGAGAGAGGAATGTCTGCAGGCTTCTGCAGCAGTCACCTCGCAGATGATCTCTAGTTTTCGGTTCTGAATGTAGGAGACTGACGTAACCGAACTGGGTTGAAAGTCCCTGAACAAAGTTTTTTTAAAATTGTAGCTCGGTATGTGGCAACACTCCGCCTGATGTAAAGCTAGAGTGCGGTCCATGAATGGATACGACTGCTACTACAGAGAAATCTCTACAGGCAGCAGTCGCCTCCACTATGCCGGCTGCCGGCACTACGAGCATGTACCATCTAGATTGACAGTGCACACTCCTCCCGTTATACCGGGCTACTTTCAAACTATTCCCTTAACGCGACAGGATCACTTCACGGGTGTTACATTCGGAAGTAGTACACCACCCCAGGACGGCATCAGTCTGCCTATCACTCTATTTGAAAAAACAAAGGTAAGAAAGATAATTTAAAATAGTGGATTGGATAATTAAAGCCCTTATCTATGATTTTGGGTTAGGGGGCGATTCGCACGAATTGAACTCGCCCGAATGGGCGAATCGCCTACTTTTAAAAATTAATTAAATTTTAGTAGGCAATTCGCACGAATGTAAAATTTTCGCGTGCGAATCGACCCCTTCAAAAATAAGTAGTAGGCGATTCGCACACAACGCGTTTTTTTGAATAAAGTGAAGAAAAAAAGTACAGTAACGCACAAAAGTCATACGACTAAAATATTTTTAAATGAAATAAGACACATAATATCCATAATTTTTTAAATTATTATAAACCTCTCAATTACATAATATCACAAACAAATCATAGAATCAAGGGCTTGTAATGTCTTACATCATCCTACATCTAAATAATTAAAAGTAATAATAAACACAAAATCACAGTATTATCTTATAATCAAAAACTTACTATTTATAACCAAATACTTATCAGGCGAATGGATTTTATATATGAATTATTTAATTTCTTAATTTTTCAATACAAAGAGGCAAATCAATTTCATCAGAAACAAACTGCATTAGAACAATTTCAATTCTTTTTTGATGTCTTATTCTCTCAGGACTTTTTATTGAAACGTACTGCTTTTTGTTATAAACTGCTTATAATATTCGGAATCCTTTTGCACAACTTTCAAAAATGAGGCTATATTGGGTTTTAGTTTTATCATTCTATTAAAACATGCCATAGAAACGAATTATTTATTTATTTGGAAAATTTACAGGTGCAGTGTAGAGGAGATTTTATATTTAAATTGATCATAATAATATCACTGCACCCTAAAATAATTTTCACTGTGTACACAAATTGGTGGAGTGAACGCATACAAAAAAGGAAAAAAATAAAATAGAATTAATAAAAACAGATAAAAAAGAAAAATAATAATAAAAAGGAACAATAAAATGAGTGTTACATCATTGCCTGTCACACCTACACCCGAATATCGAAACGCGAGATAAATTAGAACTAATATTAATTTATTGTTATAGGGCACTACTGGTACTGCACTGTCTCATTAAAGTAAAAATTATGTATTATATATATTTTAAATATTAATTGTAATAAATAATTTAAATAATAAATTATTAATTTTCGATTTATGTCAACGACTGTACTTTTACTTTTTTCTTCATTAAAATACATTGTGTGCGAATTGCCTACTACTTATTTTTGAAGGGGTCGATTCGCACGCGAAAATTTTACATTCGTGCGAATCGCCTACTAAAATTTAATTAATTTTTAAAAGTAGGCGATTCGCCCATTCGGGCGAGTTCAATTCGTGCGAATCGCCCCCTAACCCATGATTTTTTATACTAAAATGTTTTTTTTGTCCCTATCAGTCCCACTTTTATCTGACTAAGTAGTATAGTTAAAATTGAAATAAGTTAACGACTCAGTGTCAAAGCGCAATTTCCGTGTATTGTCCGTGTTGTTCCGATTACACATATATCAAAAGCTCATACGTAAATAAATATGAAAACTGCGTGTACTTCCGAGTTAAATGAGTAATGTTAACTTTCTATTAACATAATGAACAATACAAGTTAATTCTCATACTTTGTTGTTTAGTTAATAATTGTAGGGTCGTAAATTGTAATTGTTTCCACTTTGGAATATTTTTATTCGGTTTACTTATTATTTATAGACAGGCAGATTAGCGTTTTTGTTATCTTAAAATTACTTAAATAAATATAATAAAGATGAAGAAAGTATAATAAAGTTGGATCCCTACCTCCGCTCAGGATGACATTCTGTGCATGTAGATTTTTTCTAATCAATTTTCATAATTTATTATTAAAATTATTATTACATTAAACTTGAAATAGAATCCTCTTTCCTATAACATGGAATCCTCCAAGCGCAGTGTGAAGAGGCATCTCATCAAGCCGGCATAGCGGACGCGACTGCTATCTGCAGATCCCCTTCTCTGACAGCAGTTGCCTCCGTTCATGGATTGCACTCTAGCTTAACATCATATGTGCGGTCATATGACGTGCTAAAATAAAAAAAAAACATCTCTTTTGCGCACGTACCAATGCTATTCAACAATTTTTTTTTTCTGTTTAATTTTTCCAAAAAAAAAACCAAAAAAAATTGTTATAAAACATTAACAAAGGATAATGAATAAGAATATACTATACAAAAATCAATATTTATCAGTTTGTCTTATATTCGTCGCTATTTATATTTATTTATATTATTTATTTATATATTTGAAGTAATATTAGATACAGTTCAGTTTCCAGATCCAGATGAAATAAAGGATTTTTTAAAAAATCGCCTTTTATGCATGTTACCTATTATCCTTATTATAATCCTTATAAATCTTTAAAACGACGTCTCACAAAAGATCTTAGCTATTCAATTGCATAAAAATTACGTTTAATTACGAGTAAGTAGACCTATTATATATATAACATTATCGAATTTCTTAACAAAAAATTATAAAATATAATTATTTCCTACATTTTTGGCTTATTGAATGTTAAAATTATGAAATGTTTCACGGTTGATTTCAATGGTTAATTAGTTCTAATTATCTATCAGGGTCTAGTGCAAAAATAATTACCTACACCTAAATCCTACTATTCACGGAGGCATTCAAGCCACTTTATAATGCAAAATCACCTTTATTTTATTAGTTATAACGACTTTAATTGCTTAATTTGTATTCAACATTACAATGTTACGAATGTTTATGCGTTTCAACAAATTGGATGCGGAAGAAATGCGTCCGACAGCTGTTTCTTATGCTTTCGCATGTCTTTAACTTTTTTTCCAATGTTGCACGTGATATTTTCCATGATTTAAAAAAATATATAATAAATTTCGGTTTATATAGTCTAATCTAATGACCACATTCCACGAAGAAGACATATCAATTTACAGAATACTAAAGTCTTAATTTGTAGGGTCTTAAACTTACTGGGGTTCAAAAAAAAAGAGGTGACGTTATGATACTCCCAACAAAAAGTAGCGAAACAAACGATGCAAAGAAAAAGAGATAACGACGGAGACATACAGATAATGGTGGAAGAAGACTAATGGTATCGATGACGGTGACGTTTTTTTTTTCATTAACTTCCTAACAACGTTAAATGGCCGAAGGACGTTTCAAAAATATCAGAAGGGATGTGTCATCTTTTTTAATACTTTTCAAAAACAATGCTACGTAATAAAAAGCGTCTTACAGCTTTCAAATAAAGTCATTCCATGCTATACTCATTTTACTGAGAAATCGTAAATTCAGAGTCGCTTGAACGGAATTTATATTTTAAACATTTTACTTTCGCAAAATATCTTTATTCTGTTCGAGTAACAATAATAATGGTGCCAGCAATAGAAACTACTGAATTTTCCCTCTATTTATATGTTAAATGTCTTCTTATTTTACCTCCTAAGGAGTATTTAAGTACAAGGATTCTTGAACCCTTTTCCTTGCTTTGCCTACCGTAAACAATTGCTTTTAATGTTGACACTAAGCTTGTGTTAGGCACTAGGCGGTCAAGATTTTTGGGAGAATATTTAAAATGATTAATTATAAATAAATCTGAAGTAACTTAACTAGATAATAATATAGTATTAATTGTGGTAAAAAAAAACCAGCAGTGGGGCTGAATAGTATGGTGATCTGAGCATCCGGGCACAAAAAATATTAAATGCGCATTAATTTTTCTCTGTTAAATAACTAATATAATTCAACAGTTTTAATGGGGTTAAAAAAATTAACACATTTTGTAATAATTCAGTTTAGTTATTTATTCATAGCGTGTCCGATATTGTCGATATCGTCTGATATCGATCGTTTGAATGGAAGTCGCGTAGTAAAGAACTTTAACTGAGGCAATCTCTTTAAAAATCTAAGTTAATACTTATTACATTTTCTTTTAATATGTATAACGTAATTTTTATTTGAAAAATTTTTTTTTGAAATTTTAAGGAGCTTAATTTTACAATCTTCCTAATTAATATTTAATATCAGATACACATAAGTTAATCGTAAAATTAACAATTAATATAAAACAATACCACATTATCGTTATTTGCATTTAAAGTTTAATACGCTTGTAATAATATGCACTCGGGTGCCCGTATGACCCACATTTTTTTGTTCTATACGTAAATTACACTTATTAATTGATAGTCGCTATGGGTCCCACCACTATCAGGGTCTGTTCCGGAGCGCTAGAGTGAAAGCAGATTGTGCATTTTTACAACAGATATGAATAGAGTCATGTTGTATATATTTTTTTATGTTTCATTTTAAATTATTAAATTGTAAAGTTATTAAAACTAAACTCTAGAATTTAAAATAAATTGTGAATTCTTTTTATTAATTCTGTAATTATTTCTAAATTACAATGCACTTGGTGGCATTGAGACAATAAGTAACTTCATTGGGAACGCTCCCAAGAACTTTTCCTGAAGACAGACGTAAGTTACGCTGTGCTTATTGATTGCTGGAAAATAATCTTTACCACATTGGATTAGGGTAGAATATTCTTTGGTGCTCTTGGTAGTAGTTACTGCCGGTTTGAATTTGGATGATTAGCAAGACAAATTTGACCTTGATTCTGCGGTATGGGAGCTGACTCTCGACGTTCATTGTGTGGTCTTCATTCACTTTTTACATGAAGGTGTGATAGCATCACGCACTTGACTACCTTTTGCTTTATTGACTTCAACTGAGAGAATTCACGTCTTATTTCTATATAAGCATTGTGCATCACAAAAAGTATATTGATAAAAAAAATGCAATACAAAAAACTTACGAATTCATGCCTCTTTTTAAGTTAAAAAATAAATTGTCACTATTTGTGTATTTGGATTCAAAGTTTTCAATGTTTTGTAGTGAGTTATTTCATTTGATATTTATTTATTGTGTTATATTTACGGAAGGAGCTGTTTTTAAAATTCAACCTGTTAATAAATCTACATACTTAGTGACGAGTTTCCCAGAATTTGATTATCCAATTGCAAGGGAAAATCACTTTTTAAATACAGGGCCAACTTATGAAAAAATAAGAAGACCAGTTAATGCAGTTAAAATATCTGCAGAATTGATAGCCAAATATCGCGAAAATTATTTTCGTACATTTACACCTCTAAATAAAGCCTTTTCTTATTTGCCAAATAATTCTTTAAGTAGAAATACCCCGAAGTACGAGAATAAAAAATTTGAATATTCAATAAACCTAAAAATAGCGAGGAGACTTGCATCCGCTTTAAGAAAAGAATTAGAATTAACTAATCTAAAGCAAAAAGAAACAGGATCAAAACGGCGAGGAAACAATAATTAAATAACGAATAAATAAAATATAACATAAAATTGTTTATTTTTAACTTGGACAAACATAGTCTAATTCACAATATGTAGTCGCAGGATTATACGCACCGATTTCACACTTCTCTGGTATTGGGTTCGCATCAGCTTTCAAGCAAATTAGATATCCTGTACAGTCTTGTGAATTAGGATCAGCCACATAATCATTACCTGTACAAACTACTGCTGATTCTGGTACAGGAGTTGTCGCCTCCGGTGTTGTTGTATCGGGAGCATCCGTTGGATTTGTCGTATCACCATTGCATTCGTAATTCTCTGGCGCAGTACATTTCGCTGTATTCGGATTAAATACAGAAGTTGTAGGACATGTATATTCGTATTTAATATACTTCTTATTTGCAAGATCATAAACGCAAAGAATGTATTTCTGGCATGCGTCGTCTGAAACTGGAAAACGGCCTGCAGCGCTACAATCTGATGATGGAGGATTTGTTGTGGGAGCATCAGTTGTTGGAGCATCTGCTGATGTCGTAGGTGGATCACTTGTTGTACTTGAAGTGTCAGACGGAGTCGTACTATCTGAACCACATTTATAATTAGTTGGATCTGTACATTTTGCTGTGTTTGGATTAAATACTGAAGTAGTTGGGCATGTATATTCATATGCTATAAACGTTTTAGATGAAAGGTCGTATACACATAGAGTATAATTCTTGCAATTAGGGTCTGAATCCACTGGAAATCTTCCTGCTTTTGTGCATTCTGGGTCTGATGGAGGAGGTTTAGAGGTCGGAGGAGGTTTAGAGGTCGGAGCAGGTGTAGTAGTTGTTGTTGTAGTACTTGTTGTTGTAGTCGTTATATCAGTTGTGTCGGCTGCCGGAGTTGTATCTGGATTACCACAGTCGTAGTTATTCGGTGCGGTACATTTCGCTGTATCAGGATTAAACACGGATGTTGTAGGACATTTGTATTCATAACCAACATACGATGAATTAGATGAAACGTATACACAAAGAGTGTAGTTTTGACAGGTCGAATCAGATGGATCAGGAAATCTTCCCGCCTTATTACAGTCTACTGCTGCTTGACTACTCCATGACGCGTAACTGACCTGAACACAAATTAACACTATTTTAAAGTTATTATATTTAATTTAATAATAAATTAATGAGTACATACTATTATGAAAAATAGACATAAATGAGTGTCCAAGATTTTCGTCTTCATTTCAAAGTAGTCCAAGGTGATACTTGTAGTCTCATTTCAGATTTTGGATTTATATATGCATATTTTATAGCAAGATTAAGATTATAAGATACACTAATCTAATTAATACATTATTACGCTGTAAAAAAAATCTTATGATGTTACCTACTCCTAATCCGTTTCACAGTTTAATTACTTCTTTTACGGTGACGAGGTCTCAATTTCAAATTTTCTGAATAAAATACGCACAAATTGATTCCTATTAGTTTACTTACAGCAGTACTATTTATCAAAACAATCTTAATTTTCCGTTATTTATCATAGAAAAGAATGAAAATAGTAAATAAAATGAAGATAACGTCGTTCTTCTTGTGTACTCCTACCTACCTACATACATAGTTGACTCAATTATAATAATCGTTGTCACAAGACCGCTATTCAACGTATCTGATAAGAACCAATAATATCACGAAACATTCTCTAGGAGATTAAGTCATAATGTTAATTTAAACAACTCTATTTTATCTAACTTCATTTAGTGTAGAACCACATCTATATCGATACTTCGAGTTTTTTTACTACCTTCTTATTTGGGAAAAATAATTCCTTTCTTTTTTATTTTCTGAAAGCATCTAATATTTTAATCATAAGTCCTTTGAATTATGTTTTTCTAATACCGTGAAATTATTGGGCAAAAACTAAAAGATAGGAAATTAGGTACGACATGCGACACGTGATATCTATCTAACTAAACAATACTTAATTACAGTATAAAAGATAATCGCCAGTATTAAATCCATTTGTAAATCCAATTCTAATATGCAGGCGAGTATGCACGTCAGTTGAAATATGAAGACAGTGGTATTTGTAATTCTTGTAAGTTTGTAATAGATAATTCATAAAAAAATATATATTAAACACATAATATGTTTATGTTTCCATAAATAATAATAAATGTATTTTTTTAGATTACACACAATATTTAGAATAGTTACGGACAATTTTGCAAACAAGCTGGACGATTTGCAAACATTTCAGACGCATCATGTAAAACCTACTATGTTTGCATCTATGACTCTTCTAGAGCCCTATATCATATTTACAACTACAACTGTCCATAAACATCAATCTTCAATCCAAACACAGCTAAATGCACGTCCACTACGAACTACAAATGTGTAAGGACCGCAACAACTTCAAAACCAACAACAACAGCTCCATTTACTTGTACTAAGGTAGGAAGATTCCCAGACACAAACGACTCTACGTGTAAAAAGTACTTTCGCTGTATTTACGATCGGAAAGATTCAATATATCATATTCAAAAATATGTTTGCCCTGGAACTTCAGTTTTTAATCCAAATACTGCAAAATGCACAACACCAGGTACCAGTACAATAGCTACCACACCAAATCCTACTTCCCAAATTACTACAACTCTGAACGTTGATAGTACTACAGAAACTACCACTGTAACTCCAGCTGCAAAAACGGAAACTTCAACACTAACAGAAATTACCACAGTACCATCTACTGTGGTTACAAGCACAGATACTACAATTGACCCACAAACTACCACTGTAGCTTCAACTGCAGAAACAGAAACTTCAACTGCAGAAACGGAAACTTCAACATTGACTGAAATTACCACAGTACCATCTACTGCGGTTACAAGCACAGATACTACAACTACAAACCCAGAAACTTCAACTGCAGAAACAGAAACTTCAACTGAAGAAACGGAAACTTCAACAATGACTGAAATTACCACGGTACCATCTACTGTGATTACCAGCACAGATACTACAAATAACCCAGAAACTACCACTGTAACTTCAACTGCAGAAAAAGAACTTCAACATCGATCATTACTTTTTAATATCCCTAATAAAGTTTAAATTGTATTTATTTATCGCTAGTAAGGTATATGTTATTATTGTAACAATAGATATATGGTTGAAAGCAATAAAGGAAAATATTTTCAACTGAAGTAGTTACAACACTAATACCTATGTATATTTACTAATTTATCTCGCACGTCTAATGCAAAATGTAACCAACCTTATGTCTAACAAAATATAAGATTTTATTGTAACCAAGTGTAAGTGCGTAAAGACGTTATTTATGCCGTTGTTTTAACTTTTAAAACATTAGAGTTTTAAATAAACTCTTATTGTAAAAATGAAACAAGTATTATTATTTGTTATTACATTAGTAAGTATACAATTTATATTTTTAATTAACTATATTTATATCTATATTTTATAGTTTATACATAATTATATAGTCAAAACGCAAATTCTAACTAATAAATTGATCGCGTCGGCGTAGAAAAGTGGAAAACACGAAATTGTGTATCCCGGGTTCAAATCCCGCTCAATCTAAAATTATATTAGGTTCTAATACTTTTAAAGATATTATATAAGTTTTAATATTAAAATTATACACTTTCAGAGCTACATCTTCGGTCCTAGTACATGCTGCAATATTTCCGGCCAATTTCTAAATGAGAACATTCCAAATTGTCGTGGCTTCGTAATGTGTGTTTCTCTATCGACGGATTATCCAGTTTATTCAAAAATTGAATTAGATTGCTTCAACGAATCCTTCTTTAATCCATTGCAACAAATGTGTTCAAATTCCACAAATTTTTTGTGCACCAACGAAAATATCGATTACGATTGCAAAGAAAACGGCACCTTTGAAAATGTCAATAATACGGACTGTGTTTCATTTGGAGGTTGTTATTTGACCCGTTTTAATACACTATCTGCAATGTTATTTACTTGTATAGAAGATCATGTATTTAATCCTATTCTTAATCAATGTGTGCATAAAACTGAATATAATTGTCCCAGAATTCCAGCTGGCGTTGATGTTACTGATACCACTGTAACCACAGTTAGTATGACAACTAATTCAGCAATAATATGTGAAATTAGCGTTATAAGCTTTGTTGGGAGTATTTTTTCATTACTTTTAGGTTTAAATTAGGTAAAATTACTTATTAAAATAAAGAATTAGTTTTATTTATCGACTACTGATTTCGCCTATTCCAATTTAACATTTCCTTCATATTTTAAACGTAGAGACAAACCATTGTGGTTTATTGGCGTATTGTTAAAATTGTAAAGTAACTAAATACTATGAATAAACATTTATTATTATTATTAGATATATCAATTATTTTAAATAAGTCAACAGTAACAGAAACAAAACAAAAAATATTTAAATATTACTGATTGAATTTATATACATACAAGTTGCTATCCTACATTAATTTATTTAATTTACCAAAATTAATTAGATTCATAATTTTTCAATCAAATTAGGTTGCATTGTTTAACTCCTTTGCCATAATTCAAATGTCTTCGGATGAAATTTTTAAATCCATTGCGTTCTATAGTTTTTAAAAATAAAACATAACCTAAAATATCCGTGGAAAGAGGTTGTTTACAGATTTTCATGAGTCTTATTTATTGTAATTTATTAATATAAGCAAGAAAATGTATACCAATATCGCATTACAGAGGTATTATATTAAATTTTAGTTGAGTGTATGTCATTACATATGCTCTCGGTCTTTATTTACATCATTATTTTTGTAGATATTGGGGTCGATTAGCTTCTATATGTCGCTATTCTACGGCCATTGAGGGTCAAAAACTACCTGAACTTGGTAAATCAATAGATGGAATTTCACCGCCACCTAGAATCCCTCGAGGACCTACAGATATTTTGCAAGCGTTAGCAGCAACTGTTGGCAGCGATCCTACCGCGGCGCATTACAAGTACCATGTTTATTATTGATAGTGTTACTATTTTCTTACAAGGAAAGTACTAAACCATATAATTTTAATACATTTTAGGTACTATGATGACCCATACCTTATACCATTGTCAAACTTTCGTAAGAGGTCGTATGCACTCTCCGCCGAGGCCGGAAGGAAAGCTGCAGCATGGATAAGAGATGAACATGCAGAATGGTTCACTATGAGAGTCTGGGATCCTCCGTTGAGAATGAAAACACCACATTTTAATGCTGATCCTAAAATTCCTGCATTTGCACCAAAACCTATTTATAATGATGAAAGCCAGGTTCACATTTCTTTAATATTTAACACTCACTGATTTCTCTCAAAAATTTATACATGGCCACATAAATCACCAACATGTGGGCAGAGTGTGGGTTTGATCCCCACCACAGCTTAGCCTGTTGTGTACACATTTAATTATAAATAATAATACTCCTTAATTTTAATCAGGACACATGGGGAAAGTAATATAGATAATAAGAGCGGCCGTGGTCTAGCGGTGAGACGTGTGAACTCACGATCGATGAGACCCGTGTTTGAACCTCGCTAAAGATGATGGTAATTTGTCCAGTCTGCCGTCCTGGGGTAGTACCGCCACTTTCGAATATAACACCCGTGAAGTGACATGGTACTAGATGGTACATGCTCGTCTCCTCAAGCCGGCATAGTGGAGGCGACTGCTGCCCGGACAGGTTTGTCTGTAGTAGCAGTTGTTTCCATTCATGGACCACACTCTAGCTTTACATCAGGTGGAGTGTTATCACATGCCAAGCTACAATTTAAAAAAAAATTAATTTGATTACTACAATGTGATTTCAATGACATTCGGCTCACCAATTAATGAAGGCAGAGGTCATCAACACTAATTGTGTACAATAACATTTTTAGGTAACAGTAGATGATTTAAAATATACAATAAACAATGGATTAGTTGAGGATTCAATAAAAGTATACCAACTGTTGGGTGGTTCGGAAAATATAAGTGAAGAGTTAAAATTATCATTACTGCAGTTATTATGTTTTTATAATGAAAAGGAATCTGATTCTTTAGAATGGATGGAGGAGAAATGGTTTGCAGCTGTCACTCACGATAGACAATCTGCTACATGGAAGTTAGTCATAACATTTTTTCTTATTTACTTTGTTTTATTATTATTATTAATTAATTTTATTTTTTTTATTATTTTTTTAAAATGTTTTATTGAAAGTTTACTAATATATATATGACATTAAGATACTAAAAAGTACTTTAAAACCTCATTATTCCCGTTAAATCTGATTATTTTTTTTAAATTGTCATATTCTTCCAAAAAAAAAAGATACGCAATTGAAACAAATAGTTCACACGTTGACAGCCAACTACAAGATAAACTCGTAGATTGTGTTCTTTTCTAGGACGCTAACTGCGAGTTATCTCGTCCTGTGTTTACGTGCCATTTTTGTGCAGTTACGATTAAACTCTGAATATATCAGTGCTAATATCGATAGATGGCTTCTGGGAAAAGAACAGAAAATCAATGCTGGCTTGCATGAACAGAAAAACAAATCTCACAATCAAAATCTTTATTTATCTTCTTGCTAGATGTGCCGCAAGAACCCCGTTGGGGCACTCTAACAAACTTATTCACTATATTATACACTTATTTACTTATACAATACTAAGCTGACCCGGCAAAATTCGTACCGCCTCAGAATTTTATTTCTGAACAACGGGACGAACATTAAATGTTTGACATTCAAAACCAAAGGAATACTATATTCCAAGCATTTTTTTCATATTTACTCTCCTTTTAAACCTTCCCTGGACTTCCACAAATAATTCAAAACCAAAATTAGCCAAATCAGTACAGCCGTTCTCGAGTTTTAGCGAGATTAACGAACAGCATTTGATTTTTATATACATAGATTATTGTATAAGTATTATTTATTGTTAGAAAAAAATTCACTTGGGTTAAAAAAAACTTTTCTCTAATAAAAATCTTTTTAATACACTAATAAATTTATAGTAACTTGGTTTTTCATGATAACTATAGAATTAGAGTTTTTAATAATTAATGTGATTAAATGAAATTGTCATTTTTGACCGGATTTCTGAAAATTGTTAAATAATAATAAAATAATAGAAATATTTAACTTTGGCGCTCCATAACTTATGAGTGACAATTAGTTACGATTGTTTTCATCTCTGATTACCTCTGCGCCATAGAGGTTATTAACAGTAACAAGTTGTTTGTTAATAGGCTAGGAGGTCTATCTGAACGAATCTTCAATTCACTGGAGCCCAAAACACCTGAGGCTTATTGTTCAATAATACAAGGAATGGCTAAATATTATCAAGTGAGTATATCTTTTATAACTTCTTACACTATCAATACTGAAAAGTTATTGCTAGGTTTTTATTATTATCTTTTTTAAATAAATCAAGCTGCAATGTCATAATTGCTAAGAAATACTTAAATCTCATCAGGTATAACTTCAGGTTCACTGGGATACCATCTTTCAACTTTTTAAACTGTAAAATAAAGATATTGGTTATATTTAGTAAATATAATATACACTAAAGTTAACCAGTATCTTTATTTTATATAAATGTGAAGTTAAAAAGTTGTTTAAATTTATTTCTACTAATCTATTTTTTTTAAATCTCATTGTTTAAAAAATCATAGAAATGATACATTCATTTTCCCTCAGTATTGTGTGTCGCACAATTGACAAATGGAATCCTTGGATCCTTCAAGCGGAGAGCTCAGGCATTACGCTGGCAACTGGAGCCACCATGTATGCGATTCTCTTGTCATCAGTGTGTCTGGCCTAACAGAAGGTGGAGTGTGGTCTCATGTTAGATTATTTAAAAAAATTGTTTCCAGGCTGAACGCGCCCATCAACTAGAGCAAGAAGCAATGGAGAAAGACATTAAGCTCTCAACATCGTGTTACAATGCACTTCTCGCGTCTATTGGATTCTTATTTGAAGGGACTGCGTTGAGAATTGAACAGCTTGAATCTAAGTTGCGGCATATGATTGATCAGGTGTGAATTTATATCTAGGAGAGATAAAGTAGAAACATTTTAATGCATGGTCAAAAAATCTGTGTACAACGTGGAGGACGACGTCGGTTCGATTTCCACCTCAAGAGATCTGTGCGCTGCAATTTTTTTTCTGATTATTTTTAGGGTATTTCCCCAAATTCTGGTACATTAACAGCATGCCTAAAGTCTCTATCAACCTGGGGCAGTAGTCGTATACTACAAGACAAGGCTTTACAATTAATTATGGACTTTAAAAGCATCGGAATACAACCAGGACTCTCCGCCTATTATTATGTTCTTTGTCTATTTTGCAAGGAAAGTAAGTATATTGTTTATTTGAAACCACCACCATTAATATTTTTTTTATTGTAGCGCAACATGACAACACTCCGCCTGACGTAAAGCTAGAGTGTGGTCCATGAACGGGACTGCAACAGCTGCCTTCGCTCTGCCGGTTTCAGGAGACGAATGTGCACCATCCGAATTGACAGTGCACACTCCTCTCGTTATACGACTACTCCTCTTGTCTACCTCCAAACTGATCCTGAAACGCGACAAGGTGGTGGTGGTGGTACTACCCTAGGACAGCAAACTGGCCTAATGAACTGGTCTCATCGATTGTGAGTCCACGGCCTTTCTTAACATTTTTTTTATATTTATTGTAGCTCGACATGTGACAACACTCCACCTGATATAAAGCTAGAGTGCGGTCAATGAATGGAAACAACTGCTACTACAGAGAAACCTGTACGGGTAGCAGGCGCCTCCACTGTGCCGGCTTGAGGAGACGCGCATATACCATCTTATATTGACAGTGCACACTCCTCTCGTTATACCTGGCTACTTTCAAACTATTCCTGAAACGCGACAAAGTCACTTCACGGGTGTTACATTCGAAAGTGGTGGTACTACCCCAGGACGGCAGACTGGACAAATAACCATCATTAGTCTGCCTACCACTCTTTAATAGGCACTGAGCAACCAAAGTACATATAACAAAGTTACATTGGTACCGGTCAGAATTAGCGAGGTTTGAACACGGGTCTCATCGATCGTGGGTTGACGCGTCTTACCACTAAACCACGGCAGCTCTGTATGTAGTAGCATGTATTATATATAGTTTGTGTTCTTATTTACCATCGTCCAGGGAAAGGGAAGAGAAACTTCTATAATGTAAAAATAGTTGAGGTTTTACTCACAGTATTAAAATATTTGTTTACGTTTGCAGCCTGCACTCTAGCTTAACTTCAGTTGGAATGTTGTCATCTGCTGAGCTACTTATAAAAGAAAACTTTTATATTACAGGAGGTCCCCGTGTCGATATTTTATCATCAATTCTACATGATTTGGAAAAGAGACCTTCGCTCGAACCGCAACACCCGACTGACACTAACTTCTTCATAACTGCAATGGCCATTTGTAATGATCATTTAGAGGTAAATATACTTTTATTTCTTATTATCATCATTATTAGCAGCAGTCCTTTCTCTCAGCCCACTCCTCAGCACTCTACCTGAGGCAAGAGTTCGCGACACCGTAACTGGCCTCATTTGATCGTCTGATTGGTGGAGACGTTAGGCTAACACGGCGTAGTTGTAACCCCGTACTTAGTCCTCTGAAGTAAAACTAGAATGCGGTCCACGAACGGAAACAATTGCTACTACAGATAACTGGAAGTGACCTAGTCGCGTTTCAGGATCAGATTAAAAGAAGCCACGTATAACGGAAAGAGTGTGCCCTGTCAACATAGACGGTGCGCATTTGTCTCAATCTAGCATAGCGGTGGTGGCTGTTTCCTGTAAAAATTTCTTTGTGATAGCAGTTTCCGTTCATGGACCGCACTCTAGCTTTACATCAGGAGACGTGTTCTCATATGCCGAGCTACAATTTTGTTTTTTTTTCTAGGACATGGCTTTAGCTGAAAGGGTACACAGGCTCCTAATGAAGGATAATAATTACATACTAGTTGGTGATGCATACAAGGAGAGCATTTATTATAGGCATTTAGTGACTATAGCTTGCAAGTAAGAACATAATTACATTACATTGGTACCGGTCAGAATCTAGCAAGGTTTGAACAAGGGCCTCATCAATCCACGGCCGCTCAAACATGCCACTGAACCTCGTCGACTAGAGGACCACAGTCCACGGTAGCCCCCGTCGCCGTAAATATGGGGTATACGTGTAGTTTTTTGAATAGTAATCCGGCATGTGGTCACATACCGCTAGAGTGAGATCCACAGGCATCAGTCACCTCCGCTATGTTGGTTTTTTATACCTGGCTATTTCTATCCTGCTTCTAAGGGCAATGGAACATTCAGATAATTTTTTAACATTTAGTTTTTATTAATTTTCAGACGAGCACCATTAGAAAATACATTACAATTATTAGATGAATTAATTCCAAATATCTATGTACCAGAACCGAGTGTTATGGAAAAGGTAACTTTATTTTAATGTCGTTAGCAGTTCCCTCCACTATGCCGGCTTGAGGAAACAAATGTGCACAATTCATATGGGGCATACTTCTCTCGTTATACCCGGATACTTCGCCAAGTTGATATCAAAACACAACTTCATGGGTTTCACACTTGAAAGTGGTGGTATTATCCCAAGACGTCTGCCTACCGTTTACTATTCTTTAATTTTTCGGTTTTTTAGATCATAGATACATTAGAAGTCGGTGGTGCTGGTGATCGTTTAGCCCAGGCGTGGTCACAGCTGGTCATCTTTGGTTTAGCTAAGCGTACTAATCTTGTGGAGAAAGTGTTAGATGCTATGTGTAACTGCTATGAATTCCAAGGTAAGAGTACAATTTACAGGTGATAATATTGTCTATGAAGTATTGCTTGATCACTAATCTAGGGATAAAGACACTATTTTTTGTCATCTTAAGTGCGGCCGTGGTCTAGCGGTAGGGCGCGTATACTAACGATCAAAGAGACCGTGTTCAAATCTTGTTAAATTCTGACCGGTACTATGTTATATGTACTTTGGTCGCTTGGCTATAGGCATTTCATAATTGCGTACGTAACAAATATAATTTTTATATAATTATTTCCTCATTCATAGATGCCGATGTAAAACAAAAAATGTGTGCAGCTGCTTTGGATATTTTAAAATTTAACAAACAGTCTGAGGAAGAATTAGAACTTAAAGATGTTAGGACACCACCAAAAAGGTTAGTCTTAATTTGTATTTGAGATAGGTAAAGCCAATAGAAATAAAAATTTTATATATCCTATCCCTTAATTAACAATTCTGAACAGATTATCAGCTACAGCGCTGTGCAACATAATGGAGCTGTGCTCGACTGACGCGGACGGGAGTGATGAATGTTGGCCAATGATCGACGACGCATTAAAACGACTGCATAGCGGAGAAGCCACCGGTGCACCAACAACTCCGGCCACTTTGGCTACTGTGGCCACTAGAGCTGCCAGCGTCGGACAGAATTCCGTTGCTTCGGTGAGATTACAATTTGCTTACACAAAACAGTCAAGACGAGTCTCAGTCAAGTCAAAAATAGCATCAGTGACGTGGTGGAATCTTTACTATCACAGATGCATGTTCATGTAGATATGAGGTTTTTTTTTTATAATAGCTCGGCTGCCTGATGTTAAACTAGAGTGCGGTTCATTAACGGAAACGACTGCTCAGGCAGAGAAATTGAAGAGACTTTATTTATATTGTTATGTTCGTGGGGAGTACAAAATAATACACGACTTCGGTCTTCATACCAATTTATTGCATACGACACACAATAAAGTAGAAGCAGGAGTGGTACGATAGTCGCTGGATAGCCTTCAGTCGCTGTTCAGTATCACTTGTTATCGCAGGAGTTGCTTGTATCGCATCCAAAATAGGACTACTTTTTGGGACACTCTGGTGTCGGTATTTATACTAAAATAGGAGGAACTACTAACTTTTTACTAATTAATAATGTAACAGGTCACGCCACTCGCCAAGATGTTTACGCTACGCCGCTTATACGAGACCTTACTAGAAATTTCGACGCATGCTGTCTCTTTCGCACCCTAGGTGCACGTAACAATATTATTATAATTTTATTTTTTTATTTTAGGCAGCTGTAGCTTACCTAGCTGAATATGGTTTTGAAGAAGCATCTACAGCATCAGTGGAAATCTTATCGATGATGTTGAATAGAAGTCATGATGAAGTTTTAGAAATGTTAAGGCAACCACGAGCTGAATACGCTAAAAACTTGGATACGAGCTGTTTGGCTATCGTTGACGTTTATTTGTCGTTAGTATTTTAGTTTTGTAAATTACAGATAAATTTCTACAGTCAGCAGTTGCCTCCGCTATGCCGATTTGAAGAGACGAATATGCACCATCGAGATTGACAGTGCACACTCCTCTCGTTACTTAGCTACTTCCTAACTGTTCCCGAAACGTAACAAGGTCACTTTCACTGGTGTTGCATTTGAAAGTGGTGGTACTACCCCAGGACGGGTAAAATATCAAATCATTGCTGGCCTCTGTGACCTAGGCCTAGGTCGATTGTAGACTGCCCGGGCTCTTTATCAGCATTTGAACAGCTACGGCCGCTCGTTGTGCGTGAGGTGGTCCGCATCATTGCACTTCCCATTAATTGTCATTTTAAATGCTAGATTTGTTTTATTATTTAATTATGATGAAAATTTAATAGAAAAAAACATTCACTTCACGCATCCATTTCAGGTGATTTCTAAGCTAGTTTATTTCTTTCAGGACTGATGGTGCAACGAAAAAGCCTTCTCAAAATCTAGGTGCACATTCAAGCTCAAGTTCTGAAAGTGACAGCGAGACTTCCGACTCAGATGACGAGAGAAAAAAATAGGTTATAATATTTATTTTAATTTTTAAAAAGTAAGATAACATATTAAATTGATTTTAGAAATTGTTTTGTTTTAATTTTGACGTTTGTCAATACCAAATGTAACACCGGTAACGGTTCGGGATTAGATTAGAAGTAGGCGACTGTAATGAGTTGAGCAGGCATAGCGGGGGTGAACGCTGCCTTCAAACATTATTCTGTAACAGTTGACTACTTCCAAACTGTTTTAAAAATCTATGTATAAGTAAGAGTAGGAAATTGGGAAACGCAAAAAATGTAACGCTCGAAAATTTTACTCCCCCTAGCTAATAGGTCGGACAACCCCAATCAAAAGCATAACCGTAAAGCACAAATAATCATAAAATAACAACACAACAAAATTGCGACTTCTTTTTCCGGGCCCGGGTAAAAATTAAGTATCCGGATCCCACCCAAAATTACTTACCATCCCCCGATCGCCAAGTACGAGGTTGCATTTACGCGAGTACTCCCCGCTAATAGAATCACTTCATTTTAATACGACGATCAAGATAACATCGTCTGGGGCGAAAGCCAATCGACAATTGTCACTTGATCGAATCGAAAACAAAATATATGGGTCCCGATTACGAACCGAGCTCACCGTGAGTCACGGTCAACAGTAAACGTCCACTGTGTTTGTCCAATTACATTACAAAGCGAGCCGGAAGGAAGTCAGGTATCAGCGTTGCCAGACGTCCCGATTTTTAAATCAAAATTAAATGTTCCGCTTCTTGGACTTGTGTGTTTTGTGACGTCGGATGAGTATAAAGCTTACTGTAAACTGTGTAAAAAGAGTTACAATTTGTAATTCACTCTTCAGACTATTATTTGAAACCACATTTTTCTAACGAACACATTCCCCATACATTTTGTTTACGATATGTCAAATTTGTATGGTTATAACGGTTTGTTACGCAAACCGAAGAATTCAGAAACCGGCTATAAGAAGACTCAACTACCTAACGATAGGGTAAATCTGATTTAAAATATCATATTTTTATTAAAATACATTTTATATGGCTATTTTTGCTACCTATTGTCACGTAAACGTAATTTTCTCAAACACTTCTGATTATATATGTTTTTTACTATGTCCCGCTTTTTTCACTCAAAAAGTTCCGAAATCCCGACTATCCACCGCATATATTTTCAAATTAAAATAGACAGTTCTATTGAAATATGCGCTATTCAAACAAGAACAAAAAGCTTATAAATGATGCTAAATATTCTCACAATAGTATTGAATGTGTACTAATGATTGTTTTAACTCTAACATAATAGGAATGGTCTTCTATGACATATTACTTTTGACGTGGGACAGTTTTCTCCATTACTACAGTCAAACCTACTTAAACGGGCATTAGAGATCAAAATATTTATTTTCCTTCTTGCCAGATGTTCTGCAAGAACCCCGTTGAGGCACTGAAACAAACTTATAGATATACTTATACATTATTATTTTATATAAAAAATCACCTAAATTATAAAAACTTTTCTGCACTAAAAATGTCTTTAAAATAGTATAAATTTATTATAATTTGACTCTTCTTTTAGGTACGAGGTTTTTGATGATTTTTAAATTTTTAAAATTTTTAAGTACGAGATGACTTTTATTACCTCGACTGTGAAATAACATCGTCTGATTGGTGGAGAGGTCTCGCGTTACACTATCACGGCGTAAATGTAACCTCGTACTTGGTCCTCTGATTCTGATTTGCGACCACTGTGCATTAATGGGCCGAGTATGAGTTTACATTTACGATGTCACGGCGTTTGGTGAAATTCTTCACTTTACGCGATGACTTCGTAAATTTAAACTCATACTGAGGTTTCTGATATTGATCCATGAGCCTGTACGACTGCTGTACGAAGGAAGAACTAACGTGGGTCTACTACGAGTTTCATTGTTGACGAAAACGTTAATTTAATTCGTAAAGTTCGTACATACAGTGCCGGATTTAAGCATAGGCAACATAGGCAGTTACCTATGGGCCGCCACCACACCATAAAAAAAAAATTAAATTAAACGATAAAGGCTCAATAGAAACAAAAAAATACTGAGTTTTGTTTTAAATTTTGTGTTAGCCAACTTATTTATTTGCTCTCTTCTTTACCTTGACCTTAATAGAAACTTTCAACAGTTAACCACAAACGATTTGAGGGCCTCCACAACATGCTCTGCCTATGGGCCGCCGAAGTCTAAATCCGGGGCTGCGTACATACTTAACTGACAACACAATTGGATATATTAGATTTTATTAATGCGTAAAGAAATTAGAAAAAAAAACAAATGCGAGGAGTGTACCCTTTTTCTCCTCAAGTCAGCATAACAGGGTGACTACTTTCTCTGTGGTTTTTAGGCTAAAAACAAACTACATAAAATATTTAATTTTATCACGGATGATAATAAAATGTGGTTTGACTGTACTGTAAAGTCACAAGTAAGTGATAATTTATGATAATTGGAGAAATTCTGATGGTAACCAACTGACTATTTCCTTTTAGTTGCGATTTGACCTCTTCAAGGCTGACTAGTGAAAACTGCTGTTTTTTTGAAAATGTTTATTTTAACCAAAGCTTGTTTTAGCGTAATATTTGTATTTGTAAGTATACTTCATCTATTTTTTGCATAATAATAGAAATATAATAATAATGGTGCACATTCGTCTCCTCAAGCCGGCATAGCGGAGGCAACTGCTACCCGTAGAGATTTCTCTGTGATAGCAGTTGTTTCTGTTCTCTGCTTTACCTCACTCTAGCTTTACATTAATATTTTATATAATAATTAATTAAACATTTATTATTTATTTGGCACCTTAAAATGCAGAATTTAATATTATGAAATTATGATGAAAATTTAATTTAAAAAAAAACTTTCAACTGCCTGAGCTAGAGGTGAGAATCGAACCCACGTTATCCGCTATGCGTACGATTCCTCTTACCACCGAGCTACACAGACATTGACGCTTTACATGTCATTTTCGTTCTATTTAAATTATACTTTAATTAACATAACACCTACAGCTATTTTAATAAAGTACTTCTACAACCAAAAATATATATTATCCTTATTATGTACATAGAATTAAGAATTTAATAAACAAGGACAAGACCTACATTTATTATCAAACAATATAAATATTTTCAGATTATTCAAATGTCAACCGTACAAGGATTTTACAGTTACGGCCAAAAGCCTTTCGAATGCGGCCCCTACGGATTTATTTGCGAGACCCGCACTAAATTACGACTATGCGAAGGTGACCAATTGTACGGACCTAATTTCTTATGTCCAGCGAACACTGTCTGCAATGAAGACTCGAATGGCGTCTGTGAAGACACGTTGAACTATATTGAACCGGCCCTAAGGGGTATTTTACAATGTCATCACAATGAAAGATTAGCTGATCCAACTGTACCTGATTGCAAAGGATATATTCTTTGCGTACCGACAAAGAATCAGTTTCAAGCTATTAAATTTAAATGTACTGGCAACACAATCTTTAACGGTTTAACACGTACGTGTTCATCTCCACAAAAATATAAATGTCCGTTGAACAGTGACCATTCTTTACCAAACGCAACAGGAACGGTTCAATCCCAGAGAAGAACTGATTTAATTCATAGTGAAAATATCACGCCTAATGCATACAGACAAAGGCCTATTGATTGTAAAAATTATAAATTCTCTGTAAGACAAGAAGGCAATACACGTCCAAGAGTCGCATACTTTTGTCCTAAAAGGCCGGCTCCAGGACAAAGGACAACGCGATGTACAGTTTTTTCAAATCACTTCTGCCTAAATTTAGAACGGGATGATGAAGACCAATTCACTATCAGTACAGCGCACAGAAAGCCCAGAATGAGAGTACTTAATATTTGAAGTGGTTTTTCAAAATTAATCAAAAAAACCTTAATCTATATGTTCAAAAAACATGGGTCATAAAACTGCAGTCCCTCATCGGTCAATATTTTTGGTTTGGTCATAGCTTTTGTAAAAACAATCATAGTAAATTTGTGAAAATAAATAACAATTTTAATTATTTATTTTTTATTACAATTTATCGGTATATTCAAACACTAGAGTTTTTTTTTATTATTAAATTATTATGAAATTGCATCATTCTTTTTATTTCAATTTTATTTTTTATCATCGTAATTTAAAAAAAAGTTACTAATAGTATTAGAAAGTCAGATTATACGATTGTAGCAGTCTATAATTTGATAAAAGAAAGTAAATGCTATATAAAGGTAGTTTTAAAAATCTTATGAATAAAAACTGTGAATAATTGTTTAAATATGTTTATTTATTTTCTTAATTGTTATCTTTCTATATTTCTATATTATCTTTATCTAAACCGTAGCGATTAAAAAATAAAATTTGCGTTTCTAAATTAGAACTAGGCTGGTCTTCAAAACCTCATTTTAAATGCAGTAAAACTTACTTATCTAAACCAAAAATGTATTTGTTTAATCTAAAAACACAATTTTTGTGCATTTAATCATATTTTTTTTTCTAAGAACGCATATTTAATGTATTTAAACTTGTTTATAGATTAATTTACATTATACTTATCATATGAATGGCACTAATTTTACTTTTACAACTGTAGTATTTGGTACAATCGTTTAGATATGAAAAATTCCTTTGTTTTTATATTGCAACAGATTGTGTTTATCAATTTAATCTTCCAGCCAACCTTTCGCTATTTAAAGAATTATTATTATGTCAATATCCCATATGAAGTGGCCCAAAAGATTTTATTGAAACAGTTTTATCGTCACCTTCTTATAAATACAATAATAAAACTTGCCTCTCTGAATAAAGACTATTTTATCAAATAAAATTAGTCTTGTAATGGTTGAATTAAATTCGTAGTTTACCATTTTTTAAATACGTTTGTGTCTACAAACGATTTCTTGTCCTGAAGCTACTTATTTTTTCTCTATTCCGAGAGATAGGTTGAAAATAGACATAATTATCTTCCGAACTTAATATTGTATTTATAACTAGGCGCTTCATTTAATTTCATAAGTGTTTTATGATTTAATAACACATTTAACGCTATTCTTATCAAGAACATATCCTAATTTACATTGGAATTGAAATTTATATAAAATCTCATCTTTGCCTTTAACGCAAATATAATATACATCATCCTTTTTTATATCACTAAATCGACCTTCAGCGGTACACTGAAATATGTTATTTCTCACACAGTGTGATAAGTTTGTAACACACTTTTTTTCTAATTCACTAAAAACCGTTTTATTCGGGCAGTAATTGATAGTAAGTTTATTATTTATGCAAGTGTAAAATTTACTGCAATCTTTTATACCGGAATATGTTCCATGTTCTTTACCTATGCAATCGAATGCATCTTCAGTTTGTATTGAATTTAATTGATCACTTTTTTTATTATATTGTTCGGTTGTTGTATAAATCGATTTTTCTTCTACTATTGTAGTTTCATAGTCAGTTGTAGTTTTAATGTCTTTCAAACATTTAACCTTAGCTTTATCGAGGTAATAACCAATTTGACACTTATATTTAAAGCCATAAAGTTTATTATCCTTTCCTTTAACACAAATATAGTAAACATTATTTACGAAATTATCGTAAAATCTTCCTTCGTTTGTACATACAAATGCTTTTGGTTTTTCTGTCGTTGCGCTTTCGACCATATTTTGTTTACTATTAAACTTTGGAATAGGCGATTCTGTAGTTGAAATAGTATTCCAAGAATTTGTAGATGAACTTGTATAGACATCTTTAATACATTTAATATTATTTTTATCTAAATAATAACCAATTTGACATAAGAATTTAAACTTGTAAAGTTTATTATCTTTTCCTTTTACACAAATATAATAAACGTTACTGTTTAAACTATCCAAAAATCTACCCTCTTTTAAACAAACAAATTCAGAATATTTAGGCGTCACAGAAGCTACTAATCTCTCACTATTTCTTAAAGAAACAGTGCTTAATGTATCTGCGAAAGGTGTTGTTGTTTGCGTAATCGAATCACTCGTAATCTCATTAGTAGATAAAGTTTTTTCTTTTAAAGTATACTCATTAGTTACCTTTTTATCTGCTGTTTCTTTAGGATAATACTCAGTAGTAGATTCTATAGGCTTGTCTAGTACGTTCTTAAAGCACTTTATGCTGTCTCTATCCAGGTAGTAACCAATCTGACACTTGAATTTAAATTTGTAAAGCTTATCATCCTTTCCCTTTACGCAAATATAATATACATTATTGTCGTAGTTATCTACAAATCTACCCTCATCGTTACATATGAATTCAGTACTTTTAAATGTCGTTGCACTATTACTGAAAGATTCGACTGTAGTTTTAGGGCTATTCATTTCAGTTGTATAGCTATTCAAATCTGATTCAATTTTGGTTGTGGATAATGCATTATATGCTTTTGATGATATGATTTTTTCTGCAACTTTTTTAGATACTATTGTGTATTCAATAGTAGGAGTTTTGGTGAACAAGCCTATGGGTTGCGTAGATGCTTCGTCATACGAAGCTGTAGAGACATACGTCGAAGGCGATTCACTGGATAATTCATTCTTAAAACATTTAACACTACTTTTATCAAGAAAATAACCGATACGGCACTGAAATTTAAACTTGTATAGATTATTATCTTTTCCTTTAACACAAATATAATAAATATTATTGTCAACGTAATCTGCAAATCTACCTTCTGATACACAATCAAATGTATTTTGTTCGATTTTTTGCGTGGACGTTTCCGAGTGTCCAATCGTTGTTGTTTCTTCATTAACTTCTGAATTTTTATTATTAATTGGACTATTGGTCTCTGTTATAAAGGGTTCTGTATATGTTATTTCCGAGTTAAAACTTGTAGTTGCTTCGTCAAAGAAGTTATTTTTCTCTGTAGTAGAAACAACAGTTGTATGATGTTCAACTATATTTGTATTGCTTATCTCTGTGAATGGTTTGAATTCTAAGTTGTTTTGATTATTCTCATTTGGTATTGTAGTACTTATTTCGTTATCATTAAGGTCGTTTATTGTAGTACGGGTGGTTGTTTTATCATTTTTTAATGTCTCATCAAAAATACCAGTTTGAGTAATAGTTTGAAATTGTGTATTGGGATTTGTTACAATATCAGTTGTTATATAATTGAATGACTCAGTGTACTTCGTATCTTCGTGCAAATTTAAATTCATTTCATATGTAGACGTTGTTTGCGTTGTATCTTTAGGATTTTCTGTTATCCACCCATTAGAAAACGTTAATGTATCGTATTCATCAGTTACTGTAGATTCAATTGTTGTTGACATTTCAGTCGTAGTACTTTCATAAGTTAAATCTTCTGTAGGTACGAAAGTTTTGTATTCATTAATATCATTATTATTTGTAGATGCCTCCGGTGTTAATATTTCTTCAGTATCAGCTATAGTTGATATAAAATTATTATCAGTTTTCATACTACTTTGTAAAGTTGTTTTAACTAAATTTGAATCTGTTTCTGTCGTTAATTCCCATTCAGGAGTAGCTTGAGTTTCTCTTGAAGTGGTTTCAGTGTTTGTAAGTATGTTCGTTGTTAAAAAGTTATTTATAGGGTTCGACTCAGTTACTGTTTCAATTTCGGGTTCAAATGTTGAAGTATATACATCCTCAAACGTAGTTGTATAATTTTCATTCTCTGTTGTAGAGTCAAAGCTTTCGGCATTTGTAGTTGCAGTAACTAGTTGTACAGTTGTACTTGTACTTTCGATTATTTTAATATCGGTATTTTCAGGAGTATTCAAGTCAATAAAACTTTCTGGTGATACTTCAGATTGGCTCGTGGTTACTTCAACTGGATTTAAAGAATGTTCTATTTGATTGTCTGTTGGAAATTGTTTTACATATACTATGGTAGTTGTGTCTGATAGAAGTCTAAAATTTTCCGTTGTAGTATCAATTGCAGATTTTTGTTCAACATTTCTTGTAGTGACTGAGTCTCTTTGCAACGTATCTACTGTATCACTTTCTATAATTCTTTCTGATACAAAACTAATACTTGCTTTGTCATCTTGTATCGTATCCTCAGCCGACATTATTCTTTGCAATTCGTTTGTTACATCACTCGTTACAGTGGTCGATTGAACTTGTACACACTGGAAATCATTACCTACATAACATTCCGTTCCTTCAGGACACGGTATTTGGTATTCTTTCAATGGAATCGACACACCGTTTCCGATATCAATACACAACATGAAATGTGTAGAATTCAAACATTGGAAAGCTTTCCCGTTGCAATTTGTAAACATCGATGTTGTCATTGGTAATAAAAATATTGACTGCAAAAGATAAAAATTACATTTATTAACGAATATTTACACACTCGTAATCCCTACTTTTTTTATTACAAACATAATTTATGTCGCAGTATCAACTTTTGTCAATCTGCCTGAACTGTTTTAACTTTATTTAAATTTCCATTGTTTAAATTTAATTTAGAAGTCTGTGATGGGTTTTTTGGTTATATTGTGACAAATAATATGGCGTTTATACTTACCAAAAAATAGAGAGCGTACATTGAGAACTTTTTAACTTTTTTCGTCTTAATATCCATTTCCACGACACACTAGGAAACAACATTAATTCGTTTCGTTTATAAAACCTTTTCAGTTTCGTAACTTTGTTTCGAATGCGATATCTCAGAACAGAATGAGATAATTATTATACCTACCACGTAATTATATTTAGATAGATAGTTCTGTTTTCACTTAATGCTACAGATGTTAAACAAATAACGATAACGCATATTTTCCGGTTAAATAGATTATTCTCTAATACCTACCAATAATTTCAATTGATGGGCCAATGTGGGGTATACCCCGTTATTATTATTTTTTTATAAATCCCTACATAAAGTTAGTTACTGGCTGTAATTTTTGGGAAATTGAACATTGAGTCATCGACTTCGTAGCATATCACTATTCGTAGAAAGTTGATTCGAGAGAAAATTTAAGAATTACCAAGCATTAATCTATGAGAATTACTTACAGTGCTTAGCAGCCCGACAAAAAAGTAAATTCTTGGAGGGACCAATAAATAAATAAATCAATTGAAGTGTTTTTTTTTTAATAAGTAATGCTGTCTTCTAATAAGCAGCCAAATACGAAGAAAATTTAATTGAAATTACAAGGAAATTCTCTTAAATTTTTTATGTCTCGGTCGATTATAAATTGCACTCCCATCTCTGGGCGTGTTATTCCATGTTCTCATGACTTATAAGGTGTCATTGTGAAGGGCGACAAATATTTTTTTTTACTCGTCGTTGATCGTTTCCTGACTACAATTATTATAAAAAGAAAGGTCTTATTTTGTAGACGTAACACTCAAGATATTTATTGATTTTTCGAATTTTAGAAAATACTACACCATAAGGCAAAACTAAAAAAAAACTTAAATGTTATGTGTAGCTCGTTGTCTTCGTCTCAGACACTCTTTTCTGTATATCTATAAAAAAAAAGTATATTTCTGGGGCAGCATTAAAAAAATTAAGCACAAACCGCATAATGATTTCATATTTACATTATATTTGGCAAAAATAGCCGCACATACCTATCTCCTCATTTTAAGAGTTTGTTTAACTTTAATTATAAGATTTAATGACTGTTGCATATTTAAAGGCCTTATAGCTACTAATAAATAACATCTTTACCATCCATACGATTGCTACGACAACCCATAAACACGCAAATAAAATCTATTATTTTCACATTATCCCTGATATATTATATTGAATTTTTAAAAAAGTATAAAACCATGCTCCAGATCATAATTTTACAAAAATTATAAATTTTAAATAAATAAAAAATTTTTCAATTTTCAGTCATCACCGAACAAAACTGCATTAAAAATTTATTTAGAGCTTACTCCATTTTTTTCTCTCTCTAATTTATAAGACTTAATTTAAAAAAAAAGAAAAAAACCAAGAAAAACTTTATATACTGTAGTTTAATACATATTTTTTAGTCTTGTATCTATAGTTAAAGAGTAAAAAATCTCGCAACAGTAACAACCTTAGGGTGGTTTGCACCAGAAGGCCCGTTAAAGTAACTTTAACTATTACTTTTACGGCGACGACGACCGTTAAACGTTTACGTTTACTCCACACGCGTTGCAATATCGTGTAAATTCATATTGTTATCGTTAAAAGGGTGACTGATCTCGATAAATAATAGAAAAATATATTTGGCTTCTTTCATACATTTGATGTTAGCAACATTGGTTTGACGATTACTTTAACTTTAACCAAGCCAAAATTTGCTGGTTACGATTAAGGTTAAAGTAACCGTCAAAAATGACAGGCGCGACTCGTGTGGAGTAAATATACACCATAATGTAAACGTGACGGTTAAAGTAATCGTAAAAGTAATAGTTAAAGTTACTTTAACCGGCCATCTGATGCAAACCATCCTTAATATTTTTTATTTCGATTAAATTCGATATTAAATAAGTACCACTCGTATTAAATAAAAATTGCAGTGCCTAATGATTCTTTCAAAAATAATCTTCATTGGATAATTCAGAAACACTAAAGATTAATATTATTATGACTTATTTATCTTGTTAACTTTCCATAGTTATAAATCGGTTTATTATTATTTATTTTAATTAAATAGCAGTCATTATTTAGGAAGGTAACCAAGCTTTTTTATAAATAGAGACTTACTATTGCGTTTATTTTATTAGGGCTAATAAACCGCGTGCAAAACTTTTAAAAACCAAAACGTCACTTCAAAGTAATTAAATTGAGTTCTGGCGGCCATCTAGAGATATTGAGTTATTTGTCTTGAATTATTTCACCTTAACATCGAGTATTAATGTGTAATAATGATGGATTATTAACCATCAAGAGTTCGTGAACGTGCGTGAGTGTGGGCTAACAATTTAAAAGAGAAATTCAAATGAAGTTTTATGAACGATTTGATTAAGACTCGACCTGACTTTTTAGCTGAGCTTTTTATGAATGAATGATCCTTTACGCACAATAATATTAACTTGATCTATATACAATATTTATTTTGACACTGGCAAATTATTATAATGCCATATAAATCTAAAATTAAAAAAAATAAACGCGAATTTAATTAAAATAAGTTCGGAAATAATCACGAAAACAATAACAATAAATAAATTCTGATCTGCGGTTTAATAATCACAATATAACCAACAAAAGTATAATTGAAGCGAAATACATACAAAAAAATTAAATTCTCAGTACAAAAATAAATATATCATTTACTATATTTGTACATAATATCATATTATCAGCTCAGTATCACTTTAATGAACGAAAGCACTCATTCACAACAATTATAGCGTTATCTAACGTGATCTACATAATAAATAATTTACAACAAAAAAAAATTAGGCGAACAATTTTTTTGTTAATTCAACTTTCCTAATACAATTTTTTATCAGGATTATTAGAGTTATAAAAAACCAAGTAATAGTGGCTATTGCTAAAATACTACCTAAAACTAGAAACCATATTTGGACATTTTTAGTTTCAGGTGCGACACAAGACATACAAATAACAAATATAACTAATAAAGTTCCTGATAATGTATCCAAAGTACTATTAACTTTAGGCCATTTTCTAGCACCGACGAAATCTTGAACGGTTGTCTCCCAACAGGATGTTATCGCACCGAACCCGAAACCAGCTACTATACATCCTACTGAGAATGAATCATGGCTGTTCGATTCCGACACAACTGAAATGAACAAAATATAAATTTACTAAACATTCGTCTCGTCAAGCCGGTATAGCAAAGGTACTTCTAGCGGTAAACCTAACAAAGTAAAACATTAACAGTCTAGGATTCAATGTAAATCTAAAATTTTATTGAAGAATAAAAAATTAACTAAGTAAACTTACGAAATAATGCAACAGTAGAAACAATCAGTCCCAAAACGACAGGATATTTTAAATTTCCTCTCGAGGTGTTAACTAACCAAGGGGTACATAACAAAAAACATATCCAAGTAAACCCATGTAGTGACATCAAAAAGTTCATTTCTGTCATTGAAATCATCGGTCGAATTTGCAAAGAAATTAATGGTAATAACGGTAATGATATCGCCGTTAAACTTAATTTCGCAAAAGTTAATAACAATGCTGGATAAAATCTCCAACAAGAGAGAGATCGTGTCAAAGGCTTCACAAATGTATCATTAATGTTATACAAAATATATAGAAACCTTCTTTTTGTTCTATACCATCTGTATGAAGGAATCGACATCCTTCTCTTCATATTAAAATACATCGATTGACAACGAAATGTAAATGAGTTAAACACTTTTTCATGTTTAATATCTGTCCTTGGACTTATATTATCATAAACTACATCAATTTCAGCGTATTCATTATCATTAATATCTGCAACTGAATCTTTTCTCAGTTGTTTAGAAATATATTCATCAAAATTCTCTCCCAGTACACTAAATCTCTTAATTGCAGCACTCAGTCTTTTTACGCTACTAATCTTATCGCTAACATCTTCGCTCTCATCACTGCTTATTTCACTTTCTTCAGGAATTTCAGGTAATATTTCCACACCAAAAATATTACGTCTCTTTTCCTCGGGGCTCGGTGGTGGAGTCACTGTTGGCGCATTTACATCTACATAATCACTATCATCATGTATTTCCACATCGATTTCTCTATGTAAACTATCATCAGAAGGACTCTTCCAACTCTTACTTCCTAAATCAAGTAATTGCATTTCATTTGAATGAATAATAGGTACACTGTCATTGTTAAACAATGCGTACGTTTTTGATACGTCGCTGTATCTTGAGTAATTATCTTGTCTTACAGCACCCTCTGTTTTTAAAAACAGTATTGCGGGTAATGTCTGAAGCATTAATCCACTAAGCAGTAAATATGTCATAGGTAATCCGTACGCGTTAATTATAGATGTAAGAATGTGTGGAAACATGAATTGACCTATTGCTTGACCGACGAAACATACACTTCTCACTATACCCAATCTAGTATCGTATGTATCAAATATGACTGCTTCTACTTGAGCTGTTATTAATGATGAACCGAAACCTAGAAGTTTAGAAATATATTTTTTAAAATTAATTACTTGTTAAACCAATTTTCTGGAATCGGATGGTATCCAATTTTGTTTTGGATAAGACCTTTATCTCTGAGGATTGTGGATTAAGATTTCTGTATTTATTTTGACTCAACATAGATAAATTGATTACGCGTTGATTGATTTTCAACAGCACATTACATATTTTTCCAAAATTAATAAAGAAAACACTATTTCCGGGTAAGACATAAATTAATTTACCTTGCTTAGGTCTAACATTACTATAAAAAAACTTACCGCCTAAAACGCCATAAAGAAGTGCATGAAACTTGAGAGGTATAAAGGCACAAGTTAGTACTCCGATGAAGACCAGAAGTAGTCCAAAAGCAGCCATAACCCGATATCCTATGTTTCCTCCCCACGACTCGGTTGCGTCTCTGCACCAGCATTCTGAATAAGGTAATCTATATCTTAATTCAAATAAATATTGTTTTAGCTAACAAGCTCCGAATCAAAAGCGATATGCCGAGCTAAAAAGACTCATTTAATTGACTGAGAAATGAAAGAGACCTTGCAAAACTAAGGTCGCCAACACGTCCAGGGTAGCATCGCGCCTGAGAGGACCTTGCAAAGCTGGTATCGCCGACGTTCATGTTTGCTCTAGCACCGCTACTGTTAGATAGATCAAAATAAACAGATCTTACGCGTAACGCACGACACGAGCATAAAAACTGCTGGTGTGATCAGAGAAGACCATGGAACCTCTCCATGATTTACTGAGTGAATGAGTAGAGTCCCGTAGGATAGTACCAGGCTTGGCAGACATATCTGGAAGCGTGAAAGACATTATTATTATTATTAATCGCAAAATATCTTGCAAATTATTGCGAAATGCTCCGGTGGGCTGCGAACCTTAGTCACACGGTTGTACTTTTAATCAAATACAAATGACATAATTGCGCCAAAACTTATCTTAAACTTATCTGACAGATCGATTAACTTAACCTTTTAGATAAAAATTGTATCTAACATCCTTGCATCTAATACATAAATACTTTTTATTTTATGGGAAATACTTTCACCAACCCAAGATTTTTTATGCATCTTATCGTTTGTCTAGCGTAATGAATCTACGTGATTGATGTTTTCAACGATCCAGTTATTGTAGGGTAGATCAAGTTATGTTAAACATCGCTTCAGTTTCCGTTTGTATTTTTTAAAGGTCCTTAATATTTTTGCTAGAGAGAAGAATTTATACAAGACAATAATAATAATGATGATTAATGTACCTAATAGAATCTAAATAGGAGATAAAAACATAGTGCATACTTACATTCAGTATTATTACAGAGATAAGTAAGCTGAAGCGCCATGGCGCATTTGAACTTCTTCCCTCACTTTCCATCGAACTTAAGAATTCGCCACATTTTTAATAACTCTACATCTAAATTATTAAACAATAATAATTAAATTTATACTACGTCTATGTCATTTTAAAATTACAACATCGGAACGACTTTAACGTCGGCACGTTATCGGTTGTGACAAGCACGTAGGTAGCTATTTTTTCATATCTTATCATAACACCTATGTTACGTAGTCGATATAATACCTATCACAAATTTTACCAATGTAATTAAATATTGGTACATATCGTTGTCTCTGGTACAGAATGAAATCATGGTCACTCTAACTTCGACACTTTTTCTAAATAGTTGCGCTGTACCCATTGAGATATATCTCAATGGCTGTACCTATTATCGTTAACTTAACATCGTACGTTACGCATCTATTAGACCTTATCGTAAGTTGTTGTGCATTCAAAGTGCAAATTCTATTTATATTATTTTTCCTTTATTGTTATATTTCTATACGTTTTAGACATAATAGTGGCTCTACGACTCTTCAAAATAATGGGTTTACTGTTAAAGAAGTCGACTCCCATAATAAAGTAGTGAAACCTTTACTAAAAGTTTCAATGGACACGTAGAGGAAAAATGAAGATGAAGGAAAGATGAAGGTTTTCGTATTGCAAATATATAATTTGCTCACACTCACCCGCGTATGCCCGCATTTATTTAATGGATTGTTCCCTATTGTTCAATGGATTTCCTTTCTCAAAATAATATGTCTAATTGGTGGAGAGAACTCACTTTACGTCGGCCCACAGTTAATGTAAACTCATACTTGGTCCTATGGAAAACAATTAAAAACCTACTGTTTCCAAACTCCCACTAAAATTTTTGACATTAGCAATTTGTTTAAATGTCCTAACTGATTCTTTTTCAGATGGTTGTTTGTTTACAAAAAAAGTTAGGGGTTTTCGGCAAAGTGTTTTTATAGGAGACAGGAGTTTCGATTTATTATCGACTATGATGCATGCATAAGTATCTACAGATCGAATAATTAAGATGTCACGAGGCCCACATGAGTTGTTAAGAAGTTATTCAAATTCAATTAAAAAGTTAAGGTTAGAAAGCCAAAGATCTAGAATCAGTGAAGATGAATTCAAAAACATGTATTTACGATCGTTTAAAGAAATACAACAGAACAAAAACACGAAATGTCAAAGTAAATATAAGCTAATTCGAGGAAGTATAATCATTCTAATTTTAATAATTGTGAGCTTAGTTATTTTATATAATGTTAAGGATATATACAGTGTATTTATGTGCAATCTACAAGAGTATATTTATCCAGGTCTAAGATTATTAAGGCACATCACAATACCATTAATATCATTATTTCCATCAATGACTGGTAAGTTTTTATAAATGTAAATATAGTAAGTATGCTGAAATAGGTTTTTAAAACTTAATTTGTTTTTAGAGCTTTACGATGAGACATGTTTGATCCAAAATCCATTTTTTACTATAAAAGACATGGATTGTTGGCCATGTAGCTCAGTTACTAATGTTATGGAGGTCACCAACCCTAATGCAGCCATTCATCTTAATAACGCACCTTTTGTTTATGAGGTACTAGATTTTTTATAATTTCACATATTTCTTTTTAGATAATGAGTTGAATACAGCAAAACCTTAAATATATTATTTTATACCAGGAACAAAACAAGCAATTTCATAAACTAATGATGGCCTTACATAAAAATGTATTTTTTTCTATTTGCTATTAAAGTGTAAATAGCAATATTTATAACCTGTCAGAAATATCTGTGGACCTCGCTGGAATTTGTGTTTTCTCCACACTACATCTCACTGCGTCTATTAATACCATTGCCATATCTAATAACACAAATATTTCTGACAGATTATATATCTAACTTGTGTTTATATTTATAGACTGATCAAAGAATAATTAATATAGAAATATTAAAAAACTTGTATCAAGCAAATAAAGAAGTCTTTGATGTGGGTGCATCTAAAGTGTTAGTTAATAATAAATATTATATATCACCAAGTGAAATGTTTCACTCTTTGGTTTTGGGGGCACAAAATCAACTATTTACATGGTAAATATTTTCTCTTTTTTTTTCGGCCTTCGTAGACCCACTGTTGAATATAAGCCACCTCCATTGCACATCATTATTCTAGATTCTTAACTTTCCTCGACTTCGTCAATGTTATCCTTCCACCTGACGTTACAGTACTTTAGATACCCACTAATATTTAATAAGTTTAGTAAATATGTGTTCTTACATTGTATGTCAGATTTATTTAAACAAACCTGTTGTGATTGTACTTAAGACCGGTAACTCAATTTTAATTCAAGCCAGGTGGTAAACCAGTTGTCTTACTAATAGAATCTAACCGCTCAAGAATTGCAGACTAAGGAATGATTAAATTATAAACCTTTAGTTTAGTTACTCATAATGTATGAATGTATGTTGTCATTTATAGGAAATTCAACAGTATGACACCAGCAAGAATACTGAGACAAGTTATAACCAGACCTAAAATAGTACCAAAACACGGACAAAGCCCAGAAAGATTTATAATTCTAGATTCTAGTCAAAAGTCATTCAAAATTCCAGACACAGAGTGTCATTACTCATTTCTTTTATTTCTTCAAGGAAATAGGAAAATTAATTTGATGCCGTCAGATGAATGTAAACATACATGTAAACCTTTGAAAGTCGAGTTGAAGGGATCTCAATTATGTAAGATATCTTTTATATAATATCTGTATTCGCCTGATTCTAAGTTAAAGTGCAGTCCATTAGCTGAAACTACCGGCTGGCTACTTCAAAGCTGGTCCTGAAACTTTTAAAATGCTCTCAGAAAAATCTGGACAATGATCCACCATGTTACTTGATGATTCAAGTTTTGTAGATTTTGTAGATCCTCAAACCAATAAGAATAGCTTGGCAATTTTAGGTACTAGGTAGGAGTATGACATAATTAAACAAAAGTTACAATTTGAACTTTTTTTATTTTCAGTATGGTATAATTGGTGGTATTGGAGACCAACTATACAACCGTCACAACAAAACATTACCCTCATAGCCCATTTGGGTTCTTATTGCTAAAGATGTACACAGAGATAAATGTACTAGAATTTTATTTAGTTAAATCTTATTTTTAATTGTTTTGCAACACGAAAATTGGATACATAGATGATGGAATGTGTGAAATTTCTCTCTGTGACTCATGCTCTTACAGATCAATGTCTTATTTAATTTATAAGACTATTTATCTTTCACATTGCTGATCTATGTAGCCTATAATAAATATCTCTAGAAACAATCGTTTTATTGCATACTCTACTGAATCACAAAAATTTATACAATAAAAAAAACGACAAATTAATTAATTACAATTACACAAATTTAACTAAAAAATACTAAATAACAAAAAGAATAAACTTTGTTTTTATTGAAACTTGTCTTTTAGTTTCTCCTTTAGGAATACTGGTAGTAAAGATACTAATGCAAATATCGAGAGAATAGTTATTGATGTCCACGACCACGCGTCACTTGTTGAACTCAATGTGTGCAGCGTTTGTCCTGCTTGGATCGCCACAAATGATGGAGGAGCCACACCTGGAATAAGAGATTTCATGTCACCAACGTTATATACTCGTATATAGTATAATATTATATGATGGTTATTAGCTCAATCTGCCCTCCTTTTTTTTATTGTGGCTCAGCATATGACAACACTCCGCCTGATGTAAAGCTAGAGTGCGGTCCATGAATGGAAACAACCGCTACTACAGAGAAACCTGTGCGGGCGCAGTCGCCTGCACTATGCCAGCTTGAGGAGACGAGCATGTACCTTGACAGTGCACACTCCGTTATACCTGGCTACTTTCAAACTATTCCTGAAACGCGATAAGGTCACTTCGCAGGTGTCACATTCGAAAGTGGTGGTACTACCTCCTGTACCTACCTGTACATACTATCCTGAAGTAGTACCAACACTTTAAAGCCTAAAAAACCAGTTGTTTTACAGGTGAGCTTGGAAGTCTAATGCACATTCATTTCCCTGTCCTAGTGGAGGTGACTGCTGCCTACAGACATTTCTTTGTGGCTCATAGATCACACAGTGGCAGTCAAATGTCAAGCTACTATGAAAATAAAATATTACCAATAAAAGTTCCCAAAGCGAATGGAATCACAGGCACACCAATAACAGGAGCAGTCATATTTATAAACCAATTTGGTAAAAATGGAGTCACCCTCAAAAATATAATGTAATTTAATAAGTTTTTCTTGTGCTTCTCGACTGTTATCGCCCATTCGGCTGCCTTCTCCGGAAAGAAGCGTTTAACTAATTTCTTTCCAAGTAAATTGGAGAGTAGAAAACATAGTGATGCTCCGAGGGCTGAACAGCAGCATATCAGCGTTAGGGCAAGATAAAATGGAAATAAAAATCCAGATAAAATACTAAGAAATATTGACCCTGGTATCGCAAATGCTTGTAAACTGAAATACTGTTAAGGAAGTTATTTAAAAGCAGAACTTATGTCTCTATTTTTCCAATATACAGAGTTTTATCCATTGATGAATTAGTTTTATTAATTTTTTATTACAATGCATCATGTTGAGAATTCAAGCCGCCCTCACTATGCTGGCTGGACAATGCACACTCCTCTCATTATCATATATCTTAAAATTATTAATTGTTAATTTATTTAAAAAAAACATTTGCTTGTTACCATTGAGATATATACTAGAGGCGCAATAACGCTCCCAACGTGAGGCGAGTGAAGATCTGCCCACAGCCATAATTAAGCTTTCTGTCAGTTGGTATTTGACAGGACGTATATAAACTCATAATGGGCAAACATGTGATGAAAACGTGCAATTCTCGATCCCAAATGCACAACAAAAAAAGCGGGATTACGTTTCACACGTAAATATATCCTTTCAACGTCTATATTGTTCTTAAACAACAAAAAAACAAATAAAATTAGGGATATTTTTTACATTTAGTGTTGCTAGTAAAACAACTTTTCCCATAACCCGTATTATAATATAAAAAAAAGAAATATTTAATTTTTAGGAAAGAATAATTTCAACTTATATTAAACAATTAAAACATTGAACTTTATTTTATTTAGCTAAAAATGCATGCCTCTAGATATATTATAATCGACATTGAATAAAAATATCTAAAGAAAAAAAAATTTGTGTTGGGAAAATTTTTAACTATACCGGCAACACTAAGATTGACATTGTCAAATCGTTTGAATCGGCCTACGGCTTTTTCATGTCAAATGTATGGGGTTTGCGCCTCTAGTTATATATCTCAATGCTTGTTACTTGAACCTTTAAGTATTTTTTTACTTAGAACATGGCTGCATTTACAATTTAAAAGGATACAATACATAAACTAAGACTACGCCAAAAAGTACTTCAAAAAAATATTTCTCCTTGTATCTATCTAAAACTAAACCTAATTGTTTAGCATCTTCAAGGTTCCAAGGCAATTTCATGTGTTGTTTTTCATGCCTGAAAGTCATTTAAATTAATTAAAACTAGCTACTATGTTATCAAAATATTGAATTGGTGTTTACTTACGGCTCTAAATTAGGGAATTGTTTATAAACTAATGCAAGAGCTAATAAGGATGCTGCAAATATTAATACAACCAAGACCAAAGCAGTTCTTGTTGACAATTCATTTTTACTTGAAATCTTCTGAGTTCTTATATCTGTAACCATTCAATTGAAACATTTTACCACTCTAACTTACCGTTACAACGATAAGACGGCTAATTATAATTACCACAATGTTTGCAAAGTAAATAATAAAAGTAAACAAAGAAAAAGGCATACTTGGAGCAGGTTGGATAGGATCGTTTCTTGGGTACACAGGGAAATTTGTTCTTGGTCTGATATAGATACGATATGGAGCAGGGATTGTAGAGGAAATGGAGGGGTCCTGTATATCACCTCGATTTACTTCTTCTGGATTAACTCTTCGACGACTAGTCTCACTCATTTTGACAAAATAACTAGAACAGTGTGTTAAAAGTATATTAAGTATTATACTATCGGAAGAGACGTGTCGTATTTAAAATACTAGTAATAAATAATGAATATATATTCATAAAATCAATAAAAACTATTTATTTTTTTACAAAAGTAACCTAAATTCTCCAAAACCATGACAGACAAAATGACATTTTATGTCACCATATTTAAAACTAATTGAAGGCCAAGAAACATATATATTTTTATTTGTTTCGGTTTTTTAAATGAAATAATTTGCATAAATAACAATTAGTTTAATCACCGAGTTAAATATGTGTACTCAATCGGAAATAAAATATTTTGAACTTTTTACATCCGCTCAAATAAAGTGGCGCGAATATTTGATTTTTAGAGCATGCAAGCGTATGCACATTGCGTAGGAAATTACCCTTTTATGTACTATACGACACAAGTTTTGAGATAGCTAATTATTGCTCAGTAACAAATTACGAATATAGATCAAAATAAGAAGAGGCGAGCGTAGTTGGCACAAATGCTCGGGAGACGTATGGGTGGGACGGGGGAGTAGTTATGAATGAGGTTCGCTTGCGCGGGAGTCGCGGACGGGACACAGTCGGCCTGCTATGTTGAGTCGTTGCTCGTACTTTAATTATATTCTTACTCGTGTCGATATCCGAAACGTATTTATTATTAAACAAATTCAATTTACGAGTATATGAAGAATGTTATTAGTTAAGTGTAAAAGTCGTTGATGATTTAAAAGTTTTACAGTGAAAGTTAGTTTTGCCTGCCTACCATGTCGGTTCTTAATTGCACGTAGTTCCAGGCACATGAAAATCATAAGCAAGGTTTGTTTATAAACATTTTATTCAGAAGCTTGATGTGAAAAATAAATGTAGAATTTTATGAATATGTTAATTTAATCTATCCATTATTAATTATCCCTGGCCTAAAGCCCGTATAAAAGTCTATTAAGATATGAGTTATTTCTTATAGAAGAATATTTATAATACGTATTTTCATTTGTTTTATCAGGTGATGCAAGGACAAACTACGAAGTGGTGTTTATTTGTGGTCGCATCTTTAGTGTTAGGGACCGCGGAGGGATTCTGCGAACGCGGTCTATCTTGGTGGGATCGGCATAAAAACCAGTGCATTCCCTGTACTATATGCAATGATACATTACACGAAGCTATCAGAGTCCCCTGTGAACTGCATAGAGACACGATTTGCCAATCGATATTCGAACTTAATATTTGGCCATTTTCAAAGGAAAATACATTTTCAAGTGATTATGATACGGACTACGAAGTTGTAGAGAGTAGTGAATTTAGATGGGATACGCAGACTTTAGCGTTTATTGTGGCGGCTTGTGGATGTTTTGTGTTTTTTATAGTGGTATTATCATTGACTCTTTATCATAGTAAACAATGGAAGCAATTTAAGAAAGCCTTGCAGACGGGTAAGTCTCTATTCCTTATAATAACTATATTAACCCTACACGTATCAGTTACCTACGATATGGAACACAAAAAAACTCTTCCTAAAAATACTTTAGAAAGAGATTGCCTACCAAAAAAAAAAGTAGACGGGCGAAATGTGTGTAGACTTCATGTAAACAACGCCCGCGTCTGTTTGAACATGTGCTACTAATTTTGACCTGATTGATAGTTCAGACAAACAAAATATAGGTAGGTATAGAGAAACATTAAACAATACAATAACGGTTCATACAACATGGCCAAAAGTTTACAGAACTGTTTTAAATTCGGTTTTATCCCTATTGAACCTTTGTTATTGGACCCATAACTCATACTATGTTATTTTATTATGTGCCGTTACGGTGTTAGCTATTAAAGCAATATCTTAGATAGAAATTGTAAAATTATCAAATTAAAAAATATATATGAATAAGGTAGCATCCTCGAGTTCTAAATAAAAGGTTCTAACAATGCAGTCTAAATGATGCGAAACCTTAAATTCATTCACGAACTTAAAATTAGGTTCAAATTGTACGATCAAAGATTTATACATGATTTATGTTTTTTGTTAGCAATAGTCCGTGTCGACGTAAATTCTTTTCATCTAAAGTATTTTCATTAGGTGTGAATGTGTTTGTTTGTCGCACATTTATTCTGAAAAAAATCGAACCTAAAATGTATGAGTCCTGTATTCTAAGTTTTAGTTTAATTTGATAGAGTGCTAATGAAAGAGATGTTATAATATTGTTTTTTAAATATCGGATTTCATTAAAAGATTTCATACTGTTTACTATCACTTATTTTATTATATTCATTAACAATCATCAGTTTATTAATTAACAACGTTTCATTGCAATTGCAGTCATCATGGTTGCGACAAAAAATAAATAAAAAGAAGAACTGAGCATAAAATCTTTTGTTTTAGTCAAACAACGTTTGTTCAAGAGAATAATTTATCTGATTTGATGTTATATAAAATTACAGACGTAGAAGATCTATCTGCCAAACTGAAGTTAATGGAGAGTGGCAGTGAGCCCGTGGCGGAGCGCATAGCGTCTACCGACCATCATATTTATTGTAATATACACGTTAATAAAGATGCTTTCAAGGGTAAGTTACACAATTTTTTTTATTGTAGCTCGACACTATGATGTTAAGCTACGTAATACAGATAAATTTCTTCAGGCAGTAGTAACCTCCGCTATGCTGGTTTGAGGAGACGAATCTCGTTATACCTGACTACTTTCATACTCTTCCCTAAAAAGATAAGGTCAGGGCCTTCTTTTTCCCCTGGGTTTCACATTCTAACCTCTACTACACAATTTTTAGGTCATTTTTATGTGTCCTCGCGCTACCAAATTGAGACATTCGATTAACACACACTTAAAACATAATTATTTAAAAAATCTAGCATTTTAATGAGCTAAATATTTATCATAAAATAACGGATTAGAAAGAGAAGTTAGAAAATTTATTTTACGTTATCATTACTGCGTCGGCGCCTATTTTTTGGTACTTATAGGTCATAAAATTAGATAGCACTTGAGTATATAATCAGCAAAATGATTTGTGGCAACTTTCACTGTACAATATTCAAAGCCATTGTATTGAAACCTAATTAGATTGGCTTAAAGCCAGGTGGGCTAATTCACGTTAAAATTCAATTCGAATTTGAATCGAATAGTTTATCCATTTCATCTCTTTTATTGTATTAACTTTTTTTAAATTGTAGCTCGGCATGTGACAACACTCCGCCTGATGTAAAGTTAGAGTGCGGTCCATGAATGGAAACAACTGCTACTACAGAGAAACCTGTGCGGGTAGCAGTCGCCTCCACTATGCCGGCTTGAGGAGACGAGCATGTACCATCTTAGATTAACAGTGCACACTCCTCTCGTTATACCTGGCTACTTTCAAACTATTCCCGAAACGCGACAAAGTCACTTCACGGGTGTTACATTCGAAAGTGGTGTACTACCCCAGGACTGCAGACTGGACAAATAACCATCATCAGTCCGCCTACCACTCTTTAATAGTGTGCCTATAGGCACTGAGCGACCAAAGTACATATAACAAAGTTACATTGGTACCGGTCATAATTAGCGAGGTTCGAACACGGGTCTCATCTATCGTGAGTTCACGCGTCTTACTAACTAGACCACGGCCGCTCTGTCACTATTGTTCAATAAAAAAAAAACTTAAATAGGAACAAAGAGAATTTTAATTCTCTATGAATAGGTATAAAGATTAATAAACTGTTATTAGGTCCTCATATATTTTTTCCTTAAAAAATACTGACTGAGATTTTAGTTTGAATTGCGATCGATTATTATTTATTATTAGTTGTTTAGTGTAGAGAATATGGAACAGCGTGGGATGATCCCTGTGTCTGGCGCCTTATTTTTTGTTTATTATTTATTCTTCTAAGGTAAACATTACACAGACCCATCATATTTGTTAAACTTTTACCTGGATGTTAGTACCAATTTTTTAACGCATCTCGATCATACAGATAACATTAATGTAGGACCTCGACCACCAAAGGAGAAGGCCCATTCACCTTAGAGAAATGAAAATTAAATCAAAAAAAATATTTAGTATATTGTTTTGTTAACTATTAGATTTCAAATGGACCCAAAAATTGACAATGTCCTTTTATGTTTGTCGAAAACTTCGAAACAGTTTATTATTATTTATTACTCTTCCAAGTTACGTGAAGCTCTTTCTACACTAACATCCATATTTGTTTAACAGTAGCTCGACACGACCACACTTCGATGTTATGCAAGGGTACGATCCATGAACGGAAACAACTACTACGCCGGCTCCACTATGCCGGCTTTAAAAGAGGAATGTGTACACTCCTCTCGTTATACCCGGTTACTTACAAACTGATCGCAAAACACAACTAGGTAGGCCCTTCGACTAGATAAGTAGTGACTTGAAAGTGGTATTAGGTGCAATACCTATTACATATTAGGGTAATAAACATCATCAGTTTGCCTGCTAACCTTGAAAAACATTCCAAGAAAATTAACGACTAAATGTTTTTTGAAATATTATTCATAAAAAAAATGTTTATATAATTAACTTTATTAGTCAATATATTTCAATATTTTATTTCAATATTATTTAGTGGTATGTATTTGAGACGTTTATTCATTAGTAGGCAATTTGTATCCATTGGTTGTTTGTGAGGCGAGCCCTTCCGTCCCTCAATGGTACCGCACGGGAAGTCACTATAAACTTCCTGGTTCAAACATGAATCAAAAAAATATCAACTAACATCTTATAACAGTTATATGAACACGTGTGTTTTTAGTTTCCAAGTATTTTCTTACGATTTCTTTAATACCTAGACTAAGCTAGCGCCTGTATCATACATAGGCATTGCTGTTGCACCAAAAGGCCCGTTAAAGTTACTTTGACTGCTACGTATTACAGTGATTTTAACGGTTACGTTCACATTTACTACACACGCGTTGCACCATCGTGTAAATTCATAACGTTATCGTTAAAATAAGGAGTACATATAATAGAAAAATATATTTGGCTTATTTTCATACACTTTTTTTTTGTTTTATATGGCGTATAACAATTTGCCAGTGTCAAAGTAAATATTTTTGCAGCAAGTTAATAACATTGTGCATCACAAGTCATTCATTCATCACACCAAACAGTCAGGTCAAATCTCAGTCAAGTCAAAAATTGTTCCAGTAAAGTGGTAGAATCTTTACTGAAACTTCCTAGGGACTTTTGGAGGGAAAATGGAAACACAGGTTCTCTTCTTTTGAATTGTTTGCCCACACTCACGCACATTCACGAACACTTAATGGTTAATAATCCACCATTATTACACATTAACACTCGAAGAAACACAAGTTAAGGAAAATAATTCAAAACGTCTCAAGATGGCCGCCAAAACTCTTTTCATACACTTCACGTTAGTGACATTGGTTTAACGATTATTTTGATTTTTACCATTTTAAAAAAATTTTAAATCAAAATCAATATGAAATGAATAAGATAAACAAACAAATGAAATCATTATTATGCTTAATGAATAAATTCTATGGTGGTCTCAGAGATTGCGCTGCGGATTTCAAGCTAAACAACAACGCGATGCATTATTTATGTATTTTAGAAAAAAAGTTGCCTCATTTGTTTTATTATTATTAATAATTTCACCAATAGGGTTGTTTTATTAACCGACTTCAAAAGGAGGTGGATTATGTGGAGGAGGTTATCATTTCGTCGTGTACTTTTTTTTTCTTGAAAAGTATTCACTTTATTTACGCAGTAACTGCATTTATTAAAATCCACACTTGGTTGGTTGGAAAAACTCCGTCTTTGCAGATATTATTACACTTGGAAATGGTGATACTACTCTGGTGATACCAAGACGGCAGACTGGGCTAATAACCATCATCAGTCTGCCTTTAATAGTGCCTATAGGCACTGAGCGACCAAAGCACATATAACAAAGTTACTTTGATACCGATCAGAATGTAGCGACATTCGAACACGGGACTCATCGATCGTGAGTTCACGCATCTTACCGCTAGACCACGGCCGCTCTGAAATATCATTACGGTTAATATATCAGTTATTTTTATAGAAGTTTTGTATTTTTTTTTTTAAGTATTTAGAGGTAGCGCTTGTATCATATGACTTATATTACTTAATTAAACTGGTCTGCAACAAACACCTCCTTCAAAAAATTATGTCATGAAGATTTTGATACTCTGAATCTATTCCCGATGGACGAATTTTTCTATCACGTCTAGATTTTTTGATATGATTTTTTTACAAAATATCATCTTCTTTTAAATTCTTTTAATGCGATAACATTATAAATAATGTTTATACATACGAAATAGGTTTGTACTAACATTAATATAAGTTCAACTCTACTAACCTGTGTTAGTAACTTTAAATTGAATAAATAAAGATTATTATTATTATTATTACAACCATAGGTTTATTTTTATTAGAAAAACTCTTACTACGTACATAAAAGTTTTTAATTCGTTTATAATGTGAAACAGGGAATCCATGATAAGAATATGTTAACGTATAACAATGGTTTCTAGACGCCCGTAATAGTAAAGGTCGTTTCTTAAACAAAACGTGATCACGGCCCGTAAGAGTTGACGTGCCATGACTTTAAAGGACCCAACTAGGGTACGATGAAATACCTTTTCAGAGAAAGTTACATTAAAAAATGCTATAAAGTTTCTTAATATGGGGATGATTGGATCGGGGAGGTAGGATTTGAACCCGGTTCGGCGGCGTAGCGTGGCGTAACCAATAATAATCTTCACTTATCTTCGTTACGTGGGTAGTTGCACTTAGTGAAAATAGCATGTTTAGAACTAATTGATATATCTGCCTACGTTTTTTTAATTTTTGATTGTAGCTCGGCATATGGCAACACTCCGCCTGTTGTAAAGCTAGAATGCGGCCTATGAACTATAAATACCGCACACAAATTGAATCTGTACAAAGAAAATTTCTGAAACATGTCAATTACAAATGTTATCATAAAAAAAAGTCTTATGCTGAATCACTGGAAAGCTACAAGCTTCTTTCTCTCACTAAACGAAGACTACTTTTCTTATTTTTTGTTTCTTCCTCATACTACATTAATATTTATTTCTTGATTACTTTGTATAATTAATTTGTATAATTCATTGTGGACAATGTGGTTGGTTGTATTGTTACATATTTCTATTACTTATCTATATAGGTACTAGACCTAAGATTTTACTGTACAACTGTTTTTTGTTCTAAATAAAGAAAAATAAAATAAAATAAAATCAACGGAAACAACTGCTACAACAGTTAGCAATCGCCTCCGCTATGCCGACTTGAAATTCGTGTTTCGATTTTTTAAACTAATTTTTAATCCAATAATGGAATTAGGAATATTACGGTGTGTGCTTATTGGTAAATTAAATTAACCTTGTTATTTTATTACTCTATGTTAACTCAATATAGTCGTAGTTTCTAAAAATAGGATTGGCGGATCTATCTACCATATAAACACTGGTTAGAAAACAGCCTTGTTTATTCCTTCAAATTTTAACGTGGGTGTTTCTATTTACATTATTAAATATTCAGAGTTTGAACTAAACCCCACGTTTCATGGAGACGTGACGTCATCATGCTTGAATAGAATTGTTAAAAAATATTGCAAGTTAAAAGCGGCCGAACGCGTGAAACTGTGGTCGCTCGATGCCTACAGACAGTATTAAAGGCAGGCAGACTGATAATGGGTATTAACCCAGTCTGCCCTTCTGGGGAAGTACCACCACTTTCTTGACAAATTCTAAAACACCATTGCAATTTGATGCAAAAACATTGTTATGACATCTGAGGCCATTAAAAGAAGAAGAAGAAGTAGACACATTGGCAAAATACCATGGTGAAGCCTCCGAAGAGCTCTAAAGAGGTTAAAACCCGTTAAAATCCTTCTCTCACTCCCGTAACACCCGCATTGGGCGGGGTAGCATCTGCAGTGTGTCCACAGGATTGGAAACAGAACGAAACGGTTCGGCGCATCCTTTTTATGTAGCACAATCGATAAATGGAATGCCTTGCCCTCCCATTCCATTCAACTTGGATCCTTCAAGCGGGGCGTGAAAAGCACCTCCTCAGGCCGGCATAGTAATGGCGACTGGAGCCACCGTGTAAGCGGTTCTCTAGTCGTCAGTGCTCATGGATCTCCACTGAGCTTACCATCAAGCTAATCGAGGTCATATGTCGTGTCATCATAAAAAAAATTACAAATAATAACACCATAAAAATAAGAAATCACTCCATTAAATGAAAAAGCGAAAATGGCCAGTTTTGAAATTGTGCATGTATTTCAGATTACCTAAAAACCAATCTTAACAAAAATTGCCCGTCGGTTTATAGAAAAAAAGTACATAAATAACATGAAAGCGGATGCTGAGACGTAGCTACGTGCGTCACAGACGATCTCAATCCCCGTAGACGCCAGGAAATGATCACCCAAATATCCCAAAATGTTTATAAGCAACTTCGATTATTGACTGAACTTTTAACAGTCTCAAACACTTACCATTTTCAATGCAGACTATTTAAATAAACAGATTTGTAAAAAATTTATAATCTTAGAATAAAAATAACTTTAATGAAACCATATTATATTGTTAATAATAGTTATAGGAATAAATTGGTGATAATTAATTTCAAGAGTGGTGGCAGTCTGATATTTGTCCAGTCTGCCGTCCTGGGATAGTACCACCACTTTCGAATGTAACACCCCTAAAGTGACCTTCTCGGGATCAGTTTGAAAGTAGAGAGGAGTATGCACTGTCAGTCTAGATGGTACATGCTCGTCTCCTCAAGCCGGCATAGCGGAGGCGACTGCTGCCTGTAGAAACTTATCTATAGTTGTAGGCGGTTGTTTGTGTTCATGGGCCGCACTGTAGTTTTACATCAGGTGGAGTGTTGTCACATGCCGAACTATAATAATAAAAAATCCATACCTACAAAAATGCCTCATTCTACGTCGATAAAACTTTATATATATATTTTTTTTGTTTGCCTGGTTCGTATTTACAAATACATAATAATGAGCGGCCGTGGTCTGGCTGTAGAGGAGGGACCTCACGATCGGTGAGATCCGTGTTCAAACCTCGCAAAATTCTGACCAGTACCAATTGCTTAGTACAGGCGTTAAAAAATAACTTGTTGCATTCTAACCGTATGGCATGAATCCAGAAATCGCACGGAAATGGTTATCGGTCGTCAATATCTCTCAGCAGACAGATGTATGAAAATTCTCCGCCGACAGCGACGGCAGCGGATATTTCCAATAATTGGCATCGTACATTTTGACACCTCGTACTTGTAGCTACGCTCATAAAGTTTCACTTATATTCATCATAATTGGAAAGTTAAATCTGGTGACAGCCGTCTTTTTTACATATTTTTTGGATAATATAGATTATTTTAGTCGACACGTGTTTCTGGAAAACTTTTATAATTGCTCTGTTCTTTTTTATTAATTTTTAAAAATTGCGATTGTAATATAGTAATCGTAATGAACGGGATGGAGCTAAACCATTGTCAGGAAACATAAAAACTAAATCCTTGTCAAATTATTCGACCAAATTTTCAATTTAAAAGATTTATTTTAATTAAAACATGGTGTTTATAGACATAGTATACTATTTTGTTCATCACACTGCAGCGGTTATTTGTATTAAATACTATTATCGTAAGGAAACCCAAAGAGAGCCTGTGTTTCCATTTTCCCTCCAAAACTCCGAAGCAAGTTTCAGTAAAAATTCTACCACTTTACCGGAGCAATTTTTGACTTGGCTGAGACTTGACCTGGCTGTTTAGTGTGACGAATGAATGACTCGTGATGCACAATATTATTAACTTGATGCAAAAATATTTACTTTGACACTAGCAAATTGTTATAATACCATATAAAACAAAAAAAAAAACAAAATGTGTAATTAATTTTTCATTAATTACACAATGGTTATTCATACTAAGTTGTATTAACGTTCAGAATGGCGTGTAATTAAAGGTAAACGTCCTATTAGATGTAACCACAAAAAAACAAAACATGAAGAAATTATATTTGCAAAACGCACTCGTGCAGAATAAATAATTTGTTTCCTTTTAAATGTGCGGAAGTATTCTGAAATGGCTATCCAAAAATGGTGTGATGTTTAGCATTCAAGTGCCTCTGGCAGTAGCTGGCGACGCGCGACGCGTTGTCTAGGTTCAATTATATATTTTTTTATTATACTATTCTCTCGATTGTTATTTTCTTCAAGGAAATGGGATCATTGTCTATGCCTACCTGGTCTTTAGTAATATTTTATTTTTACTTTAGGAATTGTCTAGTAATAGTTCTTTTCTCCAATTTTTTTTAGTAATGTAGAGAGAGAGTTTTATTTTTTCTCTATTTTTAAAAGGCAAAGAGCCCATGCAACTCTTTTTTTTCATAGTTGCAGTTTTATTCAAAAGATACTATATTTGTTAGGCTTATATTTTATAGCTAATTCCGAAAAAAAAACTTATAATAATCCGCGAAAAAAATGTTGGCAACCCTAACCGTAATCTACCTAATACACCATACCACTAATCGTTCCGTTGTGATAATTGCTCCAGTTTTTCTTTAATTACATTACATTTACACTACATCATGTAAACTAATATAGTAAATACTGACACGGACGACGGAAGATTTTTTCTTTTTCCCCCGAACTCACTGCGCCTGATGCTAAAGTGGAATCGTTGTACCCAGCTATCTTCAAGCTGGTCCCGAAAGTGGTGGTGCTACTGCAGACTGGCTAACAGTCAGGTTACCTACCACACCCATACGTTATTTGCAGTAATTCTTATTAAACATACGCGTCTATGCCTAGTAACTAATACATTACTCGTTCTCTTAGAAAATATATAAATAGAATTATTGAAAACATTCAATGTACTTACAACACACATGATGAAGCCAAAACTTTAATACGATGATTAATGATATTTATCCGCTGTCCGTACATTACGTATCTTCTTATTTGACTTGTCTCGAACATAAATCGGTCGTCTGGCGTGCGCAGACGCAGCATTACATTGGCGTACGTTTGAAGGTTAAAATATCCAGAACAATTTAGTTTTCTAAACATAAACTATTCCAAGAATTACAAACGAGAATAAAATATTGTTTATTAACTGTGGTATATACATTTGTATTATGATTTATAGCTATACGTCTGTTCAAAAGTTTTCACAAAATTTTGCTGTAATCATTTGCATTTTAATTTTTGAAATTATTAAATTATAATAAGAATTGAACATAAAAAAAATTTGATTATACGAGTTGTGCCAGTTAGCAATGAATTCAATTGCAAAGTAGAGCTAGTGTGTATGTTTTTATTAGCTAACAAAGATTTTAATTCTTTAAAACAGAACTAGATTTACAGCATGGGTTCAAAGTCTTCTTGAAAACGTCACGTCATCAAACGGCCGTTGATGCTGTCTGCCAGGAGTACTTATCTTAAAATATCGATATTCCATCAGCGTACCGTTTTACAAGCGAGGAATAAATGCAATACAATTTTTTTGAGACATACAAGGCCCTCTACATGTAAATATATACACGCGTGTCCTCAAGCCGGCATAGAGGAGGCGACTGCTGCCTATAGACACAGACCAATAGCAGCAATTGTCTTCCCCCATGGGTCGTCTTAAATCATCAAAAAAACCTCTTAAACCATGCCGTGCTAAGAAAATATGTCGAAAAATTTTTTCATTTCTTTTTTATTCCATATTTATCGTAAAGAACCCAAAAAAACAAACAATTTATACTTTAATTTAACTACTGATTAATTATGAATAAAAAAATACAATTTTCAGAATCAGAATTTTCCATTATTCGTAGTTGCATGACATCTGCGTCTCGTTAGAATTCTGTCCGCGCGTTTACGAGTACTAAAACTGGAAACATGGCCGCGGCTAACCGCAATTAGTATTAGCTCCTTGACACAACTTTAGTTTTACACTACAAGGTTTGACAAAGTTACATAACTAAAAACAATTTGTACTTAGATGGAATTGTAATACGTGTAGTTGCAAGGCGATTTTTTTTTTAAATTTATAATTAAGAATACAGCGTAATTATTATTAGTAAAGATTGAACTCGAGGTATGATGGATTTTCCATACAAGCTTTAATTTCCTATAGTACCCCAAGACAGCCAAGTACCATGAGAAATGATTTTGTAAAAACACTGAAACACGCAATTCTTTTAAATCCCAATTGTAAGCTAATACTTGGCACTGAGAGACCAAAGTAACATAATTACATTGATACCCGTCAGAATTTAACAAGGTTTGAACAACGGTCCAGAGAGTTTTGGCGGCCATTTTGAGACGCCAGGTTATCTGTTTTGAATTATTTTCCTAAACTTGTGTTTCTTCGAGTGTTAATGTGTAATAATGGTGGATTATCAACCATTAAGTGTTCGTGAACGTGCGTGAGTGTGGGCAAACAATTCAAAAGAAGAGAACCTGTGTTTCCATTTTCCCTTCAAAACTCCCTAGAAAGTTTCAGTAAAGATTCTACCACTTTACTGAAACAATTTTTGACTTGACTGAGACTTGACCTGACTGTTTGGTGTGATGAATGAATTACTCGTGATGCACAATGTTATTAACTTGATGCAAAAAATACTTTACTTTGACACTGGCAAATTGTTATATGCCATATAAAACAAAAAAAAAAACAACGATCTCATCGATCGCGCGGCCGTTCGAATTCTTTTTTCTTATCAAAATCTTAATGAAAAATGCCCAACCAATTTTATTCTCAAGTCTCGGTTATTGATATTTAGTTTTCATTTTCAAAAATAAATCTGCATCACCGATCTTTTTTTTTCAGAATTATAGAATAATTTGACTTTTTCTGATACAATATTTGAAGTATTTAAAAAAATAATTATATCTTTTTTTTATTATGTGTTTAAGCATTAACTATTGATTGGAAAACTGTATATTGATATAGAATTAAATATTAATAAGATATTATTTTACATTGTTTTGTTAATATTCCTATGAATTTTCATATACCCATAGTTCATGCAGACTTGTTTATCATTGGTCTAAATTAAGTTAATTGTAATTAATGGTTTTAATATTATTTCAGCGTCAGCTGGCAAGCAAGGCTTCGGCAACGTGTACACCGAAGAATAGTTAACTGCGGTAGAAGCCAATACCACCGAATTCCTTTGGTCAAAATCTCGCCATTAAAAACGATGTACAAATAAAGATTATATTGCCAACATTTTTTGTTTAATTTACATATTTTTATGTCAGCTTAGGTATTTGAAATAATGCTCATAATTTATGCAACTGTTTTGCTATTTTATTTTCAAGCCGGCATAGCGGAGGTGGCTGCTATATGCGCTTATAGCAGTTTGTCTCCACTACTACGAAATCGTAATGCAAAACAAATTTCTTACTACCAAACGTTCGTACTACATTCAAACTCGAAATAGATACGAATCGTCGCTCGTGTTAATCTATTACATGCCTTAGAACAACTGCGTAGGGTTGAAGATTGCGTAACAAAACAACTTTTACTGGGACGGAAGGAAACGATTCTTCAAAGCCACGTTCGTTGGGTACGCGCGACAACACCTGCGCAGTGACATTTAGCGTTCATAACTTTTTATGTAAATGAAAATTATGAATTCCATCGTCCGTTAAACTATTAAAATTGCTTTTGTCCGTTGCAATTATGCATTTTATGATTGAATACTAAAAACATTCAAGCTTGCATGATACAAAATATACATATACATTGATACAACATATTAAAATATTTAAAGGAATTGCCCATTCGCCTAAGACAAATGGGCCCACAATTTTTTTTTTTTTTTTTTTTTTTTTTTTTTATTGTAGCTCGACATGTGACAACACTCCGCCTGATGTAAAGCTAGAGTGCGGTCCATGAATGGAAACAACTCTACCACAGAGAAATCTCTACGGGCTGCAGTCGCCTCCACTATGCCGGCTTGAGGAGACGAGCATGTACCATCTAGATTGACAGTGCACACTCCTCTCTTATACCTGGCTACTTTCAAACTATCTCCGAAACGCGACAAGGTCGCTTCACGGGTGTTACATTCGAAAGTGGTGGTACTGCCCCAGGACGACAGACTGGACAAATAACCATCATCAGTCTGCCTACCACTCTTGTTTGTCGATGATTTTACTTTTTTTCTTTTGTAGAAAAATAAATCTACTTCGTAATTACCATTGCTCTATTTTGAAGATTAAAAAAGGAAAAAAAATCATAATTTATTCTATCAGAATAGTCCTTCTATCAGGCACTTTATTTTAAAAAAATGATTTCCTTTATATCTGGGGTATGAACCCAAAAGCTTTTTTAGCTTATTTTTATTTTTTTTTTATTTACAAAAAAATTATTTATAACGGTTTAATATTTAAAAATAATAATTAGATGTTTTCTGATGCAATATTTGAGTTTATTATTATTTTAAATGCTTTAAAAATTGAAGATATCTATTTTTTATGTAATTAAACATTCTCTATTGCTTGGTAAATAATGTGTTGATATAATTACAATAAATTAATAAAAAAAATAAGATATTATTTCAGAATATTGTTTTGTTATCAAATTATTATGTATCAAGTGGGCCCAAAAATGGGTATTCTCTTTTAAAAAAACCAAACTTATTTTCTTATATTACATTTTCATCATAATTTAATAATAAACCAACTTGATTGTATTATAATTATATTTAAAAAAAGTTGTTGACATGATTAGATTATCACAATAGGTCTTTATGCTAAAAACTAAGATATTTTCGGGTAACTGAAGTCAAATAAAACCAAAATGATTATATTTCAAACATATATATTAAATACTCACCTCATTAAAACTGGTGACAGAATAATAACTATTATTAAAAAAAAAATTCACCAACGTGGAAAAAAGGTACTTAATTAATAATTTACTAAAATAAAAGGCGACAATCGTTCGACATCACCCTAAAGCGTAATAGTTATAGGCCTGTGGTCCACTTAAAAAGTGGAAATAATGTATACACTACCTTATATTCTATAAAAAAAACACAATATTACTGTTACATAGAACTTTTATCATAAGAACAAAGTGATATTTTCTCACATACAAACATACTACAAATGGACAGGGCATGCGCAGGCGCATATTTCCAAATATCTAAAGCTAGTAAAAATATATTTTAGCTAAAACTATTTAAGAAAGGGTGTTAGTACGTCACGCTATTTCAAATTTCTACATGTGCCGCACTCGCAACAGCCGCTATCACAGAGTAATGTCTGCAGGTGCCTTCGCTATGCCGGCCTGAGGAGACGAATGTCCACCAGTAACAGAGCACATTCGTCTCGGCTACTTCGAACTGATTCCGAAACACGACAAGGTCACTTCATTAATGTTACACTGGAAAGTGGTGAGACTACTCCAGAACGACTGACGGGACTGATCATTCTGCCTACCACTCTTTAACTAACAAGGACAGTATGGAGAAATCCGAAACCACAGTAGATACAGAGAAACTCAGTAGGGTAGTTCTGAAACGTGCCCGTAACATTTTTGCTTTAGCATTATTAATGTAAGCATCAGTTTACTTACAAATTATATGGGATAATAAATTTCACTAACTTCTGCTGCTCTGATTTTTTTCTTCCGATACAATGAAATGATCCTTACAAGAAACTGAGTCGAACCGCATCAAAAAAAATTTTTTGACCAAAATGACTCGTTTTTATGGACAACTCAAGCTTGACCAGAATAATTACTAGGCCAAATTCGTTTTCATAAAAAAGAGGAAATGGTTCCTAAGACATTTTCCCTGTATCTCCTGTGGTTTCGGATTTCCCCATACTGTCCCAGTTTAAAAAAATTACGCTATATATTAAATTAAAAAATGAGTTAATGTTTGTATAGCGCGACATACTAACGATAAATGTAGTATAAGGCAGTGATAACGTTAACATTTTAAATGTCAAAATTATTTGGTCCTCAGAACTACTTAAAATTAATCATAAAACCACAGCAAAGTGATATTATTGTCTGAAATTATTATCGTGAACACAATATTGGTTAAAAAAACACACAATTATAATAAATTGTAAAAAATTGAAATATTTAATAACAAGAAAAATATTATATAATGTCGTTTGGTATCCCACATTGGCACGTACAGTCGGAAATTTACTAAAATATCGAATTAAATATTCTATATTTATATAAAAAAGAAAAAAAATACATTACATATATAAAAAAAAAAAGAAAAATTAAAATACACAAATATTCAATTAGCTAGTACGTTAATTATTTTCTATTCATTCTTAGAGAACATGTCTATCTTTGTCTTAATTTTTAATATTATTGTCGACTATTAACCACTTGTGACCGTTTCAATACAGCGAAATTACACCGTCAACCATGTTTATCTCTCAACAAAAATCAGAAATTATTGTTGCAATAAAAAGTAAAAACAACCATCAATCATGTAATTTGAAATCTTTCGCGATACTGAAACTTAACAAGCAGTGAGTGAGCGATTAATTAATTTGGCAAATTACAAAGTGTGTAGATGAAACCGACTATTTCTAATTGACTGCACAAAAACCTAAAAAACTATTTCCGTTCTATCAAAATTTTTGACCTAAGTCTGATTCTAATAATCGATCCAGTCTCATTACTAAGGGCCAAGTATAAGTTTACATTTACGTTGTCACGGCGTTAAGTGAGAACTGTCCACCAATCAGATGATACTATTATGACCGTAGAGCATCGTTTCTCAACAATTTTTATATCGCGACCCACGAAAAAGCCAAAAAGTTAAATAAAAAGTCTTGCGACTCCGTCACTTTATAACTATAATATGTACAATGAAATAAAGTAAGCTATAAGTTCATTTTTTTATGTTATTTATTACCTACATCTTAATATTTAGTTTTCTAACACTAAACTAAAATTCATCCTTTTAATAAACTAATCTTTATGTAGTTTGTATTATTTTTCAACAGACTGCGACCCCCTTTAAAAACAAACTCGACCCCCCCGCTTGAGAAACGATGCCGTAGAGATAAAAAAAAACCAAATGAAGCGATCCTATTGATGCAGACGCCGTGTTAGCGTAAATCTACACTGATACTCGGGCCCCTGAGATCTGAAGAGGCGCTGAAAGGCTCTAAGAAAATTTGAATCAAATAATTTAAAATAATCCGTTAACAGTTATACTCGAACATCAATTAAAAATAAAAGGTACATACCTACCTATGAAGGTTTGGCCGCAGCAGCTGAACGAGCACTCGGAGGCGGCTCGTATTTCGGAACAGAATACATCGCACGTGGCTCAATCGATGATACTTTGTCAAATCTATTAACAAAAATATCTTATTTTATTGTAGCTCGGCATATGACAACACTCCGCCTGATGTAAAGCTAGAGTGCGGGCCAATAACAAAAATGGCTGCTACAGAAAAATATCTACAGGTAGCAGTCGCTTCTGCTATGCTGGCTTGAGAAGACGAATGTGCTCCATCCAGATTGACAGTGCACACTCCTCTCGATTTACCTAGCTACTTCAAAACTGTTCCTGAAACGCGACAATGTCACTTAAAGGGTGCTATATTCGTAACTGGTGATTCTACGCCAGGACAACAGACAGGATAACCATCATCAGTCTGCCTACCCTTTCGCCTAAGAGAAATGGGCCCACATTTTTTCTCGAGTATGTTGATAATTTTATATTATCAGTTCATTTTGAAGAATAATAAACTTAATTTTTTTATTTATTATTGTAGCTTGGCATGTGACAAAACTCCGCCTGATGTAAAGCTAGAGTGCGGGCCATGAATAGAAACAACTGTTACGACAGATAAATCTCTACAGGCAGCAGTCGCCTCCACTATGTCGCCTTGAGGAGACGAGCATGTACCATCTACATTGACAGTGCATACTCCTCTCGTTATACCTGGCTACTTTCAGACTATTCCCGAAACGCGACAAGGTCACGGGTCACAGGTGTTACATTCGAAAGTGGTGGTACTACCCCAGGACAGTAAGACTGGGCTAATAACCATCATCAGTCTACCTACCACTCTTTTCAGACAATTCCTTATCACCAATTAATTTTAAGTGTATATTGAATTTAACTCACTTAGAATTGCGATATTTATCAGGTATAGCTTGATTAGGTTGTTGTGAGGCATGGGCATGTGTTTTGGCTAATTGTTTGGCGCAGGGGCCCAAGTCGGCGAGAGAATAACCTGAACTATGTTGCAGAGCCATCGGCCAAGCAATCAGACCACACTCGTCTGTGAGGATTCCATCTTCTGTAAATAAAGTGCTTCAAATTAAATTTTGTTACCAAAGTTAATTTCGATATCACTTGTTATCGCAGGAGTTGCTTCTATCACATCCAAAATAGGACTACTTCGAGGGACACTCGTGTGCCCCTATTTATACTTAACGTGAAAGCCAACAGCTGAGCATCCATACACTTTGTTTTACAACATTGCATTTTAAATATTTTAAACATTTTATATTGGTTATATTTCACAACTATATATTCTGTGCCATAGCTATTTGCTTATTATAGTGATTTGCGATAATAATCATTGCTGAGAAAGTTATAAAATTACTTAATTTCAACATAAATTTGCTATGTTTTAAACAATGTTGTAAAACAAAATGTACAGACGCTCAGGTGTTGGCTTTCACACAAAACTGAAGAAAGCTTCAAGAAAGCTCACGATTGAAAAGACCAGTGTTCAAACCTTGCTAAATTCTCACTGATACCAATGTAACTATGTTATATGTACTTTGGTCGCTCAGTGCCTTTGAAAGAAGCATTAGCTTAGGAGGCGTTAAAACATAAAACATATATTTTTTCCATAGACACGCCCACCCTAAATGCCTTGTATTCTAATATTACCTGAGTTGGACTCATCATCGCAGTGTGTGCATAGCATACAATGGCGTGCAGTCGCCAGAGCAGCTGCAGCCAACAATGATGGTTTGAATTGCAAGTATGGATCAGCTTCTAATAATGACAACTCGGCAATATACTGAAAATTATAAAGATTATGTATGTTAAGTTTAGTTTCAGGTTTTATACCTCTCTAAAAAACTGGACATAATATCATGAAATGTGTTGTTGGCGGAATTAAAACAATTTTCATAAAATAATTTATTTAATAAACTAGTCGGTGAAACTCTGCAACTTCGAGCATATTTTGTTGGTAGCAGCAGCATTGTTGTAATATTAATAAATAATGTGGAGAATTTTATTTTTATTATTTTTACTTCGGCAATTATTTTTAAAAGTATTTTAAACTATCCAACTAAATATCGTAATCGTATTAACGTGAAAGCCAACACCTGAGCGTCCATACATTTTGTTCTACAACATTGTTTGAAACATAGCAGATTTATGTTGTTGAAATTAAGTAATTTTATAACTTTCTCAACACTAATTATTATCGCAAATCACTATAATAAACAAATAACTATGGCACAGAATATATAAAATGTATTTTAATTTGCTACGCTCAGATGTCAGCCAGCTTTCACGTTAACAAGATAAAATTATAATAAAAAGAAACTTACTGAAGCCAAATGGAAGATTTTCTTAGAGATTCCCTTAGAGATGCAATAGTGAGAAAGGAAAGCCAATGCGGTCGGTGTTGACAGATCAAAAGACAACACTTTCAGCATCAAATGCTCCATTCTCAAGACTTCACGTTTAGTGTACGTATTGTCAGTTATATAAACAAAGTCACTCACTTCTGGTGGATATACTTCCTCGTATTTGCTGTGAATATGCAATAGTGAGTTATTGAAAGTGGCTGGCAGAGCGGCTTAACCGATTTGCAGGTGATGTGGCTGAGTTTGTGGTAAACAGACACTATAGACCACTAACAACTTCTGATTCAATAAATGTATATATATTAACACATTCATAAAAATTAATAAACTGAGAATAACATTTTGTGACAGATATTTTGTAAATAGGAATATTACTTTATACTGACACCAGACAAATGCTCACTAAAACTAGTTAAAAAAAAACCAGAGTATTGCTACCTTCACAACGTTACAGTTATGCAATAATTTTAGATTTCTGAATATTCCAAATAATTCTTTTGTCATAATTAAGATGAAACCGCACTAGAGCGGACCTGAGATATATTGTTTCTATTTATTTATATGCCCATAACCGCACACAGCAGCGCGACACGGTGAGGTCGTCATGCATTCCAGATAATAATTGTCATTATAATTAAAAAATTAATGATAAATAATTACTTCTCTACTTACGCGGCAATAAAAGTAGCAGCTGTACCGACAAGTTGTAATTTCCCTCTAACAACACTCATACAGGAGAGGAATCTATCCACATATGATACAGCCAAGTATAAAGTCTCACTATGCTGCGAATATTCTTCACAGACTTCCACTAACCAGTCAACGAGAATTGCACGCATGTTGTGACTTATGTCAGGTTGTTTTTGCATGTAACGCGGGTAGGGACGGTGTTTCGTCTGTGAATGATTATTTATTATTAAATTAGAATGAAGATCTAAAACAAAGACTCAATCAACTGGATAGGCTGTCTGAAGCGTAAATGGCTGCGTAACTTAGTGGTCAGAGCATCTATGTGCAAAACAGAGGGTTTGGGTTTGAATCCCACCTAAGTTGTGCGTTATGCATACTCAACACACTTTTTTTCTGATTAATCTTCAGCATAATCTTATAATAGACAAATCAAACAAATTTTAATATACCAAGAATTAATATTAAAAAAATAATTGTTGCTTTTTTTCCTATAAAAAAATCATCATCTGAAGCTTTTTTTATAATATGATAGAGCCTGGTATATTATTTAAATATATATATTTAAATTTATAGATGAAGCTTAGATATTTGTGTTGTTTTTATCCTTTATATTAACTCAAAAGGTTAAAACAAACCTCAAGCTCCCTCATATAGTTATAAATATCTTCCCTGTACTGCACAACATGGAAGAAGTTTTCCCGATCAGTCTTTGCGATCACCACATCGTCATTATCCTCACTAACCGTGATATCATTGATGCTGATGGACATGACACTGGAGTCAAGCGCAACAGACATCGGAGACTCAATTGTGACATCATTTTTGTCCTGCAAGGGGATCCTTTGCAAAAAGATAAAAATAATTAATCACTAGTGTTTATACATGAAATCTAAGGAGACGTGTAGTGTCACTCATCAAAGCGGAGAAGCAAATAGTGTACAACATATGCTGCATATGTATGTGGGTTGTAAACATAAAGAGTGGGTTGTATAGGTATTAATCTAAATAATTAGTTTTTGGGTATTAAGATCGTGCACAGTCATTCATGCTAATTGCTAACTTGCTACATCTGTGCTGGATCCAGCTGTAACCATGTTGGTGCAACAAAAATCCAGCTGGATTGCAATCCCTAATGACATCGGTTGTCAAAATTTTTCAGTCTTAGCTATAAAAAATTAATTCAAATTTAGAATTATTTCGGATAAGCCCAATTGCTTGGGCTCGTGAATTTTAATATGAATCCACAACTACATATGGTTCCAGAAAAACTATATTTTTTTAGGTTGAACCATCCAGCGATACATATATTTTTTTGGACAGCATACAGTAAGCAGACCCAAAATACAGTACAATACTATATATTACAGTATAGTTGGCAACCCTAGTCACAGGGCATCGAAAGATAGTGAATAAAAAAACTAGTTAAAAGTTTAAAGTAGGTAGTTACATAAAAAAAATTACTGCGAAAAGTTGTAAACTTCTTACCTTGCTGCAGACTCTTTGGGATGTTCAGGCTCATTTTTAGCAGGAATAACCTTTGTTTTTTCAATTAGTACATGAGGCTTCTCTTTATTGAAGTCTTTGACAGCAAAAGGCTTACATGTTGGCTCGCGTTTTTTCTGTTCAACCTCCTTGGGGTTATCCTCGTATACACTGAAGGCGCGAAATTGAGCTACAGGAGGTACAATATTCTTCTCATTGTTAATTTGCCGCAAGGTCCTATTCGCATCTTGCGATTTAACGGGCCCATTTGGTAACCCGGTCTGAAATAAGAGTTATTGTAAAATAGGTCAATTTTAACGAGACATGTGAATGATATACCTATTAATAAAAAATATTACCAGTTTTACATTACGGTTCTGATTGCATGCAAAGTTATTGATGTCCCCAAGAGCACGCCGTTGTGGTGCTGTCGGAAATACTTCAGTGTTCTCTTTTCTACGCCTCAAATTATCATTTTCATGGTCTTCGTGGATTATAAAAGATGCCATTATTACCGCGATATTTCCCGTAAAGATTATTATAGTGTTTTCACGCGGCCTTTCGCCCTAATTATTGCCCACAACGGTGCCTGAGTACTTAAATTGTATCTAGGAACACATTTTCTTAATAATATTACATAAAAATTAAAATAAAATAGGACACCCGCAATTATAAAACGTTGGAACTAACGGTCAAAAGACATCTTTTTTTGATACAACCGCTGCTTGATGCTTGCTTTGCTTTGTGAATGCTTTTCGCTCCAGCTGTTTTTACGTTATTACAATTTCTATGGTATTTAAAATTTTGACCAATAACAAGCCCTTAACCTTTCCATAGAGAAACACATTATTTTTCTTGTTGTCACTTAATGCGGCGAAGATTTCATGCCAAACGCTTAGTTTTGCAATTTTTTTATATAAATATTTCAATTAGCGTAGAAAACTAAATTTAAAATAGAATTACACAATGTATTAAATTAAATGCTTCTATTATTTAAAAAACCTCGCTAAAGCTGATATTGCAGCCATTGCCAGTTGCCACTATTGTTTTGAGTCATTTTCTGTGATTGTTTTGACACAATGGTTTTGACAGTTTTTCTCAGTTTTTGTAGTTTTATTTATCATGAATTGTCTCAGTTGTCCACCTTGTTGTTAGTGTAGATATAAGTTAAATTAGAGGAATAAGTACACAATTTTTAGAAGAACTACAAGATGGCCCATTCGTGCTACGTGTTTCGTTATTTAATGATATTTATGGGTATGTTCAACATTGTTATCGGTGTGAGGGAATATAAAAAAGAAGATATTTTGCGGCTAAGGTAGGCCATACAAATTTTCAGTTTTAGAAATTATTTAGTGCTTAGTTATACCATAGTCTAAATGTTAAATTTTTAAACTTCATAATTTTATTTCAGGGAAGAAGTAAGAGAGATGTTTCAGCATGCATACGATAGTTACTTGCGTTTTGCTTACCCCTACGATGAATTAAGACCTTTGAGTTGTGATGGGGTCGATACTTGGGGTAGTTATTCCCTAACTTTAATAGATGCGTTAGACACATTAGCAATTATGGGAAATTATAGTGAATTTAATCGTGTGGTTGATGTAGTTTTGAAAAGGGAAGATTTTGATGCTGATATTAATGTTTCTGTTTTTGAAACAAATATTAGAATTGTTGGTGGTTTGTTAAGTGCACATTTATTATCTCATAAGTAAGTTTAATTTAATGTTATTAATCTACAGTAGGATCTCTTTAATTTGATGGTCTTGCACTTGGTTTTAAATAAATATTTTTTGTAGGAGGAAGTTTTTAATAAAAAATAAGTATTTTAACAAAAATACAATTAAATTATATACTTTATTGAGTTATAGAAAATTCACTGATTTAACATGTTTACTTGTTACTTTTTTACAATTTCTTTTCACTTCAAGAGGTTTATGAACTAAAATATATAATTAGTATAATTTTTTTTTATTTTTTTTTTACTAAATATTACAATATTAATAAGACTAGTGTACTTCACATGTTAAAAATACAACAATATTAAAAACATCTAATTAAAGTTAGTCAATAATAAAAAACTAATTAAATAAGCAATTTATTTATTTTTAGGACTGGAATGGAATTAGAACCGGGATGGCCATGTAATGGTCCATTATTACGTCTTGCTGAAGATGTAGCTCATCGTCTTATTGCGGCATTTGATACAACAACTGGGATGCCTTACGGTAAATACGAGTAACTAGATAGGCTAAGACTACTGCTGTCACAAAAAATATGGTGCTTAACTTTTGTTTTATTTGTTATTGCAGCACATTGCTCTCATTATACCCTTTTTTTATATTGACACGACATGTGACGTTGACTGGCCTGGTGGTAAGCACAGTGAAGGTCCATGAGCGCGATGACTGGAGGACTTCAAAACTGTTTCTGAGATATTTTTTTTAATGCTTAATAGGCAAGCGTTTGACCACACCCTGCCTGGTGTTAAGCAGTGATGTGGTCTAAGGTGGAGCACACCTGCCTATGAGGTACCTGTTCACCTTCGATTTGAAGAGACCTATGTTGTACGTGTTGGGAAACACAGACACCGGCAGGGAGTTCCACAGTTTTGCAGTACGCACGAGGAACGTGTTGTCAAAACGCCTCGTACGCACTTTAGGAACTTGAACCATAAACGGATGGTACCTCTCCGGGTGCCTGGACGTCCGATAGAAGAAAGGGGACGTAGAACCAGGTCGTGTAGCTCTTGCGCACACTCCCCGAAATGTATCCGGTAAAAAACCGACAAACAAATGTGTCACTTCACAGGTGGTTGTACTACCCCAGGACAGCAGACCGAGCTAATAACAATCATCAATCTGCCTACCTTTCATAAAGAGCCACTTCTATTTATTTGTCTAAATATTACCATAAATGTTAAATGTATGTGAAGGTTAAAAAAAAATAAACAAACACTAGCTCACTACACAAATGTTACACTGACTGGTAGTCTTCCACAGGACGGAAGACTCTAGTCAAATAATTAATTATCACAAAAGAATTTTTTTAATAACAGACAAATCTATTATTTTATTATGCCAAAAAATTCTTGACAATGGCTACATCCATGTTGTTGTCACTTAAGTATAGTTGTATTAATTTTTTTAGGTACAATAAATCTAAGGAATGGTGTGCCACCAGGCGAAACCAGTGTCACATGCACAGCTGGAGTTGGAACATTTATTATAGAATTTGGTACATTAAGCAGATTAACGGGTGATCCTTTATATGAAGAGGTGAGTTTTTAAATATTGTATCATTAATATATATAAGAGTGGTAGGCAGACTGAAGATGGTTATTAGTCCAGTCTGCCGTCCTGGGATAGTACCACTACTTTCAAATGTGAAGTGAAGTAACCTTGTCGCGTTTCGGGAGCAGTTTGAAAGTAGCCATGTATAACGAGAGGAGTGTGCACTGTCAATCTGGATGGTACATGCTCGTCTCTTCAAGCCGGCATAGTGGAGGTGACTGCTGCCTGTAGAGATTTCTCTGTAGTAGCAGTTGTATCCATTCATGGACCGCACTCTAGCTTTACATCAGGCGGGTTGTTGTCACATGCCGAGCTACAATAGAAAAAAATTCATGTACAATCACAGGTTTAAAACAATTTTAAAACAACAAATAACCCATGTTACATCGAAAACTATTTCGAGATATCACTACAATTAGATGTATTTTTTTATTCCCGTCTGAAAAAAGTTTAAGGGCGATATTTGATTAGCTATAATGAGGCGTTTCGACTAAAATTCTCTCTATATTATTCGAAAAATATATAAAAAAAACATTACTGTCCATATGATAGGACTTTAGCAATTGGCTAAAAATAAAGGAGGCGTGTCTAATACTCCTAAGATTATTGTTTAAAGTGTTTCAGCGCCTGCTTTAGCTGATTGTACATATATAGCCTTGACTTCAAACTGGGATGCCCTGTTTTACTGGATGGGATGCTTACTTTTCACAAATAAATTGAGTTTTGACCAGAATCTAGCCCTGGATAACTTTGTTTCATTTGTGTTAAATTCATTTCTAAATTTAATAATTTATATTTTTAGGTTGCATATTATGCATTAAAAGCCCTTTATAATCATAGATCGCCTATAGGGCTTCTAGGTAATCATATTGATGTGATGACTGGAAGATGGACTGCACAGGACTCCGGGATTGGCGGTGGTGTTGATTCATATTTTGAATATTTAGTTAAAGGTATTTTTTCCGCTTAAATAAATCCAAAGGACAATGCCCATTTTTGGACCCACTTGATGTCTAATAGTTTGTTTAAAACACAATATTCAACAATTTTTTCGTATCCGCTCATCTTTTATCCATCAACAGTTAATTTTTAATTACACAAAAAAAACAGGTATAATAGTCTTTTTTAAGCAAACATCTCTTGCAACAGAAAACGTCAAATTTCTCAATATCCCGAGTAAAAAAATTAAACCTACGAATTTATTTTCTTATAAAATGAGGTAAAAACCAATGCCAATCTCAAGAAAAAAATTGTGGGCCAACTTTCTTAGGCGAGGGCATTCTCCTTTGGATGTCGCTTACGACGACCTAGATTAATTCATTATTATTATTCCACAGGTGCTATATTACTACAGAAACCAGAATTAATATCAATGTTTAAAGAGGCCAGGGTGTCCATAGATCAGTACTTGAAAAGAGAAGATTGGTATGTGTGGGCTTCAATGTTAAAGGGACTAGCTACTATGCCCATATTTCAATCATTAGAAGCATATTGGCCTGGAGTTTTGAGTTTACTTGGTGAGTTATTAGGAGAAAATGGCGATAATACCTTTTTTCTTTGCATGTCTCCAGGCTTTCCTTGCCGTTGAGATAAATAAATCTTCGATCGCCATGTCCATAGAATATTACAGACTGATTTTTAAAATTTAGACTACAAGTTTAAGGCATAGTAGGTGCGGCTAATTGGTCGTCCGATTCACTTGTATAATCGTTTATCTTTCCCATTCATTACGCCATTTGGTTCGGTGACCATGATATTAACATTTTCTGGACTATTTCGCTTGGTGAAATTTATAAAAGCTACCCATGCTAATTGTCTCTACTAAAGATTTTGGTCACGTTTCAGCCGGTATTTAATAATAATAATCTTTATTTATAAAATATTAATTACATGAAACTGCGGGTCCCCTGGTCTTCAGGATAGGGTGCCATGTGTCCTGCAGACCAGTGCATTCCCACTGTTTACCAAAATTTAATTAATGCAGGTGAAACAGACACGGCAATGCGTATTCTACTAAACTATCATACAGTGTGGCGTCAATACGGTTTCACACCTGAAGTGTACAATATCGGGGCTTCAGAAGCTTCATCTAATCGTGAAAGTTACCCTCTAAGACCAGAATTAATTGAATCAATAATGCTTTTATACGTGCACACGAAAGATCCAATACTCTTACAAATGGGTGAAGATATATTGAGAAGTATTCAACATAGTTCTAGAACTGAATGTGGTTATGCAACAGTGAGTAATTTTAATATTTTTATTGTCCAATTTTTTTTTTTTTTTTTGTCAATTACTTAATTTTACGATTATTGAATGTTGTAGAACTTTTCAGTTTATAGTAATTTCTTATTTTTATTGTTTCTTGTTTCTTTTTTTATTTTTATCTTTATTTGTGTCACAAAGAAATCGGGCTGTGGTTATGGTAAATTTTGTTTTTCAAATTTTCAACAGTTTTGGAGGGGAAATAAAAAAAAAACACATTCTTCTATTTTAAATCTGTTGCCTAAGGAATAATAAACTACTATTATTTCACGTTAATACTTGAAGAAACATAAGTCACGTCCGTCACTTTTATATTTAAAAGCAACTTCTCTTTCTTTAGATAAAAGATGTCCGAGACCATAGAAAAGAAGATAGAATGGAGTCATTTTTCTTAGCTGAAACAACAAAATATCTATACTTATTATTTGATCCGGATAATTTTATACATAACACAGGTTCTAAGGGCAAAATAATTAATACACCAAACGGTGAATGCATTGTGGATGTTGGAGGTTACATTTTTAATACAGAGGCACATCCTATTGACCCGACTATGTTACATTGTTGTCGGTCGGCTAGAAATGGGTGAGTTAATTTGTATTAATGAAGAATATAATAATAATGTGATTGTCTAAATGCAGGGTTTCTTAACCTGGGGTCCATGGACCCCTAAAAGGTCTCTGTCATTAGGGTGTTCATTATTTCCCAAGTTGGGTTTTTTTTTTACAGACGCCCCCCAAATTGTAAGATTATGACCTAAAAAAACCTGCAAAAAAAAAACCAACTTGGGAAATAACGGACACCCTACTGTGTCATGGGTATGGAGGTCCTACATGATATTTGGAATTTTACAAATTATTATTAGGTTGTTTTTGTTTTCCTATGATTCTATTTGAAATGGGGTCTGCACTATTTTGGCAATTTTTAAAGGGGACTACCACTACAAAAAGGTTATGAAGCTCTGATCTAAATCATTAAATTATTACTAGGTATCATATCTTACTTTATTTTACTGCTAATCATTTGTTCATATTTAGTATTTTTTAAAATATTTAAGAGGTAGAAAGAAAAATCAAATAACTGTTTAACGTTTTCACTGTTAATCTTTCTATGTTAAACTCTTTTTGAATATAAGTACCACAAAACTGTGTTTTCCATTTACACACGTTATGGTTTCTAATAACTCCATTACTTTACCCTTTTTTTTCAGAATAAACATGAGTGAAGTACACGAAATGTATCAATTATTAGAAGAACAAGATAATATTAAGTTAATGACAATTGAAAAGAAAAATAATACAAAGGAAATAAGGGAGGAAACAATTTCGATACAAATAACTGAAATGCCAACAAATGTCAATAAAACAATTAATAGTACATCAAATGAAACGAATCATAATGAAGAATTGATTAAAACAGAAACAAAAACAGGTACTATTTGGTCAAATACAGGAATAGGATTTAAAATAGTAGTAGGCAAATTGATTGTGGTTATTATGCAAGTTTGACTTTCGTCTCCACGAGCCGGCATAGCGGAGGCGACTGCTGCCTGTAAAGATTATCTGTAGTAACATTAGACGGAGTGTTGTTATACGTCAAGCTACAATTAAAAAAAGTAAATCCACGTCTAATCGTTGACTGTGATTGATTAATAAAAAAATATTCTCAACAGGTTACGTAAACATTGATGGTACAGAAAGAGAGGACAATGAGAACGAAAGCGAGCACAGTACAAAAGAAAAGGATGCATATAGTGACTATATTGCGGCGTTAAAAAATTCTATACATTTATTAGAAACGTTGCAAGAGAACATTAAAAATGATAGCGTTGATGACATCATAGTTGCTAAGGAATCGGTTCAAGTAACGACAGATAAAACAGATAATACGGATAAAGTGCAGCCTCCTAGTGATACCAGATCTAAAACATACTTTAAAATGTTGCCAGATGCAATACAAGAATTTTTAAATAAAGATTGGAAGTCTAAACCTAAATGCGAGCCTCAGTATCTTCTCGAGAGGCTGAGGAGGGAAAAAAAGAATCCAGAACATCCTCACATACATAAATATGAGCTGTTATTAACACCAGCGCCACATTTCCTACAAAGAATTTCATTGGCGGGTGAATTTACTACAAGAAAGTCATTAACTTAAGAATTATTGTTTTAATTTTGTTGAATTATTTATTTGTTAATAAAGACTGAAAATTTATTTTGTTTGTTTTAATTATTATATTTTTAGACAATTATTTATAAAACAACTTTTATTTATGGCCTACATTGATGTATACAACTAGATGAGCAATAACGCTCTCAATGTGACGCGAGAGAAAATATGACCGCAGTCACTTTCAGATTGTCTGTCAGTTAGTATTTTATTTTGTACTTCGGCATGTGACAACTTCGTCTGATGTAAATCTAGAGTACGGTCCATGAATGGATACAACTGCTACCACAGGCAAATATCTCTACAGGCAGCAGTCGAGCATGTACCATCCAAATTGACAGTGCACACTCCTCTCGTTATACCTGGCTACTTTCAGACTATTCCCGAAACGCGACAAGGTCACTTCACGGGTGTTACATTCGAAAGTGGTGGTACTACCCCAGAACTGGACTAATAGCCATCATCAGTCTGCCTACCACTCTTTAATCGTGCTTATATGTATGAGGTTTGCTCCTCTAGTATATATCTCTATGATGACCAAATGTAAGTACTTTAGTCGCTATAGGCACTAGATAGACGGGCTGATGTTTATTATTTTAAGTCTAACTGCCGTGAACTGACGCGCGATACACGATTAGGTTAGAAGAAGCTGGGTATAGCAGAAACGATGCTAACTGCGGACATATCACTATGATAGCCCATAACAGTTATATCCACTCGATGTTATAAATTAATACATTTGATATCAAAGTCTTATTAAATTTTTAAAAAGAAAAACTAATCCTCTATCGCATGAAAATGTCAAACTGACATCTTTATTTTTGGTCAAGATGTAAAAATTAGTACAAAAGATGTAAATATAGTAAAATTAGATCGCGCCCGCTCAAAAATGTATCAATTTCCATCGTATTCCCTTTGGCAAATCCAAATGTTAATGAGCATTATGTTAATGAACAATCATGGGTTGTTTTTGTACTTAAATTATGACTGATTTAAAAACCAGTAATTCAGAAGAAGATACTTTATCAACTAAAGGTTATAAATTATTAAAGTTTCTCGGTGAGGGTGCTTATGCTAAGGTAATTTATAAATATGAAATGAAATGAAATCTTTATTGCGTGCTTGGTATTAGGTAATTTCTGAGGCAGTACAATAAATATGTCCAACTAATATCTGCCTTTGCAGGCGTACACACATTTGTTCTTATTACATAGTTACAGTCCATTATTACAAATAATATAATGTCAATGTATAAACAGTATTATAAACTTTATTAATGTCATGGAAAATTACAGAAAAGACTTTCCCTTTCTCGATCAGAACGGTTTTTACAACTATTTTCTTAGTTCAGATACAGATATTTTTTTCTTATTAACTAAGGGTAATAAACAGCCGTGGTCTAGCGGTAGAAGGCGCGTGCACTAGCGATTGATGAGGTCCGTGTTCAAATCTGCCTAAATTCAGACCGGTAGCAATGTAAAACTATGTTATATACACTTTGAACACTCAGTGCCTATGATATGAGCATTACTTAACTTAGTACAGGCATTTTACAAAGTTTTTCTAAAAAAAATGTACTATAACAATTTTTGTGTACCAGGTATATCTTACCGAATATTTAACAAAAGATTCGAACAGAATTACACTCGCATGCAAAATTATCGAAACATCGAAAGCGCCCAGAGATTTTGTTGTAAAATTTCTTCCAAGAGAGATAGAAGTCTTAATAAGGTTAAATCATCCGCATTTAATCCAAATACATAGTATATTCCAGCGTAAAACTAAATATTATATATTTATGAGATATGGCGAAAACGGTGATCTGTTATCGCATATATTGAAGAACGGCGCTGTCTCTGAGAATCAATGCAGAGTTTGGATACGACAGTTGGCTTTGGGATTACAATATCTACATGAATTAGAGATTTCCCATCGTGATATGAAATGCGAGAATGTGATACTGACTGCTAATTTTAATGCGAAAATAGCTGATTTTGGTTTCACAAGATTCTGCGTCGACGACGACGATCAGCCGCAGTTGAGTGAGACTTATTGCGGTTCCATGTCCTACGCTGCCCCTGAAATATTAAAAGGGAAGCCGTATAATCCGAAACCGACAGATTTATGGTCTTTAGGTGTTATTTTATTCGTTATGTTAAATAAATCGATGCCATTCAGTGATACACGTATTAAAAAGTTGTATGAGCAGCAAATGAATAAGAAGTATAGGTTGAGGCAACGTGTTGCGACAACTTTGACTCAGGAGTGTAGAAAATTACTACAGCATTTGTTAGAACCCGATGTTGGTTTGAGATACAACGCCACACAAGTATTAAGCTCTGATTGGATTGCTATGGACAGCAGATTAACAAGTAATTTAGTTTTTTTAATAACTTTTTTATTCATATAGTATGTAACCTCACAACGGCTGATGTTAATTAAACTAGAGAAAGGTCTATGGGCGAAGACAACTGCTACTATTGTCTGCAAGCGTTTCCGCTATTCCGGCTTTATGAGATGAGACATTTCATCTAGTTCAAGGCTTCTTAACCTTTGTGTAGTGGACTCCCTTTGTAAACATTCAAAAAATCACGCGTACCCCTTTTCAGTACGTAATAATAACTTATTATAAATATTCATAAATAATTATGACTATTAAGAATGTAACGTATATCCAAGGTCTCATGTACACTACATACCTTAGAACTTAGAGGTTCATAGACCCCACGTTAAGAAAGGTCTAGTTAGATAGGGCAGATTCCTTCCGTTATACCATCTCGTCCTGAAACCCGTCCAGTTCATTTACATTAGTCTGCCCATTACTCCTAAATAAATTTCTGAATACCTATTGAATTTGATACTTACGTAGTTGATTGTGTTAGCATTAAACACAGTAGAAGCCGCAGCATTAAAGAAAGCAAAAGAGGAGAGACGTCGTATTGCAGAGTCGCATAGAAACTTCCAGAAAAAAACTTATATTGAATTAACACCACGAAGCGACGCTGGGAGAGTGAGTAACAAATAATAATAATGAGTAATAATCGCGTTTATTTTATGATTATTTAAATCTTAAAGAGTTTGAAGCCATCGTGGTCACAGCAAAACTAATAAACGCGAATAAAATAATTTTTACATATTTTTTATACTATACTGAAAAAATGAACTGTAATCTCAGCAGATGGTAATGTTGGCAACACTACTTTCACAACCCTTCTTATCTACAAAGAAGAACTTGATTCTAATATTCACAAATGTATTTCTTTCAGACAAGTGAACGTATAAAATCATTAATGAGTTTAACTTCTAAACGAAAACCGGAATCTCCTTGATTGATTCTTGATGGATGTAAGTACATATTTTTAAGCTATCGGGTCTTCGGGTCAAAAAAACAGTTTTAATAACCCTAACTTTATGTAGCATTATAGCAATTTGCTATTGTTAAAGTAAATACTATTTGAATTAAGTTGTGCATCACGGTTCGTTCATTCATCACACTAAACAGTCGGGTCGAGTCCCAGTCAAGTCAAAAATAGCTTTAGTAAATTGATAAAATGTTTACTAAATATTAAAACACAGGTTATCTTCTTTTGTATTGTTTGTTCACACTCACGCACGTTCACGAACACTTAATGGTTTATAATCCACCATTATTACATGTTTAGAAAAAGAATTTAAGACCGATAACCTAATGTCTCCAGATGGCTGGCAAAACTCTATTTTCCGAGTTGAAAAGTGACGTATGTTTCAGATTGGAATTGAAGATTTGAAATTTTCCGGTTCTGAACAGTTGACACTAGTTACACGTGGCTATAGTATACTCAAGAAGTTGAATGAAGGTTCTTACGCTAAGGTAACACATTTAAGCAGAATATTGCTTAAAGTAAAATTAAATAAAAAAAAAAATTAAAAATTATTTGAATTATAGCATTTATTTACTCGAATCAAGAAACTTTTTCGTCCTCCCAAACAATTGCTACCATAGCGAAATGTCTGCATGCAGCAGTCACCTCCGCTATACCAGTTTGAGAGTAGTATGCACCATCAAATATCCTAAAAATCTTTTCCGAATTCTACGCGTCTATGACGATACGCCTCGTTATATAATTGGTTCAAATTTCATTCGTTATAGGTATACCTAGCCGATTATAAGAACCCAAAAAAACCAGAAAAGGTAATAAGACTAGCATGTAAAGTAATAGACACGAAGATAGCCCCCAAAGATTTCGTCAAGAAATTTTTACCACGCGAAATCGAAATGTTAATCAAACTGAACCATCCACATTTAGTTCACACACATAGTATATTTCAGCGAAGATTTAAATACTTTATTTTCATGCGTTACATGGAACATGGGGATTTATTAGACTTCATACTGAATCAAGGCGCAGTGCAGGAAGATCAGGCTAGAGTGTGGACGAGGCAGATCGCATCAGCTGTTAAATACATGCACGATTTAGAAATAGCTCACAGAGATATTAAATGCGAAAACGTTCTTTTGACGGCGAATCAGAACGCAAAGCTTTCCGATTTCGGTTTTGCTAGATTCTGCATAGATAATAGATTTAAAAGTATTCATAGTGAGACGTTTTGTGGGTCTTTATGTTACACAGCGCCGGAGATATTGCAAGGGGAACCTTACTATCCAAAACCGACGGATATTTGGTCGTTAGGCGTAGTTCTTTACGTGATGTTGAATAAATCGATGCCGTTTCAAGAAAAACAAATCAAAGAGTTGTATCAATCACAAATGAATAGAAATTGGAAGTTTAGATCGAAATTTAATTCTAATTTGTCGGAGAATTGCAAGAATTTGGTTACGCAAATGTTGGAGCCTGTACAGGATCATCGATTGAAAATTGAGCAAATTATTTCGAGCGAATGGATTGCTATGGATCCAAGACTTAAAGGTAAATGATCGTAAGTAGACTTTTACTTAATAATATAGTTTAATTTTTAATTAAAGAGTGGTAGTCGAACTGTTTGTCGTCCTAACGTCCATTATCGCGTTTAGGAATAAGTTTGGAAGTGATGTGCACTGGTAATATTGGTGAACAATCGTCTTCTCAAGCCAGCATAGAGGTGGCGAATGTTGAGACTGCTCTAGCTTAACATCAAGCGGAGTTTACATGCCAAGCTACTATAAAAAAAAACTAAAAAAAGATTTATATACAAAACATATGATGAACATTTTAAATCAGTAACTATGCTGTGTTTATCTTTTCTTTTAGTAATGAAGCGACTTTTATCGTTTCAGATTGGACTCAACAAGAATTATTAGCACTAAAAAGAGCTAAAGAAGAAAAGGAAAGAATACAAACAGGCAAACGTGCTTCTAGGGTATTGCCTTTAGAAAAAGATGTGTCTATCGTAGGAGCTACTGAAGCCACTTCATCATTGTAGATTAGGGTTTAGGTAATAAATCCTACTTAATATTTGTATCCCCTTTTTATCTTTCTAAAATTATATCTTTGAAGAGCTGTATAGACTTACCCCTTTGCCTTCAGTGAACCAAAAATACGAGAGTTTTGGCGGGCACATTCTAGATAATAGTAAATTATTATCCATTAAACATATGTGACTGTGCGTTCTAATTTTCTTACCAAAACGCCGTTAAATCTTTTGGATATAATTAAAAAAGAAAAAGGCTAGCTTACATTGACAGACTGATTCCTTTGCCTTAAATAAAGGGTCGCCAATAAAAAAAATATAAATTTACTTTTTAAATAAATTTCTGTCAATATGATGAATTTGACAATATGTCACAATTAACAACAATACCGGACAATGGCGTACAAATAAAAATAACCCAAAAAAAATCTCCTCAAAACAAGCACTATGTTCCAACCAAAAGTAAAAATGAAATAATGAAAAATATTATAATAAATGGCAGATAAAGTGGAATTACACATTACATTATCAGATGTAAATGTTTTGAAAGAGAAGGGTTTTGTATTAGAAAAAGTTATTGGCGAAGGATCATATGCTAAGGTTATAAATACATAAAGCAATATTATTATAGCAACACTGGATATATAAATCCTGTATCACAGATGTATAATATAACTTATTACCTTTGCTTAGTCTATATGGTCTGTTTACACAGTATTATATATTATTACACGTCCTGTAGGGTAAATGCACAAAAAAGAGCAAATTCAGCACATCAAGTTTGCTAGACCACGATCACGATTATGGTCGCTTAGTGCGGGAGGACATGTATTTTTTCGCTGAGACCACGATTTCCCGCGCTTTCAAATTGTTTCGAATTAAAACCATCAAAATAAATAAGATGATAAATAAACTGCATAAAATGTTTAGAATTTTTTTAAATTTCATTTTAGGCATTGATATATTCAACTAGATATGCAATAACGCTCCCAATGTGACGCGAGAGACAACATGGCCACAGCCACGTTTAGGTCCTCAGTCAGTTACTATTTGACTTGACGGCAACATTGTCAGATCGTTTGAAGCGGTCTACGCTTTTATTTATGTCAGATGCATGAAGTTTGCACCTCTAGTATATATCTATGATTTTAGGTGTACAAATCAACACAAATGATGGAAGAAACACGTCACACCGTATTGGCCTGCAAAGTTATAGATACTGCGCAAGCGCCGAGGGATTACTTAATTAAATTTTTGCCGAGAGAATTAGACATACTAATAAGAGTGAATCATCCACATATTGTTAATATTACCTGTATATTTCAACGCAGAGCAAAATATTTTATATTTCTAAGGTTCGCTGAAAGGGGAGATTTGCTTGATTTTTTAACTCAAAACGGACCCGTGCCTGAGAATCAATGCAGGTTGTGGATGCGACAAATTTTATCGGGAATTCATTTTATACATACGCTAAATATAGCTCACAGAGATCTCAAATGCGAGAATATTCTTATAACATCGAATTATAATGTGAAAATAACTGATTTTGGTTTTGCAAGAATAGTTCGACATAAAGATCGTGATGATTACAGCGAGACGTATTGTGGGTCGTTGTCTTACGCAGCTCCTGAAGTATTGAAAGGAGTTCCGTATCTGCCGAAACTAGCTGATATTTGGTCACTTGGTATTATTATGTATACAATGTTGAATAAAGCTTTGCCATTTAACGAGAATTCTGTTAAACGGTTGTATGAGAAACAGGTTAGTTTCATTTTGTTTCACTATACTTCACTTAATATCTAAGAATAAACCATAAACTCAAAACCCTATTAACACTTATTATTAAGATTTGTAGCTCAGTCGCCTTCGCTATTCCGGCTTGAGGTGTCGAATGTCACCTTTCAGATCATTACAACCTGACTACTTCCAAACTTACCCCGATACGTGACAAAGTTACTTCACTAGTGTCACACTTTTCTCTATTATTAAGAATAAATGTGTGTTTTATTTCATAGATAAAGAATTCTGTAAAAGTCACAAGTTTTTAGCCTAAAAGTCCATAAAACGCGTATTCAAGGTTTTTTTTTCTTTATTGTAGCTCGGCATGTGACAACACTTCGCCTGATGTATAGCTGTGCGGTCCATGAATGGAAACAACTGCTACTACAGAGAAATATGCGCAGTCGCCTCCACTATGCCGACTTGAGGAGACGAGCATCTAAGTTGATAGTGCACACTCTTCCCGTTATACCTGGCTACTACAATTCCCGAAACGCGACACGCGTCACTTCACGGGTGTTACATTCGAAAGTGGTGGTACTACCCCAGAGCGGCAGACTGGGCTAAATCATCAGTCTGCCTACAGCTCAAATATCTGGTTATAATTATCTCTGCTTACACTACTTTATATAATAGGATTTAAGATAAAAGAAAAATAAATAATTCATTTAGAAAAAATTATAGAGTCCAATAATTACGTTTTAGATAACAAAGAAATGGCGTTTTCGTACGAATATAGTGAATATGTTAACAGTAGAATGCAAAGAGCAAGTTACCGGGATGCTGGAGCCGGACCCGAAAATACGTCCGACTGCTTTGACAATATTCAATGGACCATGGATTGCGATGGATCAACGCCTAACAAGTATTTTTATTTAAATGATTTCTTTATAAAATATATAACTAAAGGAGTGTGCACTGTCAATCTAAATGGTGCATACTCGTCTCCTCAAGCCGGCATAGCGAATCGACTTCTGTCCGTAGAGATCTCTCTCTGGTAGCAGTTGTTTCCGTTCATGGACCGCACTCTAGCTTAACATCAGGTGGAGTGTTGCCATATGCCGAGCTACAATATAATAAAAATATTAAGCGGCTTCTTCAATTAATTTTTGGTTTTTTCATTTAGTTTTAAGTTTAATTAGGCTAGCAACGTATTTTTTTCTAAATAAATGACTTTCATCACCGGTAATTTTCGAATTATTTTAAGGCAATCTTATAACGGCGACTATGGGTCGTTTGCACGAGAAGGCCCGTTAAAGTAACTTTAACTATTACTTTAACCGTCACGTTTACATTATGGTTTACATTTACTCCACGCGAGTTGCACCATTGTCGCGCCTGTCATTTTTGATGCTTACCGTAACCAGCGAATCTTGGCTGGTTAAAGTTAGAGTAATCGTCAAACCAATGTTACTAACGTCAAATGCATGAAAAGAAGCCAAATATGTTTTCCTATTAGTTTTTCGAGATCAGCTACCCTTTTAACGATAACAATATGAATTTACACGATATTTCTACGCGTGTGGAGTAATTGTAAACGTTTAACGGTCGTTGTCGCCGTAAAAGTAATAGTTAAAGTTACTTTAACCGGCTTTCTGGTGCAAACGACCCTAAGTCAGAATTCAGAATATCGCCTAATTTCGTAACTTATTTTCAGAATTAACATTTTTAGAAGAATCATTATTAAAACAAGCAGCTGAAGAGAGTATTAAGAAAGAGCGGGAAGAAGAGACGGAAATTGAACGTATAGCTGAATTAAGAAGAAAAAGCCGGGGCAAAGGTTGGCCTTTATTACAATTTTCAGTTTCTATTCACATTTAAAACTCATTTAATTGTAATTTTTAAACGAAATAATCTTTTTTTTTTAAATCTGACCCTTTAAACTTAATCTTCTCATCACCAATGTAACTTTGTTATATGTACTTCGGTCGCTCAGTACCTATATGCACTATTAAAGAGTGGTAGGCAGACTGATGGTTATTAGCCCAGTCTGCCGTCCTGGGGCAGTACCACTACTTTCGAATGTAACAACCATGAAGTGACCTTGTCGCGTTTCGGAAGCAGTGTGCATTGTCATTCTAGATGGATTCTCGTCTTCTCAGGCCGGCATAGCGGAGGTGACTGCTGCCCGTAGATTTGTCTATAGTAGCAGTCGTTTTCACTCATGGACCGCACTCTAGCTTTACATCAGACGGGGTGTTGCCATTGGAAGGAAGGGGGGTAAGCAGGAAGTCACGTTTGTTCCAGTAAATTTATTAAATCAATAATTTTACAGAAGGATTGAAAATATTAAAAACAGCAGACGAAGTGTACGCGCGCTCCCAACAATTATTCGAAGCAAAAGATCATATAAAATAAATAAAAAAAACAAATTATTTAAATATCATTTAGTCGTTTTATTTATTTATAAATTCTGTGAAACACAATGTCGGTCCACTGTCCACTGAGCCTTTCTCTGGGAACCAGAAGTGCGTCAACTTAATGCCGCCGTGGACGGTGGACTTTCCTTAATACTAGTTATAAAATAGGTGAATAATATTGGAAGACCGAGGGTTTACGTTGATGGTTTTAATTATAACAATTTGGCACAACTACATTCAAATGCTACCTTTTTAAACGGGACTACACTACACTACGTTAAGAATGAAATTAAAAATGAGTACGTAAAAGGGGTGATGACGTCACTCATCGCGCACGTTACGTTACGTTTTTCTTAAATTTCAAAATAATGGACGCCCTATTTTTTTTTAAATAAAAAATGCAGTAGTTATTTTTGTTATCTATTATGCAAAAAGGTGTAGTTTTTTTTACTGACGAGCCGTAATGACGTCACGCACTACGTTACGAATCGCTTTTTTTTTCTTTAACTTCCGTATTAATAAAATATCGTTTATTTTTTATATTTTGGCATTTTAACTGGTAAAGGAGAATGCCCATTCGCCTAAGAAAAATGGGCCCACAATTTTTTTCTCAAGTTTGTCGATGATTTTTAGTTAATATTTGAGGTTATTATTTTAAATGCTTTAATAATTGAAGATATCTATCTTTTATGTAATTAAACATTGTCAATTAATAGGTAAATGATGTGTTGATATAATTAAAATGAATTAATAAAAAAATAAGAGATTATCTGGAATATTGTTTTGTTACCATACTATTAGGTATCAAGTGGGCCCAAAAATAGGCATTCTCCTTTGTTTTATTATTAAACTACGATGAAATTAAATAGAAAAATGGCTCATAATAAATGGTTAACTTGTAAAAAACATAGTAAAATGTAGTCCCGAATCCAAAAACACTAACAATATAATTTTAATAGGGTACTCTTTATATCTAATAATAAATATTTCTTTTCCTAAGTCTAGAATCGTTGAATTAAACTTCTAGTTTATTTAGAAAGAACGCAGACGACCGATTTATATTTTCATAACCTTTCTATTGATTTGGCGTCCACTAGAGGCGCGTCGAATCGAATCGAATTAAACTCATTTCTACCGCGTGCGTTTATCATAATGTAGGTTATAATTTAGAGCGTCTAGCGATAAAAGGGTCGATGAGACCCGTGTTCGAATCTCACAAAATTTTTACCAGTACCAACGAAATTATCGGCCATCTACGTTAGACCTAATTTACATAATTTTATATTGTCAAATTCAGTCGTAAATTTATTTATATAAAAAGCAATAATTTTAATATTAATTCTTGAAGCGAATCAAAAAAGTTTATAGAAAAATTCTTAACATAAGGTAAATTGATTTGGTCATTTTAAAATATTTAAAAAAAATTGATATAATATTTATCCAAAAAAAAGGGGTCCTATAAATGGTTATAGGCTCCTATTGCACTGCAAATAGTGACTTACATACAAGGCAATAAGGGTGAATTTCGTATGATAAAAATTACTATTATACATTGTGGAATGTATATAACTTCAATATTTTTATTCCACTGATTTTTTTGCATATTTTATTTTTTCGACTTTTCTCTTATTTTTCGAGAATTAAATGCAATAAAAGTTATATTATTTTCATTTAAATACTATCAGATATTAAAAGGTATATGTACTATGACGCGTGCTCGACGTACTGTGCTGTGAATGTACGGTGCCTTTATTACGCGTCAGACACCCCCGAGCTTTACCCATAATCTCTATAAATACTTTATTTTTTCAACTTAAAAATTATTAAAAAATTAATAAATTTGAACACAATTAAACCTAAATTAAGATTATATGACGACTTGAACCAAAATCATATACCATTTAGCGTACGCCATAATTCTTTTTGGCAAAGGGTGTTACATATATATATTTTTAAATGTTTTATTCGTTTTTAAATCTAACAATAAAGTATAGGCCACTGATTTTGGCATTTGCACCTTGGTTTTTTTAAATTAATCTTATTTAAATTAATATCGACTATAAATCTCCAGACACAGAAACAAAAGACAGAATTTACACACACCATGCTGGCTGTGTCTGCGCATACGCGTTTGGTGTGAACACGTCTTTAATTTAAAAAAAGTGGCCAGGCAAAAAAAACGGTTATTTTTTATACTCTTCACCAGGAGCTAACTAAAGTCTTGATCGAATCGCTAACAAAACATATGGAGTGTTTGGCGCGCTTTTGCCCGGGAAGGTTGAGGTGTTTTTCATCCCTTTCCTTAATTAGTTTAGTGGTTATTATTGTGTAAAATTGATGTTATTTTGCGTAATTTTATGCTGCGCTTGTGAGTAATTGTGGAAACATTAAAATTCACTCTATATGAGGCAACAGAAGCGGTTTTTTTTGTAGTTATCCCACGCCGTGAAAACGCTCATATTGTGACGTGACCGGGCGAATTGCCGCCAAATACTCCAAGAAAGCGTCAAATTGCAATTTGATGCAAAGTCATCAAGTATTTAATACTCGACATTGACAGAATTGTCATTGTTATGACATCTGGGGGGCTATTGCGGACGCGAGCTCACCGTGAGTCACGGTGACTATCTGGTTTCCTTCCGGCACTATTTGTAATGTGATTGGACGAGCCACTGTCAACAGGGAACGCCCATCGTGGCTCGTCCAATTACATTACAAATAGTGCCGGAAGGAAACCAGATAGTCACCGTGACTCACGGTGAGCTCGCGTCCGCAATAGCCCCTCTGAGGTCATTTAACAAAAGAGGAAGAAGAAGACATTTCACTGTCACCTAAATGATAACGAAACGTCAAATCCCATATATTTTGTTTACGATTCGATCAAGTCACAGCTGTCGACTGGATTTTGACTTTGGCCTCATATATAGTTTTCTTGACTGCCACGTATTGTGTCTGTAGACGATTAAAGGTCAAAATTAGTCATATTAATTCAAAATGACAGTAACATCTTTCTTTTCTTGACCTCAATGCACTCTTTCATGGTCACGCTGGAGAGAGACAGCCGACGCGACGCCCGCTGCCTTTACTTTCATCATCTGAAAATTAAAAAAAAAACTTCATTATTTTTTGTGGAATACTCATTCTAAAGGAAGCCATACTCGCGCTGTGTTTTTGAGACCTGCAAATCATGCAAACTCAAGCGTGTGTGGCTTCCATAAGAGCAGTAAGTATAGTTAGACCAAAAATGTTATTATCAAAACTAGAAATGTAATTTATCTAAATCGAGGGGGCCTACCTAGAGCTCACCAAGTTTCGTTTATCATTGAATATTAGTAAATTCAAAAATTATGGTTTTACCTTAGCTGATAACTACACAGTCACATAATGATTCGATCGGAATCTTTGCCTTACAGTAGGCCCCCAGATATTATGAATACAATAAATGATAAATTTTGTTAATAATTTAATACAAAATTATTTTTAAAAAACCCCAATCCGATAAACATGTTATGTTTTTAGTTTGGAAACAGTTCGAAAGTTAATACAGTTAAACATTTTTTTTAAATTACCTGACCAAAGTACATATAACATAGATTGAACATATATTGGTACTGGTCGGAGTTTAGCGAGGTCCGAACACGGGTCTCATCGATCGTGAGTCCACGCGTCTCACCGCTAGACCACGCTATATACAAAAAATGTATTAAATATCGAACCATCAACATAAAAAAATAATTAATATTTTCCATAAAATACCCAAAACCTTTATTTAAATAGAAGCTCTATATAGGGCCCCAAAAAAAATGTCTCCAGACAACTTGTCGCCTTCGCTTTCCCGGCTCAAGAAGTATGTTTACTCGAAACGTGACCGGTCACTTCACGGGACGTTACACTTGAAAGTGGTTGCACTACCCCAAAACCAGTAGGCCAAGTGTGGATTTCACTTAACGCACTCACGGCTCAAAGGACTTTCCTCCAATCAGATTTTATATTGACAATCAAGATAATGAAATTTAAAATCAAACGATTCTAGCGGTGAACAAAACTACAGTTCACAGACTCACCAAGTTATCTGTGAAATGGCGAAAATAGGAACTACGGCTGCCATGTTGACATGTCATACGATTTTCAGTGTCTACTATTTTGCGCGTTTTACTACTAAATACGTAAGTCATAACTTACACGTACCATATTCCACAAAACAGTAGTTGGAATGTGGTTGAACTGCGAACCCATAAACCACTTTGTGATTCTAATGTGGGCGGAAAGGCGTACCGTATGAGTTGAGGCTTATTCCCGGTTTTTGTGCACACTGAAACGGGAGTGTCGACACCTTTCAGTTCACAGTTAAGTTGGGTGAATGCGTCAAGTAAAATCCATATTAGGGCGTACGCGACCAAGTAGTGATGTGGTTAGTATTGTTAGTGTTGCAACTTACAGGAGTTGTATTATTGTCACCTGAGCAGTCGTCAGTGAAGGGGCACACCAATTCACTGTTATCCAACTCGTCTTTACTCTTCTTCCGCTTCAACGTGAATTGACTTTTCTTTGGTACCTGATAATATAATCATATATACAGGATGTAAAAAGACAGATGCAAATTACTCTGCCAATGGGCAAGGTCCAAAAAAACTAACCCATGGTGAAACCATTTCGAGATATCACTTCAATTAGAATTTTTTGATTCCTATGTGAAAAAACTTAAAAATCGAGGAGATATTTGAATAACTGTAATGACCTTCTTCGACCTTCGGACAGTTTGACAAGATAGAATACAGAGTACCAACCTAACAGTTTTGTAGATTATTTTGTTGTCTATGGTTGTCGCCTCACAAGTTTGTCAAATATCTTTTGTTTGTGTTTCCTAACAATAACAGTGTTTTTTTACGAATAAGTATTGTAATTTTTAGAACAAAATTACACTATAAACACGATGTTTTAATTAACAGGAACTTTTAAAAACCAAAAGTTTGTTTGAACTTTTGACAAATTATTATTTTTTCTTGTTCATTGGCAATGGTTTAGTTCCGAACGAAACCTCACGATTACTATATTACGATAGCAATTTTTAAAATTAATAAAAAAAGAACAACGTCGACTAAATTAATCTATATTATCTAAAAAATATGTAAAAAAGATAGCTGTACCACCAGATACACCTCCCCAATTCTATAAAATGTTATTGCAAGATATATTTTTTATTAGTAGTTTTTTTAAAGATTTGCACGTAAAATCAAATCGCAATGTCGTGATACTCGTAACGTAACTAAGCCGACTTTGTCACTTCATGAGGTCACTTGAAAGTGGTGATACTTCCCCAGGACTGCAGGCTGGACTAATAACCATCAGTATGTCCACGTCTACCAACATATCACAGTATGTGAAGATTATTTACCTTATATTTGGTTGTAGTAGTTAAAGGTTGATATCCTAGTGTTTGTTCAGCATTCCTCTTTCCCTGAATTATGTCACGACCCAAAAGATCATTGAACCTGAAATATTAAAAAAAAAATTTAACCAAAAAAATCAGAGCGATTCGAGGTTCAATAAAGTGCAGGAATTAAAAACTTACAGAAAATACAAATTAAACATTTAGTACAATTATTAAATAATAATGAAAATAGAACAGAAATGAAAACAATTTTTCGTTTCGAATGTAATGCCCGTGAAGTGTTTCGGGAATAGTTTGAAAGTAGCCAGGTATAACGAGAGGAGTGTGCACTGTCAATCTAGATGGTACATGCTCGTCTCCTCAAGCCGGCATGGTGGAGGCGACTGCTGTTCGCACAGGTTTCTCTGTAGTAGCAGTTGTTTCCATTCATGGACCGCACTCTAGCTTTACATCAGGCGGAGTGTTGTCACATGCCGAGCTACAATAAAAAAGAGGCAGGCATGCCAAAAAATAATTTTAAAAACTATAATAGATATACGAATTTTACTCTGCCTGGTGTTAAGCTAGAGTGTGGTCCATAAACAACTGCTACCACAGAGAAATCTCTACAGATAGCAATCGCCTCCGCTATGCCGGCTTGAGATCATCAGGTTGACAGTACTGGGCGGTTATAATTATATTAATTAAAAAATGTACCTTTGTGTAAGATGTCTTCTTAACAACGTTTTGTTTGCCGGAATATTAAGTAATGCAGCAAGTAACTCCGCCGTGAACCTCGGCTCTAACAGCATCAGGCCACCGTGTACACCTGTAACAAAAAAATATTGAAAAAAATGTAATAATTCTTTTACATTTTTTTAAGGGGCTCGAAGGGTTACCTGAAATTTCAACATGAACTCTTTACAGGTGTTCTCAATCTTCCAGTGCTTCAGTTAAAGCAGTTTTCTATTATAATGTATTTCGTTGTAATCACAGTTAAAAACAAAATAAATAAAAACCAATTACAGGAGAATGCTCAACGCCTAAGAGAAATGGGCCCAAAAAATTTTTCTTGGTTAGTCGACGATTTTTAGTTCATTTTGTAAGAAAATAAACTCTTATCACCAATCAGTTTTAATTTTTTCACCCACATTATTGAGTAATTACACTTTTTCTAATACAATATTTGAAGTTTGATAATTGGCTTTAATAATTGGTGATACCTGTTTTTTTTTTTTGATGTAATTTAACATTGTATAGTGAAAGGTAAACGATGTGTTCATAAAATTGAAATAAATTAATGAAAAAATAAGTTATTATTTTAGAATATTGTTTTGTTAACTATTAGATTATAAACCACCCTCTCAATAACCTAACAATGGGAGTTTTGGCGGCCATCTTGAGACATTAGGTTATCTGTCTTGAATTATTCTCCTAAACTTGTGTTTCCTGGAGTGTTAATGTGTAATAATGGTGGATTATTAACCATTAAGTGTTCGTGAGTGTGGGCAAACAATTCAAAAGAAGAGAACATGTGTTTCCATTTTCCCAACTCCATAGGAAGTTTCAGTAAAAATTCTACCACTTTACTGAAGCAATTTTTGACTTGACTGAGACTTGACATGACTGTTTAGTGTGATGAATGAATGACTCATGATGCACAATATTATTAACTTGATGCAAAAAAAAATATTTACTTTGACACTGGCAAATTGTTATAATGCCATATAAAACAAAAAAAAAACCTAACAAGACACGGAAGAGGTAAAACAAGATTCCAACGGATACTTGTCCGCTGAGTATAGAATGCACTCTCTACGGGGAGTGACAGGGAGCGCCTCCTTAGTGCAAAATTTAAAAAAAAGTCAAACTCACCAGCTCCACGTAAATTGGGTGCATATTCAGCCAAATCAATTTGTTTGAGCCACTGCATCACACGATGCGATGACCAACGCGCTATACAAAGAGTCTCATCTGTTTCGCTATCATTCGCACGGCGTATCATCGTATCTTGGTTGAAATTATTGTCGCGTAGTACTTGGATACCTGTTCATTTAGTTAAATTATTATTATTGATTAATTAACAAAAGCATAAGCCTGGGGAACCGAATAAAAAAAACCATAAAAACAGGCTTAGCCCTGTGCCGAAAATTATTTAAAAAATCTTATTAAAATTAATTAAAGTGCGGCCGTGGTCTAGCGGTAAGATGCCTGAACTCACGTTCGATGAGTCCCGTGTTCGAACCTCGCTAATTCTGACCGGTAACAAAGTAACTTTGTTATATGTACTTTAGTCGCTCGTTGCCTATAGGCACTATTGAAGCGGTGGGCAGATTGATGATGATTATTTGTCCAGTCTGTCGTCCTGGGGCAGTACCACCACTTTCGAATGTAACACCCGTGAAGTGACCTTGTCCCGTTTTGGGATCAGTTTGGAAGTAGCCAGGTATAACGAGAGGAGTGTGCACTATCAATCTTGATGGTCCATGCTCGTCTGCTTAAGGCCGGAATAGCGGAGGCGACAACTGCCTTGTAAAAATTTCTGTGTAGTAGCAGTTGTTTGCGTTCACGGACCGCACTCTAGCTTTTGATGAAACGCGCGGTGTTTTGTCATACGCCGAGCTACAATTTAAAAAAAAAATTAAGCATGAAGTTTAATCTATTTACCTGGGACGCGGTAATATTATGAATCATCGAAGTGGTCGGCGAGACCATTTGAGTTAACAAGGCCTGGGGCTAAAGCAATTATTAGGCAATTTCTGTTCGTCGTACTAACCTCGCCTAACAGACAACGCATGCAGCGCCTGATGCACCCTAAGATGCGTATGGAGCTCCGTGTGCGTGAGTCGATGCAACCCCCGTCCGTCCAATGCAGCCTCAGCAGCCGCGTCCCTCGCCCCCGACACACCCACGTCTTCCAACCACCGCAACACCCACGCCGTGTCCAATCTACCCGCCATCGACAACAACGGATCGCCGGCAACGCCCTGGAGTAAATTGAAGAGATAAGAGCGGCCGTGGTCTAGCGGTAAGACGCGTGAACTCACGATCGACTAGACCCGTGTTCGAACCTACTGTTGTTATATATACTTTAGTCTATAGGCACTATTAAAGAGTGGTAGGCAGACTGATGATGGTTATTTACCCAGTCTGCTGTCCTGGGGCAGTATCACCACTTTCGAATGTAACACCCGTAGAGTGACGCGTTTCGGGAACAGTTTAAAAGTAGCCAGGTATAGCGAGAGGAGTGTGCACTGTCTCCTCAAGCCGACATAGCGGAGGCGACTGCTGCCCATAGAGATTTCGTACACGGACCGCATTCTAGCTTTACATCAGGCGAGGGGTTGTCATATACCGAGCTACTATAAACTACTTACGAAGAATACTAACCAATAAGTCAGTAATACCAAGTACGATCTTCTTTTTGTGCATAGGGTGTTTGATTCCTAATTCCTTTTCAATTGTGTGTGAAGTGGCAGCTGCGAAAACACCCTTTGACTCCGTGGCGGCCGTCAACCAACTCCTAGCGGCCGCACTGTATGATTCCAGGCCCAAACTCTCCAACCAACCGCAAGTTGTGTCGCAATCCCACTCCCTTATATCTATTGTTTCCCTGAAATAAAAAAAAATATATCGGTATTTTGACGTTGTAACGTTGCAAAAAATTTTCGGTATGAAACATTTTATTTATTTTATAACAAGAGGAGTGTGCCCTGTCAATGGTGTTGTCTTAGGAGAAGCCGGCATAGAGGGTACTGCTGACTGCAAACTGTAGTAGCAATTGTGAGCTTATGGATCGCACTTTTATGCCGGCACTACACGCTGATCCAACCTTGGCCAATGCCAAATGGATGTGGATCAGCTGGGTTAAACGTTTAGTGCCGGCATCTATGATCTTTTTTACATTAAATACATAATTGTTTTTTGGCGGCCATCTTGAGACATTAGGTTATCTGTTTTGAATTATTTTCCTATACTTGAGTTTCTTCGAGTGTTAATGTGTAATAATGGTGGATTATTAACTATTAAGTGTTCGTGAACGTGCGTGAGTGTGGGCAGACAATTCAAAAGAAGAGAACATGTGTTTCCATTTTCCCTCCAAAACTCCGTTAGAAATTTCAGTAAAGATTCTACCACTTTACTGGCGCAACTTTTGGTTTGACTGAGACTTGACTTAATAACTCGTGATGCACAATATTATTAACTTGATGCAAAAATATTTACTTTGACACTGGCAAATTGTTATAATGCCATATAAAACTAAAAAAAAAGTACATAATTACCAAGGTTGTTTAGGTCTGTCTCGTTGTAGCCTAGCTTGTGCCGTGGCCCTATAACCACCCCGGGTTAATTCACCGCCCTCCAAAACACCCCCAATACGAGCACGCATCTCCCGCAACGACGGCGATGGACTACCGCGGGGTATCACTTCTTCTTTCTCCGCTGTAATATATAAAAATTACCTATAATATGGTCGTTCAGTGCCTATAGGTATTGAGCGGCCGTGGTCTAGCGGTAAGACGCCTGAACTCACGATCGATGAATCCCGTGTTCGAACCTCGCTAAATTCGGACTGGTACCAATGTAACTTTATTATATGTACTTTGGTCTATAGGCACTATTAGAGTGGTAGGCAGACGGATGATGGTTATTAGCCCAGTCTGTCATTCTGGGGTAGTACCACCACCGTGAAGTGACTCTGTCGCGTTGCGGGAGCAGTTTGAAGGTAGCCAGGTGTAACGAGAGGAGTGTGCACTGTTGCAGATGGTGCATACTCGTCTCCTCGGGCCGGCATAGTGGAGGCGACTGCCGAACGTAGAGATTTCTCTGCAGTAGCAGTTGTTTCCGTTAATGGACCGCACTGTAGCTTTACATCAGGCGGAGTGTTGTCATATGCCGAGCTACAATAAAAAAAAAAGCAATATTAAGAAAGTCTTCATGCGTCTACAATAAAAGGCGTAAATAGAAAAGCTACTGTTATAAAGAAACAAATCGAATTACCATGAACCTGCGTCCATTAGAAAAGAGCCCAGCCGAATCTAACCGTGTCAAGCGAATTTCAGACTTACTGCGTGGCAATTAAAACTATGACGGATACACACAAGGAAGAAGTGTGATTTCGGGATTCATTTCGTCTCTAGTGGACGCCAGTTTAATTTCTTTTAGCTTATTCTATTAAAAGTGTATACAATTTTAAGCTATCAAGCGAATTAGACATAATTAAGACGAGAGGAGTGTGTACTATCAACCTGAAAGGTGCACATGCGTCTCCTCAAGCCGGCATAGTGGAAGTGACTACTGACTACAGAAATTTCTCTGTAGCAGCAGTTATAGACCACAACTCTAGCTTCAACATCAGGCGGAGTGTTGTCATATTAAAAAAAATAATTAAGGTGAAAGCCAACACCTGAGCGTCCATACATTTTATTTTTTATAATTTAAATTATGTTTATTTTTTATTTAAATTTAAATTTAATATTTTAAACATTTTATATTAGTTATATTTCACAAGCATTTTAGGTATTTGTTTATTATAGTGATTTGCGATAATAATTAGTGCTGAGAAAGTTATAAAATTACTTAATTTCAACATGCTTCGAACAATGTGGTAAAACAAAATGTATTGACGCTCAGGTGTTGGCTTTCACCTTAAAGTGAAATGTTAAAGAAGCAAAGATATATAGCGTGCATAGAAGCTGATTCACATATAGTGTAAATAAAACCTAAGTTAGGTACGGAGTGTCCCCTTCCCCTGGCCACCACCATGTTGTGATTTTCGTATTGTGCTTTACCCAACACTCTCGCATCAGCCGGAGCGCGTGGCAGCGAAGAATACATATGCGTGTTGCGCTCGATCTGACGGCCATAGTTCGCTGGAGGTGTCTGTTAAAGTTATACAAATTATATTTAACTAACTGACCCGGAGTCAATGAGTATATAAATAAGTTTGCATATGACAACACTCCGCCTGATGTAAAGCTAGAGTGCGGTCCGTGAACAAAGAAATTTCTGCATGAGATTTCATTCGGCTTGAGAAGACGAATATGCACCATCAGGATAGACAGTGGACATCCCTTCTCGTTATACCTGGCTACTTTCAAACGCGACAAGGCCACTTCACGGGTGTTACATTCGAAAGTGGTGGTACTACCCCAGGACTACAGGCAGACTGGGGTAATAACCATCATCAGTTTGCCTACCACTCTTTAACCTAGGCACTGAGCGACCAAAGTACATATGAATATAACAAAGTTACATTGGTACCAGTCAGAAATTAGCGAAAATTTACAACTTTTGTTCTGGAACAATCGCCGCGACTTGTTCAGTTTCTTAAGAAAATTGTGAAATAAACAATTACCCTTGGAGGAGCTGGTCTGACAATAGGAGCCGGTTCAGGCGGTGGACTTCGTTCAAGCACTCCACGTTCGGCAGCACGTAATCTGACCTCACTTAATTTTGATAGTAACTCCAATTTTTGTGTCTCCAAACCTGATCTTTGAAGCATTTCCTAAAATAATAATAATAATTAATTAAATAAATAAAAATTCTCAACTAGGACACCCTGCTCTATGTTATCCATAGACTATGACAAATATACCAAAAACAAATAATTATTTATTATTATTTTTAAAGCGTAGGCAAATGATGACGGTTATTAATTAACCCAGTCGGCCGTCCTGTTGTAGTAGCCAGGTATAATGAGAGGAATGTATCATGAATGGTGCGCCGGTATAGCGAAGGCGACTAGTGCCTGCGGAACTTTTCTCTAGCATTTGTTTTCGTTCATGGACCGCACACCGTAGCTTTAACATCAGGCGGGCTGTTGTCATATGCCAATATTTTTTGCGATCTGTATCGAATTCTCCCGCGTAACGTACAGATTAGCGCGCTAACCACTGCGTCAATATTTATGCTCAAGTATCAATGTACATATATACGAATAGCTTGCCTAAATAATAAAAGAATAAAATTCCATTAACGCTACATTATTATATACAAATTGATATCTGTAATTGCCTACTGTATTACAAGAACGGAAATGATTTAAGTTAACGCACGTTCATAATCTAATTCTGGCACTAATATGAGCATCTGGCGAGTTGCGAGTGAAGTAGCATGTAACTACATACATTATTATTAAAGATAATTTAATATTTAATATTATAATTTGTTTCTTGCGACTATTGTTTGTCGCCTCGTTGACAGGGGAATAATGTTGTTTTTTCTTAATTTTTTTATTTCTTCAGTATCGTTTTAAAAAAATATACAACTTTTATAAATACGGGTAAAATTCAGTTGGTTTTATTTTTAATTATTATTATTTTAAATACATAGTTATCGATAGATACGTATATAATTTATTTTCAATTAGAGAAACTTACACAAGAAAACTAGTTACTCAATTTTCCACTATTGCAATAAGTACCAAACTATAAAATGTTTTGGTCTGAACCACCATATTTTCTTGTTAATCTAAACAGTAAACTCGACTAGCATACTGCTGTGGATAAGTTTACAAAAATAGCTGAAAATTCCACACCGACCCTTTCCTAATACTATGACCCGATTACTGTAGCAAATATAACAACTATGTTTTGTAAAAATAAACCTCAACGTTTAGTAGTTTGTATAACGCAATGCTTTACTACGAGTATGAAACACATCACGAGCTGAATTAGGTCAAAAAATGTTATAGCAACAGTAACTCATCGCGTGGTCTCCTATCGGACGCGTCCTCAAGTGGTGAATAGAAGGTCCCTAAAGTACCCTGTCGTGAGCCAAAACAGCGAGTTGGGATCTCTCCTCTGGTCCCATAATTCTTTCAAACGAGGATTGAGGAGTACGGGAGAGTCTGACATCACGTCAAACGTCTTTCACAAGACGCGGCACATTATTCTACAAAAGATTTCCCGCACGTTGTTAAAAGTCATGGCTCGCAGTCCTTTGACCGTGAGATCTAACAGTTGAAGATACTAGTCACCCATCGGGCGCGTCCTTTGGTGGTAGATAGAGGATCTTAAGGAGAAAATGTGCACCACTCCCCTCGTTGGCAAATCAAAGCTAATTCCGAAATGGGACTAATTAACTTGGCGAGTGTTAGTGGTAGAACTGTCCCAAGGGGTCAACCATAAACCCTCACACAAGTTCTAGGTAGTGTGAAGATTGTTTCTTTAAAGTATGTGATAGGGCCCCGAGGACCGCAGCCTAGGGCGAAAACCATCAGCCTCTCAGTCAGTATCTTTAAATAAGTGGTGAATCGAAAACACAATCGGGAGAATTACGCCTCCCTAACACGCCTATGTGTTAAAAAGGCACAAAACAAATAAATCACGCTGCTAAATTAAACACAAATTAGAATATAAACATTAGCTAAAACAACAGTTAACATAAACTATTAAACAATCTACAAGGTAAACACACATGAGTCATATTCTATTTGAGTATATGTAACTTCGGCATGGCTATGATACGTACGTTCATAGCAATTCGATCAAACACTGCCAGATGTGAGTCCGATAATATAATTGTACTAATTCCTAACAACATTAATTGATAATTGATTCGATAAGTGGAGGTCGTTTGGGAATCATTAAAATACTAATTTTGTTGAAAAAAAAAAACACAAAAACGAAAAGTTTAGTTTAATCTAATCTTTTAATTTTTTATTATTAGTGTTTTGGCACGACGACAACTGACACCGCCGAGTAATATCTGGAAGCTGGAAGTCACCTCCGATATGCCGGCCTACTTCCAAACTAATACCTAAAAGCGACTAGGACTAGGACACCATCAGTCTGCCTACCACTTTTTAAACATCTACCAATCAATATTAATAATTTAATTATAGCCAAGATGTTAAATCGTTGATTGTGAGCGTTAAGACGGTTTGTCCCGTTTTAAGAAAAACGAGCAAAATTCCAAATAAAGTCGCAACTCATATATGTATTTACACATATATTGTATATCGAACAAAATTTAGCCTCCATCCATCCATTTAGAAAATGTAATGTTGAGTTGCAATGGTCGCGTTAGGTATACCCAGTAGCGACTAGATAAAACCGGGATGTCGACGACACTAGCTTTACCAGTCCTCTTTAATTTCCCAGTCAATTAATTGAGCTTTTTTTTAAAGCTCTGCACGAAAACGCGGTCTCCTCGACCGTCGACGGTCGTCCTACCTAATACATAGTTCACGATGCAACCTGGATGGCGAGAGGTATGACAAAACAATATACAGCTTGGACTAAAGACTATAGCTAGAAACAATAATTGCACACGCGAAAATCAAAACGCAAAACGGATTATAATTTTAATGAGTAGAAAGTAATAATTATAACAAACAAATAACTGTAGTCAAAACGCAATGACAGTTGCCAATGATCTGGAACTTTCGCTTGTCCATTGACACCGGACGGACGCACGCGAGACTCGAGACGCAGTTGCATTACTGCAGATTTATTGCCCGATCATTATTATAACATATGCGAAAACGATTCTTCCTATTAGTTTCGTAAAGGTTATTAGCAATTTGTAAAAGTAATTAATAAATGTAACTTAGGTAAGTGGAATCTGGCAAATAAATATATTATCCGAATCGCCGTGGACTAGCGGTAGGAGACATTGACACCTAATCGATGCTCAAATCTCGCAGAAATTCGGGCCGGTACCGATGTAACTTGTACTTCAGTCTCTTAATGTCTACACCATTCCTTATACATCACGGCGACTAGGCTGACTGTTACACTTGGAAGTGGTGGCACTACCCAGAACGGCAGATTGGGCTAATAACCATCATCAGTCTGCCTACCTATCTTAAACGTTGATGCTCGTGCTAGTTTTCAGTATATCTTTTACATTTGTTAGTACGATCTACGAATTCTAGGACATTATTTATATTGCCAGACAAATGAAGGCTTTATTCTTATAACAATAAGGCATATTTGTGTAAATGTTTCAACGGATTTAGATCGCAGTAATTTAGTCAAGGATTTGAACCCACGCCTTATTCTGAATATTCATTTATTCAAACGTCTGTCTAGCACATTGGAAGTTTCTTAATGCAATATTTATCGACACTAGAGGCGCGACTTACGTGTGTAAAATGTAGTTTCAATATTAAATGAAACACTTTAAGCACGTCAAATTTTAAGGCGTCTCGGAAGTTATCTGCGGGTGCTAATTGCGCGTATTAGAGGTACAGTTTAGTATAGAATAATAAAATTAAAATACAACATATAAAAATAACCTGCGGCTCGGGCGTATTAAACTAAATAAAATAATAATATTAATAAATTTCAAACTAAAATAATAATAATATTTACCTTTTGTAAACGTTGTTCGGCATCATCCAATCTCTGTCTAGCTTCATGCAGTGCCCGCTCCAGATCCGCCATCTTCTCCCCTTGCGCTGAAATCTGTTCAGATAGGACCTGAACCTGGAGTTGCAGGCTCTCCTTGTCGCTTTCCAATCTTCGCACTCTTTCCTCTGCATCGTTCTGTAATACGAAAGCATTTGTTAATTCAAATGTACAATATGTTTTAATAAGAGTCGTAAACAGGGAGAATGGTTATCAGCCTAGTTTGCCGTCCTGAGTTAGTACCACCACTTTCAAGTGTGACTCTAAACAGCTCCTGAAACCGGCATAGCGGAGACTATTGCTGTCTGCAGATATTTCTCTGTGGCACTAGTTATCTCCGTTAATGTACCGTATTCTATCTTAACATTCGGACCAGGTTTGTTATTGGTCGGGGAATTAAAAAATAATGTACAGCTACTTTTTCCTGCCATCGGAGATACGGACCCTAGACTAGTTCCGATGGCATAGCAGTATTGTACATAGGTAAAAAATTTTTTGCAAATAAAGTTATTATTATTATATAAAGTATGGTTTCATAAAATTCAAACAAGTTATAAGAGACAACGAATTCCTCGCAGTCTATGTGCGTGGTAAGTGTTAATCAGGTTACATTACGTAGAGTTAATTTTACAAAGCAAATTATACCAGACGAAAATATCCCGTTTCAAATAATAGGAAAATAATGAATATTGGAGACGCATCGTAGGTGCACGCTTTCATTACAGTTAAGTATTTATTAATAACAATGATGCGTGTGATTGAACTATCAATTATAAACAATAAACTGTTAAACCATTGTTTATCGGATGGAGTACCACGTGTGCATACCTTGCAAAGCGCTCTCGGAGGGGTGGGAGGAAGCGACGGATGCGAGGGCCAAGCACGGTCGTGCATATAACACGCGGGAGGTGGAGGACCATGACACCAACAAATGGGAGGCCACCAACCACCACCGTCCGGCGGCATAGGCCAACGAAAATGTTCATACGAGTTCCATCGTCGTTGCAGCTCCGGTGTACTCTCCTCTATTCGCGGCCTTCGGGGCTTCGGCGAGGCGCGTACACTTGACGGATGTTGTGGCGGTTTGGACGATAATGATGACTTAGATTTTCTATCGCGGTCACTGCGATCACTCGTACCCTTTCGCCGTCTATCGAGACTGGCCGAGGAATACTCCGGAACGGGTTTTTCTATTAATTTTCCCTCGTCGTCATTAACCTCCCCTGAAGGCATCCATTTAAAGTTGTCGTCCCGTCTGGTTGATTTATCTAAACGTCGACATGGTGTTAATGTACGGTAATCTGCATCTTCATTGTTGCCGGCATCATATCTGTCATCTTCAGAATCACTGGAGGAAGTAGAAGAGGCAGAATCCGATGATATAACACGTGTTGCGGCACGGGTACCCTCTGTCCAGACGTTACACTTGACCGTATCTTCATCAGGGCTGTCCGAATCGCCGCCTGTCACGAGAAAATCTGTCAGGCGCGCAATATTAAACGCATAATAAAGGCGCCGGCCTCACGACCTCCGCGAACTCACCCACAGGCGAGTACATGTAGGAACGCACCGCGGGGTGCACTAGGCCCCCCGTAGTGCCCTCCTCCTCCTCCTCGTCTTCCTCGTCATGTAAGGCATCAGTGAGAAATTCGCGGTCGGACATGGGGCCGCGCGCCGGTGACACTGCGACAATACGCTCTGTACACTCACAAACTGCTATTTAGAGTTTGGCTGCGTTCCAGTGACACAGTACGTCATCGTCAACACGACTACGATGCGATATGTTACGTACTTTCTCGTGGGGGTGGTTCCTCGCTGGACTGCATCGATGCCGAATCACGTTCAGAGGCTTCGGACGCGGTGGACAAGGGTCGTTCGCTTCCACCCGACGATCTCCGTAAACGGGTTTCTTCATAACTCAATTTATCCCGATGTCGATACGAAGCTGACTTTCTTATTCGATGATTTTTCTCTTCAGGCACAGTACGGCTGTGCAACGCCGCGATAGTGGCTGCTACTAACGAGCCTCCACGCCCGTACTCACGCATGGTGTATTTCAGAGTGAATGCTGTCCCGTATAGGGCCGACGCCCGCGCCCGGAAATAGATCACAACGCGTGCGCTTGCATTCCGCGCACCCTTCCCGCTTTGATCCAATGTTTATTGACAAGAATACCCTGGTAATGGAAGCGAGATTTGTTATTACGTCATCAATTCAAACGTTATGCTCACAACACACAAATTAGGTTAAGCGATGTATAGACGGTAAACGCGAATGGGTTCGTGCGAGTAACTGCAATCGTCAGCAAACCCACTCACCGGTATCCAGTGCACGCCTTCGTACACAGAGCGTCGGCGGATCTGAGCCTCGCGCCCCCACTGCTGCAACTCTCCACTATTTTCGTAATCATTAAACGGTGGCGTGTTTTGAACGTATTGGCTATCAACGCGAGACCACCCATTCATCGGTGGCGAATTATTTACGTAGTGACGATATGTCGGGTTATAAGGAGCTGGTGTTTCGTAGTAATACGGCGCACTTGGTTGTACAAATTCAAACTCGATGCCATCATTGTGCGATCGAAGGCAATTCATATTGATAATCCCATTAAACTCTGTTGAAAACGAAATTGTTTTATATTTTTCAATAGCACATTGTTATAAAACTAAAAATCGACACTTGTAGTAAGGTAAAAAATAGTTTGATATTTTTAGTAAACGCTTTACGAGTGCGACAATGTAATTGACAATAAATCGTGATAGGCATTTTGGAGCGCAATAAGAAAAGCTGTCACCAGTTGGAAATAGAATGACAGCTGTTACGTGAAGGATATCCGACCAGAGCGAGAATTCAATGAACGAGGGGGAACACAAATAGTATACGGGGGTGGGAAATATTATCAATAATGGGTCACAACTAAAATAAGATCATAGTACTTCAAATGTGATTTGTAACACTTCTATCAACGTATGTATATAATCACGCCGCCTATCAATAACTGTCAGGGGTAAGTGGCAATTTGAAATGATATTTTTTACAGTAGCCCGACATATGGCTACACTCCGCTCGATGTTAGAGCATGATCCATAAGCGAAAACAACTCCTACCACGCAGCAGTTGCCTCCGCGATGCTGCCTTGAAGAGACGAATCTGCACTACCTATTAATAGTGTTAACGTGATAACGTGACTAGGTCACTCCGCGGTTGAAAGTATTGGTACTATCTCAGGACGGCAGACTGAGTCAACCTAGCAACAGCTGGTGATCTATCTTGTTAAATTGTCTCACTGCAGTTATTGGCACGTAGTTTTCATTCACACTCAACTATAAGTAACATAATTAGCGTAACACTAAACTTCTGACTAAGACTGACACAGTAAACTTATAATTAGGGACCAAGTGAGATTTTTTGGAAGCCGACTTTTATGACCTTTCATTACGTGGATAAAATGCCATATATATATTTTTATTGTTAAGATAGCAGAAACAAATGCTACTACAGACAATTATCTATAGGCAGCAGTCACCTCCGCTATGCCGGCTTCAGGAGACGAAGATGCATCATACATTTCCTCATTATACTTGTTCCCGAAACACGAGTGTTACATTAGATAATGGTGGTAAAACCCCAGGTCGGCGTACTGGGCTAATAACCAGCATCAGTCTGCCTACTACTCTTTAATAGTGCCTATGGGCACTGAGCGACCAAAATACAATAGTAATACAAGAACAAAGTAAAATATATAGTTACATTGGTAGTGGTCAGAATTTAGTGAGGTTCGAACACGGGTTTTCATCGAATGTGAGTTCACGCGTCTTACCGCTAGACCACAGCCGTTACCGTTAAAGACTGCTCACTGTTAATGCGTGATTTAATAAGATTCAATAAATATAAGCCACTTCAATTAAAATAAATAATTTAAAATAAATAATTATGAAAAAGTTGGTGAAAATTAAATTTCCATCTCATCGGTATATAACAAATCAAAGTTATAACAGAAGATAATGTCTAAAAGTATCTCAACGAGCGTTCATTTGCGGGAAAATTTAATGAAGTTAAGAAACTTCGTGACTACTAATTTACATTTTGTACAACGGTACCAGTACCTACATATTAGTAAAGGCAGACTGAAGATGGTTATTAGCCCAGTCTGCCGTCCTGGGGGTAGTGGCAACACTTTCGAACATAACACCCGTGAAATGAATTTGGAAGTAGCCACGTATAACGAGAGAAGTGTGCGCTGTCAATCTGGATGGTGCACATCTGTCTACTTAGACCGGCAGAGCGAAGGCGACTGCTGCATGTAGAAAATCTGTAATAGCAGTTGTTCGAGGACCGCACTCTAGCTTTACATTAGGTGGAGTTTTGTCACATGCTAAGAAACAATAAAAAAAATTAGATTAGTTTACTCTTCGTAGAAAATCAGTGCAACGGTCACTTCATCTCTGCCGAGATCCTTATAATCAATAATCTACATAATTCAATAAATTAAAAAAAAAAGTGAAGTGACTGTATCCAGATCAAGGAGAGGAGAAGGTAGATAATAGATGCAACGACGGTAGTTAAATTAGTGACTTTTCGATTGGATTTTGAGGAAGTTATCTTTCACGTGCGATTTAGTATTCTATACAGAAAAAAACATTACAACTAAATCTGACTAAGAATAGAGTAGCAGATTGCGGAATAAAATGTGACATAAATAAACGAAATAACCCAACCGCTCGACACGGCGCTCATGTATAAATTCATAGACCTAACTACGATTTTATTTCTAAAAAGAAAAAAACAGATGAAGATTTCTAGAACGTTCATTGATCAAATTCCTTAAGAATAGATATCGAGAAATTTATAAATATACATTGTGCGAGTATTTCCTATTGATCAGTGTTATTCCTTTGTTTTACCGAATAAGTTATAACGAGAGGAGTGTGTACCGTCTATCTGGATGGTCAAGCCGGCATGGTGGAGGCGACTGCTACCGCCAGAAATTTATCTGTAGTAGCAATTGTTTCCGTTCATGAACCGCACTCTAGCTTTACATCAGGCGGAGTGTTGTCATATGCCGAGCTAGCTACAATCAATAAATAAAAATAAAAAACAAATATCTTAACTTTCTGAAAAAAAAAAAAGTAAAAATACCTTCTTTTTTTTTGTATATTTTAATAAAGTACGGTCTATAGATAAAAAATTGTACGCCTGAAAGAGCTTGGCTTAGAAGCAACGCACGAGGGGTACAGAGCACCACAAAATTTATGGTAAATGAAAACACAAAATCACTGCTACAATATACTTAAAATGTAATTGTAATTTATGTAATATTAAGCTCATAAGATGAAATATAATACGACCACTAATTATGTTTCAACTTGGAAATTCTCTCGAATTATTTAATAATTTACAGAAATTAAAAATCATAATTAGCTGCCATTTGACGATGCCCCAGATGTTGCTTGACAAATAAAGTATGTACAAAAATAACTAATGTAGCATAGCTAGCTGTTGCCCGCTACTTCGTACACGTATAATCAATATTATATGTTTAGGGAAATAATGATAGCCCCATACAAATTTTCACACTCTGTGCACCTTCTTTAGTTTTTTTTTTTTTCAAACAAAAGAGAGCCTATGTCCTTCCTTAGGATGCATTTTTTTATTTTATTTTAGCACGTCATATGACCGCACTCCGCCTGATGTTAAGCTAGAGTGCGATCCATGAACGGAGGTGACTGCTGCCAGAGAAGGGGATCGGCAGACAGCAGTCGCGTCCGCTATGCCGGCTTAATAAGATGCCTCTTCACACTGCGCTTGAAGGATCCCATGTTATAGGAAGGGGGAAAGACGTGGCTGGGACGGTCGTTCCACAATTTGATGGAACGACAGAAGAAGGATTGCCCGAACCTTTTGGTCCGCGAGGGGATTGTTTCGACGGTGAGGCGATGCATTTGTCAAGTTTTATTATAATGTAAAAACCAATTATAGAGCTTCCTTTGAAAAGTAGCTCTGTTACCTGTTCACGCCTAAATCCCTGAACAGATTTCAATAAAACAAGAGTTTAAGAGTTAAATTGCATCCTAAGGCCCAATTGCCCCACATGACTTAACTATTACTCTCACGTGAAAGTAATGGTTACAATTAGAATTGGGTTGCTTAAAAAAACCTGTCAGTTTTGACGTTTACTTTAACGCTAACAGTAACCAGCGAAATTTGGCTGGTCAAAGTTAAAGTAATAGTTAAACCAATGCCACTAACGTCAAGTTAATTAATTTTTCGGGAATGTACTCCTAATTACATCAACCAGCCTTTTATTGATAACGATATGAATTGGTGCAACGCGTCTGTAGTAAATGTAAACGTACCCGGTAAAGTTACGATTACTTTGTAATGACTTAATGTAATGAATAGCCCGTCAAAGTAACTTCAACGGATCTTTTAGTGCAATTGGACTTAAGGGACAGTGGATACTTTTTATCTGCAAAAAACTTAACGAGGGTAGAATAGGGGATGAACGTTAATACGGGGTACAGATCATTTCTCAGGTTAAACGGATGCGAAACGCAACAGCTGCCAAAAAAAGTTAAAAAAAAAAACTTTCCATTATGAGTACGGACACTATAAATACACCCATAAAAGGATAAAAACAAGCACGGAAAAGTTCGAGGAGCTCAAGTGGCTTAATCGATCAAGATACAAGTTTTAAAGAAAATGGTAACTTTGTTGAAAAGTTCTGAGTGTGACAGCAACCGGCTACGAGATGAATCTACCCCGTGCAAGAGTAGCATTACAGATTGTGGTTTATTCTATCTATGATACTTTTTAAATTGTTTTTTTTATAAAGGATCTTAGCAGAATTTAGACATAAAAATTAGACATATAATATGTCATAGTATACTTTTTCGTTTAGTTATTGTTTTGTTTTTGTTAATTTATTATTGAATTATTTTAAAAATTGTAGAGAGAAAAATCAAGAAGCAGACGCACTGAGATGGGATATTTTTTTATTGTAGCTCGGCATGTGACAATACTTCGCCTGATGCAAAGCTAGAATGCGGCCCATGAATGTAAACAACTGCTACTACAGAGAAACCTGTGCGGGCAGCAGTCGCCTCCACTATGCCGGTTTGAGGAGACGAGCATGTACTATCTAGATTGACAGTGCACACTCCTCTCGTTATACCTGGCCACTTTTTTGTTTTCAACTTTAATCACTTATATACTTTTATATTTTTTGCATTACATAGTCCGTTTTTTATTTTATTTACGTTGATGAAACGCGAGGAGAAAATATTTTATAGACAGAACAAGAATGCATAATACTATAATCTGCATACAAAGTTGTGAGTAACAGCTAGTATCTTAATAAACAAACCACAATATCTCATAGTTCGATCGAATAGATTAAAGACAAACTTTCCGTTACCGTACTAAAGGTAAACATAACTGGGAACTTAGAAACTAGGTTTAGTTTTAGTACTTACAAGTAAGTCGAGCACTTAAGATAAATGTCAGTACATTAATGAATATAGCTTTTGAACTGAAACATCTGACAGTAAGTTTGTCATGCGATTCTCACGTCCAACGGACTACTGCTGAATTTCATTACAACCCAAACAGAAACACAGTGGACTCTCTCTTTATATAAACGTTACAAAAATAGTTTTTTGTTTAATTTTAGCATACTTAGACACACTACACAATTGTTAATACTGTTGAATGTTATCTACATAAATGTGATGTCGGTGGTATTAGTGTGGTACTGTTAGGGTGTACTGTTAATCACCTTCACCATACGATTGTTACGACCTTGACAAGTTACAAAACCCCTGTTATTTTCACATTACGTTAATTTTTTTAAAATTAAAATAAAAGAAGATCACGCCCTAGACTCTGAGGAAAGACACAGGCTAACTTTTCTTAGAATTACATATTTCAGCGTTCTAGAAAAATCATCCATTGTGAGATTAAAAATAAGTGACGACATCATTTCTTAACTTACTAGTAATTATAAACACACGAAGCCGCCGGCAACAGCTAGTGCTTAATAAGTACTGTCAAAAGTCGTATAATTAGGTTCCTATATAATAATGAAATTTCATAAAAGTATTTTTTTTGTAATCTACGATCGAGTCAATGTGCAAAACTCGGGGTCGACAGCCGCGGGTGCCAGCGTGGGCGGAAAATTGACTGTTTGGTGAGAGTGGCCTATATATAACTTGTCAGCGACATATAATTATACGGCTGCTCCATTTAACAATACATCTCTGCCAATAAACAAACTATAAACAAATACGTTCATTAACGGAAATTAACAAGTCTAACTAGGAGCTTTGTCTTTTTTCTTGACCTTTTACAATCTGATTTTTTAGGTAGGTACACTACTAATGATGGTTAGTTCAGTCTGCCATCCTGGGGTAGTACCACTATTTTCGAATGTAACAGCCGTGAAGTTTCGGGATCAGTTTGGAAGTAACAAGGTATAACGAGAAGAGTATGTACTGTCAATCTGGATAGTACACATTTGAATCCCCGGGACGGCATAGTGGAGGCTATGCTGCTGATGCTATGACCGCTAACTTTAATATCAGGTGGAGTATGCCGTTGCGACACAAGTGCGAATGTTAGGTTTTAGGAAAATGGTTAACAGAAGTGTGAAGGATTTTTTTTTTTAGTATTTACACAATAAATACTTTCATCCCCATTTCACTGTAAAGACAATTCTAAAATCTAAGACTTATTTAATAATAATTGTAATTTTTTATAATTTATGCATGGCGAAAAACCTATTTCTTAGCGGTCTCCGAAAAATTAATTAATCCGCGTTGTTATAAGATAAACTTTGTGATTAACAAAACGCGTCCAATTCAAAAGCATTAAACCAACCGCAAATGATACCGAGTACATAAATGTCACTTCAACAATATGCAGGTACTAAACTGATAACGCCAATAACAGACGCAGCTTCCAATTATAGAAAATCATTCAAAATTAATGAAATAATTCAAATAGAAATAATTAAATTTATTCTAGCTTTTAATTAAAAAAAAAAACAAGATTTTATACTGATAATAAATCAAAACGATCGATTTCGTAAGTACTGCTGAAGGGATGATATTTTGGACGAAATGCAAATAATAATCATAATATTTAGCAAAAAAAAAATTAACACAATGGCTGTATAATATTTGCACGGGTGAGGCACCGAAAGGGTCCTAATGAGCTGCCAGCGTACGGCGAGAACTGCCGCATTGCATTTTAAAAACCCTCTTTGTAGAGAAGCGGAGTCAGCCACAAACAATGCCATCAGACGAGGGACTCTAGTTAAGAGACTGGTTTCATTTGCCTTCGAAAAATATTACAATTAAAAAAGCGACTTTGTTTTATAATCCTTCATTTGCAATTCAATCATATTATCATAATTGACCACGTTGAATTTAATAACGTTACTGTTATCATATCAAAACACTTAATGAATAACTACTGGTTGCACAGTTAACAATATATGTATATTTGTGATGAACTACAGTCTACACGATCATATAGAAAAACGGAGAAAAAACAATTTGTATCAAATTAAAAAAAAAAAATAAAAAAAAAACATAAATGTCATAAAGTTATATGTTAAACAACTGCTAAAACAAAGAAATATCTGCAGACAGCAGTTGCCTCCGCTATCATGCCGGCTTAAGGAAACGAATGTAATCCGTCCAGGTAGTAGTCCAGCATGTGAGTACACTCCGGCTGATGTTAATCAAAGTACAGACCACGGCCAGATACAACTGCTGCAGATCTTCGTACAGGCGACTATGTCACGTAACGGTTAGTGACTTGAAATTGGCTAATAACTATTATAAGTCTGTCACTGGGTCTTTAATTCCAATGAGAAAACGCCTGAACTATTGACCAACTTACAATATCTATCACTAGCATTGCACATTTAAAATATACAGGCGTATGTTTACAAATAGACGAACGGAAGCCGAAATGTTCAGTGTGCAGTGAAATCACAAACGATTCTGCACACCTCGATGGACAACAGTCAAACGTGCTATGTACAATGATAACGTAAACAATACCTACCAACATTCCATTAAAAGTAAAAAAAAAAACGCAATTTAATTCAACTTCCATTTCCTGATAGTTATTGTACCACAGTTACTATACTATGTGCCAATATTTATTTTGTTTAGATAAACAAATTGTCTACTTCTATGAACTATGATGGAATATATTCAGCATTTTTTATAGAACGATCCACGAACGAAAACAACTGCTACCATAGAGAATTATAAGGGCTGTAGTGCTTGCTATGTTATGTCAGTGCCTGTATTTTATAACAAACAACGCGCCGTGGTCTAGCGGTAGAGGAGGGACCAGACGATCGATGGGACCCGCGTTCTAACCTCGCTAAATTCTGACCGGTACCCATGATACAAACACTATCCTAGTACAGGCATTAAAAAAAATAAAAAAAACTGTTCTTTGGTTAAATAAAAGATTTTATATGGCCAACTATCGCGTTAATTTGGATCAAATAATAAAAAAAGGCGACGGTAAGCGGCATAAAATCTTTTATTTGATTAGTTGTTTACAAAACGTATGATGTCGAATGTAATGTACCGTATAAATAAGCCTGGAAATGCTTTTCTCTTATTCAATACAAAAACAGGTCAAATCCTCTGTTGTTTGTGATTGAATATTGCTTCAGAACAGAGATGGCTTCACTGACATTTCATTTTATGTGTAGATTATAATAACATTGCTTCTGTGTGAGTACGTTTGTTTGTTAGTACGTTTGTTTGTTAGTTTAGTTTAGTTGGGTTTTTTTACGACTAAGGTCCATTTGCACCAAAAGGCCCGTTAAAATTACTTTGACTGTTACATTTAAGCGTTAAAAATTACAGGCGCGACGATGCAGGTATAACGCGTGTGGAGTACATGTAAGCGTTTAACAGTTACGTCGCCGTAAAAGTAATAGTTAAACTAACTTTAACGGGCCTTTCGGTGCAAATGGACCTAAACAATGGAATCTAGATCAAAAATTAGCAAGCTGGTTTAAAAATGTTGTGAATAAACAAATTTGTTGTTTATAATAACACAAGACAGATAAAAAAATGTTCATTAAATCCATATAATTATCATCTTAATTAACAAAAATTGCGAAGCTTAACAATAACAGGGTAGCTAACAATACAAAAAAGCCATTGTTTTGTTTAAGTAATAATGTCTTCGCATCATAAAAGAGAGGGAATGTGCTCTGCATTAATTGCGTTTTAATAAATAAACAGTTTTATAGGATTTATGGAATTAATTTCCGTACTGCCATCGCGTTAAACGTAAACACGTAAATAAAAATATTTTATGGAGTTTATTATTGGGTTATATTTCGATTCGATGAATGATCGAATCGTACCTAATCAAGATATATAATACAACAATAAAACCTTAGAAAGGTTAATTCGAGAGGAATGTGGTGGATGGTGCAAACTCGTCTCGTCAAGCCAGCATAGCGGAGGCGACAGCTGCCTGAAGAGAATTCTCTGTGGTAGCAGTTGATAGACTGCAACATCAGGCGAAGTGTTGGCATGTGCTATTGCTAAGTTACCTAATGTTTTTTTAATTAATATTTTGGCACGACATGTGACCTCGACTGGTCTGGTGGTAAACTCAGTGTAGGTCCATGAGAACGACTAAAGAACCGCTCGCACGGTGACTCCAGTCGCCACTACTATGCCGGCCTGAAAAGGTGCTTTTTTCACGCTCCGCTTGAAGGATCCAAGGTGAAAGGATTGGGAGAACACATGGGGTCAGAGGCTTGCTTTACTTTACTTTATTTACTACGAGCTAAAAAAAAACAAATAAAGAAAACTGTGTCACAAGGACATGACTACATATGGAATAAAAGAGTTTCCCTATTCATTCAGGATGAGGATTTTTTTCATGAAAGTCCTAAGCGCTGAGTATAAAAACAAGACAAGGGCTCGTGTGAATGGTGGCTCATCTGCCTTTACTGGGACGGAATGAACTCCCCTCCACTTCACTCGGAAATTGCTTCATTGAAAAATCTCGAGACGCCACGCTCTCGCAAACAAAACTTTTTCAATAAATTCGTTTCAAATCAATATTATAAAAAAGATAACTTAATAGAAACTAAACTAAACTAAATATTATAGAAAGACGTAGTCTAAATGTAATAGTAATATTTTTTTTATTGTAGCTCGGCATGTGACAACACTCCGCCTGATGTAAAGCTAGAGTGCGGTCCATGAATGGAAACAACTGTTACTACAGAGAAACCTCCACTATGTCGGCTGGAGGAGACGAGCATGTACCATCTAGATTGACAGTGCACACTCCTCTCGTTATACCTGGCTACTTTCAAACTATACCCGAAACGCAACAAGGTCGCTTCATAGGTGTTACATTCGAAAGTGGTGGTACTACCCCAGGACGGCAGACTGGACAAATAACCATTATCACTCTTTAATAGTGCCTATAGGCACTCAGCGACCAAAGTACATATAACAAAGTTACATCGGTACCGGTCAGAATTAGCAAGGTTCGAACACGGGCTCATCGATCGTCTTACCGCTAGACCACGGCCGCTCTTCTTTTCTAATTATTTATTGCACGATTAAAAATCCAATAAAATAAAAAATTTCTTCCAGCTAACAATTGAAAGATGGCAGCAGAGACAGGGGCGATAGATAAAAAAAAAAAAGAATCATTTTAATTTTCATCATAAACATTATTTATACATATTAGGTGGATAATGTTCTAAACTTTTTTTTGTAGTAGTTCAGCATAAGACAACACTCCACCTGATGTTAAACTACAGTACGGTCCATAAATAGATAAATCTGCAGGCAATAGTTGAATCCACCACAATCATCTCTCGTTATGATTAATTCCCCGTTGATCAATTATTTTAATTAAACGACGTGAAGTAGGTATAAAAAATACAGGGTTGGTAAATATTATTTCCGTTTTGTTTATTCTCCTAAAATACGTCGAATTTCGATTTGAAAGGAATGTAATAGGAATTCCCAGAGCCTCTTTTTACGGAGAAATTATTATCTGCTTATACGGCTTCGTATCGAGAATTTTTCTGAACAAAAGGCGAGTAGCAAGAATGGAGAGATGGAGTCGATAATGACGACAGCAAATCTACGTCAAACTATCGTTTTTTATTGATGTTTTTTTTTTAACTTTAAACAAAAACTTTTAACTTCAGTTTTGGAAAAGTTACAGATAATATTGGATTAATTACTTAAATAAAAATCAATTCTATATATTCTTCTTCTAATACATAAATTAGTATAATTGTGTTTTTTTTTGTACTAACCACTACACCTTTTTAAACAACCGAAAAAGGCGCGACAATTCATCTACTTATTTCTTACAATCGTGCGTATCCTAAAACACACGGTTTATATTGATTGTACTACTTAATAAGGTGTCAATCGAGAACAATTTCACGTAGTTCTATGCCTCAGAATTAATTCAAATACATTAATTAGCACTCATGTAACCTGTGTACAGTGTTGCCATTTCAGAAATATTAATTCAATTGAGTTTCATAGTAACTACTTAGTTTGTTAATTACTCATTGTTTATTTAGAAAATATTTCCATACATTTATTATTTTTTAATTGTGTTTATTTGTTTTTATTTACATGTATGTATTTACTTACGATAAAGGCAAGGATTTCGTAATTGTCTGAAACTTTAATTATTCAAAATCATTGAGTGAATAATATCATACCAGCAAAACCTGGCAGACTTTGTTTGTATATCGGTTAAAAAAAAATACTGCAGCTCCATCCAGTAGCGAGTTACAACCAAGTGGATATATCCATGAAACAATACAAAGAAGAGAACAGAAAAGAATAATAAATAAAAAGAAACAAAGCATAAACCACAAAACTAAGGTTAATCAAAAAGTAACCTAGAGAAAAATACAGGTTACATTGAACGTAAAAGATCGCATCAGAAAAGCTTGGCTGAATCTCGAAAACCTTGTCGAGGACTACTAGGAACATCTATAAAAAGAAAAGGAAGTATTTTCATATAACGGAAAAACAGTTATAATTGAGAAAATATTGTTATTTTATTTAAAATCCAACCCAAGCTTATGACCCCAAACTAGGATACCCAGTAATGGGTATCAGGACAAGGACAAGACGAACATGTAAAACACCCAGACCCGAAAAAAATAAAATGTTATCTACATAGAACATACTGAACCGGGAAAAAAGTACAAATAAAAATCCGAATTTCCAGTCCATTCACCACACAATCCGAATTAAGAAAACCGAAAACGTTTATTTGGTTTCAAATGGCATTGTTCCTCAAAAACACATAATTAAACTAACGGAAGTCTAGACTTTCAGGACGTAGTTTCCATTGTATATAATAAATCTTGTGTTACTGCCAACTGGAAACTTACTAGCGCACGCTTCTCTCCCATGAGACGCGAACTAATTGCCAATTTTATATTAATAGGCGCGTCTGTAAAGTAAAGGCACTTTACAATGTAAATCTACATTCAGTATACTATGAGCATTAAATAATAACAACTACGAATCTGGTCCGCTACGGAGAGTACCCTGGTTCGATAATTTTTTTTATTGTAGCTCGGCATATGACAACACTCCGCCTGATGTAAAAACTAGAGTGCGGTCTATGAAAGGCAACAACTGCTACTACAGACAAATTTCTGCATCCAGCAGTCGCCTCCTCTATGCCGGCTTGAGGTGACGAAGGTGAACCATGTAGCGCATACTCCTCTTGCTATACCTGGCTACTTTCAAACTATTTCCGAAACGCGACAAGATCACTTCACGGGTGTTATATTCTTATTATGAACCAAATTATGTTTTGTTTTTTTTTATATTGTAACTGTAATTTATATAACAACACTTCACGGCCGCTCTATTATATGCATTGATATAAACCAATCAATACCTCTGCAAATTCTATAATACCAATCTTCAAATTCAGACAATATGGCGAGATACATCTGTAAATCTACTGCATAGCACGGAACAGGATTGCAATTCGAGGAATGCAGTTTCCAAGTGACGACAATGGACTTGTACTATATGAATAACTATTATGTACTTGATGGGTTTATTTGAAAACCAGGAATGTTTAAACATACCTATCTGAAATAATCATCTATTTGGGAGAATTATTGCGATCATTTAACTTCGATTAAACGAATTTTACCTTATATTCCACACAAAGATAAAATAAAGAAAATCGTAATTAAAGACTACAGAATTTCTAAGGATATTTTAAAAATTCCACTGCAAGCGAGGGTAAAAATTAAACACGGTCAAAGCTCGGGAACGTGCAAAGACGCTATAACTGCTCGATAGATAGATATATAGATACGCTTTGGGAATACACTAGAATATCAAATAAATATAGCTAAAAATTTTAAATTTAAAATAATTAATCACTTACGCAATTATTTATTTATTTATTTTTTGCCAGGACATTTCGACCCGAACATATTTTTTGATAGTAATCCAGCCGTGACTACATTCCGTCCGATATTAGGCTATATTACGATCGTTGACAACTTATACGACAAATAGATGCAACAGTCGCCTCCATGATGACAGTATTCGGTTATTTCCAAGTTGATAACGAAATGCGACATTTGCAAGTGGTGGTACCACCCCGGGACTGCAAACAGGACTGATTTATAACCATCATAACTCTCCATACTATTTTTTTTAAACAAAATTAGGTACTGTACAATTAAATAATATAATAATTTAGAATACTCGTAAACACAAAAGAAAATAAATTAATATTGTAAAATACTTCACAATAATAACTCGAGTCGAGTTTTCCTATTCATATTGCCCCCTATTAGCTTCATAGAATTCAGTAAAGTGTCCATTCTTAGCAATTAATTGAATCATGTTACAGCAATATCTATTGAGTCCCGTCTGAAAGGCGCCTAAGAGGAGGTTTATCAAATTGAACCACTCCTATAGCCGACGAATACAAAACTACCTTTCCAATTTCTAATCTAATCGTCCAATGCTCCTGCGACTTCAATTTATATTCTAGAAGCATAATTTAGTTATGTATTCAAGAGACATCCAATGACTGAAATAGTGAAGTTCTAAAATATCTAAAGCATATCTTGTAGCTTAGTAGTAAGAGCTTCCGAGTGCAAAACAGAGGCCGTGGATTCGATCCCTATTTCAGCCTAAGCGTTGATTTTTTCTGATGAATTTTCATCATAATTTAGTTACAAAATTTAGCTATTTCAACGAACAAATTCCATATTTTATCATACCAACTGTGATTTTTTTTTATGAAGTAGTTAAAACCACAAAAGTTCACACTGTCAAGCTCCTGTTTTGTGGCAACATAGCAGGCCAGTAAGGAATTCATAATACAGCCAGGTCCAGAGAATTCCACTTAAACCGAGCCAGGTAGCATACTGCACGAGAAATTCTAATTACTGTTAATGGAACGCGCGTTCAACTGAAACTTTTACCGCACACTATTATGTGCCTTATAATATTACTGTTATAGCCTACTTTTGTAGAAATATAAATGAGTTAAAATGTAACATACGCCTCGCAAAGTGAAGAATTATTAGCAATTTGACTAATTTATCTCTTTAGGTGTTTAATTTTAACGTTCATCTCCGGCTAGTACTATATGCATGTTTTCATCATTTGACAAAACTTAAATTAGGCGTAGAACAAGCGTTAAGCAGCGAACGCCGCCCATCTAAAACCTACTAAGTTGTACTTAATTGATGATGACGTAGAAATAAAAATAAATAGTTATAAAACTTTTAAGCTAGACTAACTTAGCTCACGCCCTGTTCATATCGGGGTAGGCAGACACTATTAAGCTCTAGCTACTTCTCTCTTTACACACCACTTTCGCTTCGACCACATCTATTACCCTCCTCCTGTGCTCTTCACCTAACCCTTTCTGAGCGCAGTCTTCCGACCCTACCATCAAATGAAGTTTTTTTTTAAATTTCTCAGTTTTCAGTAGCTCTTCCCTTAGTAACTCTTAGCAAAATCTTTTATTTATCGGTTAAGTTCATCACATTCGAGTTCATCTTTTTGTACGCTATGCTCATGCTATTATTACTGACATGCTTTCACTTTGTCATCCGCCGTCTGTCCAAGTGAGAAATATTTAACTAGCTTTGCTCTAGTTTCTAACAGCATCTATCTTGACTGTTAGTATATGCCTTTGTGAATACATTATAACAGTCTAAACTTTGTTACTTCAGTTAGTTAGCATAGGCTAATGAATTATGATGTTAATTATCATAACATCTTAAAGAGTGGTAGGCAGACCGATGATCTAGACAAGGCACAATAGCTATGGTAATAATTGTCTTCATTCGAGCTTTACAAGCGGAGTGTGTTTAGAAGTCAGGCTACTATTAAAAATATACTACATGAAAGAGTGATCACGACCACAATTTAAAGTTTGAAGTAATCAACAAAATTACAAACAAAAACACACCTACAATTTGCAAACTTTAAAATTACACGGTTCGATGCCAAAACATAGGCATTACATCCTTTTTTTTAAACAGGAATCTGGCGATGTGCCCGCATGTTTCCTCACATTCTGCTTCAATAGTCAGGTAAACGGTTAAAATGCACGGAGTCGTGAGCACATTTTAAATGTTCCTAATTTCCTTCATGTTGCCAGCTAACGTCTGTCTTTATGACATTGGAATAAGTTTAATCTGGATGTGACATAACATGTGACAATGTGTCATACAAGTGACATTTATACATACATACAAGCACATCGATCGAAATTTCACATACCATTCTATAAATAGAGCAAGTACCGATCAAATTTTATTAATGCCAGAATTATTGTAATATTTTTTTTTTACATACATACTTTGGTACTTTCAAAACTGAAGTCCACACTATAAATTTTGGAAATTACCAAAATTTCAAATCCCATAACCATAGAGAATGAAGATAAAAGTAATATAGAGTGTTTACTTAGGACCGCATTGAACAATTTAAGCAGGCTTATAAGACGAACTTTGTAGCTTTAGTGTAATTTATTTTATATAAATCCGTACGATGTATTTACTACTACAACTGCGGGTAGATTTAAAAAAAAACGTCAATTAACTTTGAGATTACCCTAAAAACACATCAAATGTTTAAAACAGAGAATTTTACAGTTGCTTTATTTCACAAACTGAACGAGGAAGTTGTAGGATAAGCGGGGAGAACACTCGAGTAGGCAAAGGTCCCACTCGAGACCAATTAGCTACATCTACGTATACCCCGAAGTTAATGCTCACATTTACATGAGACTAGAAACTGAGCGCGAAATGTTAAAGTAAGGTAAGCAGTCTTTTAAACTTTATGTTTAAAATAATGGTATTAGAGAGTGATAGGCAGACTGATGGTAGTGTAAAACGTGTAGACGCGTTTTGTGGAATCGGCAGCCGATTAAGCCTTTTCAATGGACGGTACAAATTCATCTTCCCAAGAAGTTATGGAGGAGGCGACATTTGCAGACATTTCTCTCTGTTCTCCTAGTATTCGATTATAGGTTCTGTATTTTGTTGATCTGTGGTCTGTTGTACTTACCTGCATAATATATACTCGTAAATATCTTAACAGAGATAATCCCAATCATTCAAAGATTAACTATTTACCTTAATAGCTGCATCGATAATTATTTGTTTAAGTAAGGTTAGATGTATAAGGTAAGAACCAATATATTCTAACGAAAAATACTTATATTTCTTATTAAACCATTGGCAATATAGAATAACTCCAAAAACTAACTTGTAGCAGTAGAGAATGCAAAATGCAATCAAAATAGCTAGATTTTTCCCCATTAACGACCAGCCGTATAGTATTTGAATAACTTTCCAGCGCAATGTTATTTCATAACAGTACGTGGGCAACTTTTTCCATTCATGGAAGTATCAATTTGCCTTTCAGGGTAGCTGCGAACTTTCATAATTTGTGAGTGAATACTTTTTTTTTAGAATGTTGAACATCCATAAGCATAGTTGTATACTTCCTAGATCTATTGCTGTAGATGGTTTGCTAGATTTAAGTTTAACTAAGTCATTAACAAATTTTTCTAATATATTTAAATGTATACGTACATACATGTATACATCCGTATACCTTAGGTTTGTTAACAGTTACTATATTTTAATTTTTAAAAGTATATTTCAGTATATCACTAGATTGATCCACCTATAAAATCGACGGAGCTTTTCCAAAGCAATATGTATTGAAGATTGGAATAAACATTGAATTTGTTTTTTTTTTATTTTGTTATTGTTTTCGTAAAATATTATATTTTTAAAGCCAATTCCGAAGAATCTATAATTCATGAAAAAAATAATAGCTTAGCGAAATTTATCTTAGCTATTTATGTAGGTAATTCTGCTTAATTGATGATTCTGTATTGTTTTTTCTGTAATGAAAATAGTACTTACAAGAGCCACGGAGTTGTTATTTTGTTGTAACCACCGCAGTATTGCGCTCGCTGTTGTAAAATCAGGTCGAGGTGGTGGAGGAACTGCATGCTGAAGTGACGTCGCTAACTGATGAGCGAGTTCTAAAGCTCGAGCTCTTGCCGCACGTCCGGGTCCTGATGAAGCTTGACCGGCGTTAGGGGTTCCCGTACCTCCTGCTTCTGTAAATTTAAAAGTAATTTTAACGTCGAGTTCTTACGTTACGTTTACGTTAAAGATGATATTGAGCAATGGGTTTTTTGTAGACTTCGGTAATCAATTCAAAGGTGCAACATGCAAAATACAAAATTGGTTTTGTCTTGTGCTTCAGGGAAATAAGAAATACACTGTTACATACAACGTTTTTTGATGTACGCGAAATATTGTACAAAATAACATGCTAAAAATGGCTCAATCGATTATAATAATTATTTAGAATCCTGACTTGAAACAAAAGAAAATTTAGCAATAAATATGCAATAAATTCCTAACTCGATGTTCTATACACAATTTATGAGAACACGACCGCTTAGAAATATGTAAAAGCTTGCGAGAGGGACAAAGGAGAAGTTTCTTTGTAGTCTGTACTTATATATACACATTTAAATTCTTCATTGATTCAACAGTAGATCTAGCAAAGAAAATATTCCAATTTTTTCATAGTGACCACATTCCGCCTGATGTTAAGCTAGAGTATGGTTCATTAGCCGCCACCATTATGCAGGTTTGGGTAAACTCTCGTTATACCCGACTACATCCAAGCTGCTCCCTTTACTTTAGGTCACTTTACGAGTATTATATGTTGCGACAGCAAACTAGGCTAATAACCATTCGCAGTCTGCCAACCACTCTTTTAATAAAATTAATATCATAGATACTGAGCGACCAAAGTACATTTAACAAAATTACATTTTACAAGCTCGCGGGTCTCTCGATCGTGAGTGCAAGCCTTCAACCTTGAAGCCACGACCGCTTTGCAAAATAATTTAATATAAAAGCGATATAATGAGTAACTTTGTTAGGAGAACATTAAAAGTTTTCCCCCGGATGTTAGGTAGTGCACAAATCGAAGTTGAACTTTTCAACAATCTGGCAAAGTTACCACCAGTTAAACGAGCCTGGGAAAATATCGACATAGACTTTTAATATTATTGCGTAGCAATGAAATCGAAACTTTGCAATGAACAATTTCATTTTAAAAATTTAGCACTCTAATAAACTATCGTATCGTAGGTAGTTAACGAATATGCATCGAAAAACCTCTTTGTTGTCGACTTGGAAAATTCAATTATCTTCCTCATTAGAGATAGTTTCGAGCAAACGGTACGTTTTAAAGCATTCATTGAACTATGTAATAAGAGATTACTGAACTGAATACTATTTCGTAGAAAGATAAAAAAAGTATTTTTAAGTCTTTCATAAAATTTAGGCTCTTGGAAAAGTCACAGGCAATGGTCATTAAGCTATACCTATACCTCAACCCACTGCCAACGAAATTGTTTGTGAAATAGAATACGTAATGCACTAGTTAAACAATTCCATTTGCAATTCTCTCGTAAACAGAGGTCGTTAGTAATATAACGAGAATTTGTCAGGAAGTGAAGGAAAATCGATACACAAAAATTTTAGCCTCTCGGGAGGGTACGAACAAATTAGATACCTACTTCGACCTAATGAGATACACAACTTTTGCGCAAGGGTTCTTCATTTTGGATGTCATCTGTTTATTACATTATGTATATATCTACTCGTACATGAGCGGAGGCAGATAAGGCACAAGAGGAAGATGAAGATCTGCATGCAACAATCGATTCCACTATCCCGGCCTAAAGACATTCTCGTAAACCCGGCTGCATACAAGCTGACATCCGAAACTCGACTAGATCAAATCACAGGTGCAGTGACGAATTACCCTTTGGACAAAGGGGCTACGAAGTGTCAAATAAAGTGATGCGTTTTATGATATTGTACAAATTGAGTACTGATCATCAATCATCCGTCACTTTTTTTTATATTTTCGTCATATTTTAGATGATCGCTATAGAGACGTTCATGAGGTCCCTAACCTAGAGCGCTGTCGATATTTAATTCGTCACTGCACCGATTGTTAAACTTGACTGTGGTAAAACTACCCTAGGACCGCAGACTGTGCTATCACACTAGAAAGACGACGTGATGCAAAGGAGCATTTTCCAAAAAGACTTACAATTAGGTTAACACAACTTTACACAAAAAAAATGTCAATAACAAACCTACATAAGCAACGTAAGGGTTCAAAAGGAATTTTCAATCAAGTGTAGATCAGTTAAAAGGACATCAATACACAAATGACAAACATACAGAACTCTGACAAGGGAATTTGTAATGTTAAACAGGGACTTACTAGACATCGATTAATCTTCGTCGCAGATCCTACTTTTAATAAAATCACATTACAATGAAATTGTCACTGAACTTTTTACACTGGAACAAATTATTTTAAAAGTATATTACTAGTCTGTGTGATTCGTCGCCGGTCGTTCGAGGTAGAATAATACATGATCACATTACGGAACAGATGTTGTAAACCTTGGATATCCGATCTGGCAAGCTTATTCGAGCTTGCAGTGTGCAATACACATTACTATTCGAATGGCATTATTTTTACAGAAATCGCACTCCGTCTGATGTTAAAAGCTAGAGTGCGGTATATGAACGGAGATAAATGTCTGCATGCAGCATTCGCTTCCACTATGCCGGAAGTCGAATGTGCACACTACTTTCGTTATATACACCTACTTTTAAGTTGATCCCGAAACATGATTAGGTCACTTCACAGGGCGTTACATTTGGAAATGCATCATCAGTACGCTTACAACTTTTACTATATTCTTATTTAATGTACAGTTCAATATAGCAACGATTAAGATGAAATCATTAGTTAGACTCTCACAATTTGTGCGGGAAAAACTTGCATCCGGCTGGGAACAATAGAGTTCTCGGGGCTGGGATAAAACTCGTTTAAGATTTATGCGACTATAGTACGCAAAAAAGTATTCTATAAAACAATAGCTATTAAGAAAAGCTGTCCTGTAAGCCCTTGGAGCTTTTCCTCATTAATCGTGGAAGAAATGCCTCGTGCATTTACGAATTACAACACAAAATAGAACGTACGAGAATATAAAATATACACGGATAAACTCGAGTAAGATGTTGACGAATTACCAGCAAAAAGGGCACAACAAACATTAATATTACAGACAACCCGCTGTGCAGAAGTTACATGGGGACTGAAGACAGTCACGCGTGTGCTCTTGGAGTGCAGTAGTGTGGATGAACCACGACAAAAGTTCGTCAACACGCCTAAAACACTCCCAGAAGTGTGTAGAAGCCATCGAATAGCTGGGAGATATCGAATGCCTATACAACGAGCAGCCATAGCTGCTTAATTACGGAAAAGGAGCCCGCGAGGAATCTACAATCGACCAACAAAAGGTTAGCTGCATTACTTTAAGGACTATTTGTGTCTTGCTGATAAAGAAACTCATTCAAAGCCGCTTGAATATCTACCAATAGAAATCCATTTACCATTAAGCTTATATCCTTAATTGGCTAAAAACAAAAGAGGATGTCGCATACTCCTGGGACTTCAGACTGTTATTTACTAAAGCGTTTTAGCGCCATTACTGCTGATAATACGAAAGCCAGTACATAATGATTTAAATATGTATTGATCACATAAACTACCTTAACTTTTATATACCTACATACATAAAAATTAGTGCAGCGTTGGTATTAAGTACATACGTGCAGGTATTTGAGTGTCAGATTGTTGGACGTCACCGAAGATACGCTCACTGCATATATCCAAGAACCACCAACGTGTCACGTGGTCCGGTAGATGCCAACACCCTGGCATCGCGCTTGCTTATTGCACCATCACTTTATCTTAATCACTTCCTACTGAGATTACACTTCTAATATGTAGCATAAATATTATCTTTGACAACTACAACAAAAATTTTGCGACGTGTCTAGGACAACAAAGATGTGAAACTTCGCTAAATTCTGACCAGTACCAATGTAACTATGTATGTATTTATGTGATGCAAGCACACAATAATTTAGAAGATCGTGAGATTTTTTTACTAAATACTAAAACTTTAACAAAATACCTATGTCGCATTAAATTAATCAAGATTGAACAGTAGACTTCGCGTGAAGAGTCAACAGCTGTGTAGCTTAGTGGTAAGAGCATCCGTGTGCAAAGCAGGGGACGTAAATTCGGTTTCTATCTCAAACAGTTATGTTCGAGTTAAGACTTTTAGTTAAAGGAGAATGTCCATTTGCCTAAGAAAAATGGGCCCACAATTTTTTCTCGAGTTTGACAATGATTTTGTACCAAAAAAAAAAACTATTTATTAACAATCAGTTTTAATTTTTACCCGGGTTATTAAGTAATTAGATGTTTTTTGATGCATTTTTGAGGTTTGTAAGATATCTTTTTTTTTTTTTATTGTACCTCGACATGTGACAACACTCCGCCTGATGTAAAGCTAGAGTGCGGTCCATGAATGGAAACAACTGCCACCACAGAGAAATCTCTACGGGCTGCAGTCGCCTCCACTATGCCGGCTTGAGGAGACGAGCATGTACCATCTAGATTGACAGTGCACACTCCTCTCTTATACCTGGCTACTTTCAAACTATTCCCGAAACGCGACAAGGTCGCTTCACGGGTGTTACATTCGAAAGTGGTGGTACTGCCCCAGGACGACAGACTGGACAAATAACCATCATCAGTCTGCCTACCACACATCTGTTTTTTGTGTAATTAAACATTGTCTATTGATTGGTAAATGATGTGTTGATTACAATTAATTAATAAAAAAATAAGGTATTATTTTAGAATATTGTTTTGTTACCAAACTATTAGGTATCAAGTCGGCCCAAAAATGGGTATTCTCCTTTTTAGTTTAATTTAATAGTGACAAATCCAGCTCAAATAAAGCCAATAGTGGTACCTACTTTTTATTAGTAATAGAATACAGATTATAAAAACCTTTAAAACTCCTATGACCTCATAAAACAAAACAATAATATTGAGGATATAATAACCGTAAAGCCTTAATCTTTATTCCGGCTGCGTATTCAACACAAAAGGACTGAACTGAGACCCTCCAGTTGACAAAGGGGATAAGACATAGGGACCTGTTGAGTCCCTTATGTCTTTGCTATAATTAAATTTCCTGCCAATAGAGAACTTTGTAGACCTTTTTTAAAGGTTTATTCTGTTGTCGCTGTAAAATAATAAGGAAGTGTTGTCGCTGTAAAATAATAAGAAAGTGTTGTCGCTGTAAAAAAATAAGGAAGGCAACGACTAGTAGTACCGGAAGAACGAGGCCAAGACTTTCAACGACAAACGTGGAGAAAAGGGACGGAGAGCAGACGTAGCGGCCATAGAGAATGGACGCTAGGTGCTTTATCCTCTATGGCGGAGTATTCATTCGTGTCAAGGAAACTGATCTGAGTGGTCGTGAATAAAGTTGATTTCAATTCTCTGACTGTTACGATTGAATATTGGAAAAGACGACATATCGTTTAATGACTTTTCGGATGGATCGGTAGTGCCGATAGGTCAGTCCGATCGACTGTCGTCATTGATATAGGACGCGGCGCAATGTAAAGTTTAGTTTTTAATTGATTTAATTTGATAAATAAATTACAAAGAAAGAACAAATTCCAAATAAAAGAAGTTAAGCAACATTCAGAAACTCAAGTAAAACATTGTTACATTTGAGATACGATCAGAATATAAACTAGATTGAGGCAAATATTTGTAGTATGAAAGCTTCCGAGATATGAGGCGTCTAAAAAAATTTAATCTTGTCGCAACCGTGCACAGATTACATTCCCTTTGTTCTCGGGATGTGAGGACATCATCGCGAACGATATGTACATGACAAGAAGTTTAATAATAGAAATACCATCGAAAACTTATCGCATAGATATTGGTATCTACTTGACAAATTAAGACAAGTCGAGTTTAATGTGCTCTATTTTAACATGTTACCACTACAGCAGTCGCCTCCACTGTGCTCGTCTAGAGGAGGCAAATCAGCACCGTACATTGACAGTGCACACTCCTCTCGTTATAACAACCAGCGACTTCTAATTAATAATAATAAGATAATTCAGAATCGCGACTGAATCACGGTGGAAGTGGTGGTGCTATTTCAGGACAGTAGACTGGGCTGATAACCATCATCGGTCTGGCTGCCATTTTTTATTTGTTTATTTATTTATTTAACCACGTTTAAAAATGTAATTACTTTTATATACGCAATAAAATCAAATGAATAACAGATTATACGTGATAAGAGTGAAAATCAACTTTCAAGATTAATATAATATTTTATTTTTTCTTATTCAATTGCCTAATTAAAGTTACAGAGCTATGCAGTAATTAATAATTACTTTTCGCATCTAAAATTTAATGAATCAGATTTTTGATGCTATCTAAACAAATCTTCATACATTGTAAATTATAAAAATTACTAAATTAAAGTTTAGTTCTGTTATACAATTATAATTCTTGCCCAACAAAAAAAAAAACAATTATTTTGTTGTCTAGTTTAATAACTTCATCAGAAACTTCAAAATAATTTGGCGGGTAATCATACACGAGACACGCATGCGCGCTTAAAAATCGCGCACCCCGAAACACGAGAACACGAGGCGGCGGTCGGCTGCGTTCTGGCGCTCTTCAACTTTACCCGCCACCCTATTCAACAGGGTGGTCCTCACACCCCTAAAATAATCCTTATAGACTATAAAAACTTTTGTACAACCAACCAGCTCAATGAAATATGGTTAAAATATGAATTAGGTATACTAAAGACTGTTTGTTTCTTATAACAATTTAGTTTTGAAAGGAGAATGCCCATTCGCCTAAGATTTTATCATCCTAAGATATAATCACCACTTTCGAATGTAACACCCGTGAAGTGACCTTGTCGCGTTTCGGGGATAGTTTGAAAGTAGCCAGGTATAAGAGAGGAGTGTGCACTGTCAATCTAGATGGTACATGCTCGTCTCCTCAAGCCGGCATAGTGGAGGCGACTGCAGCCCGTACAGATTTCTCTGTGGTAGCAGTTGTTTCCATTCAAGGACCGCACTCTAGCTTTACATCAGGCGGAGTGTTGTCACATGTCGTGCTACAAAAAAAAAAAAAAAAAAAAAAAAAAAAAAAATGGGCCCGCAATTTTTTTTCTCGAATTTGTCGATGATTTTTAGTTAATTTTGTAGAAAAATAAATCTACATTCCTTATTAGCAATCAGTTTTATTTTCTTCACCAGAGTTATTAATTAATTAGATATCTGAGGTTATTATTATTTTAAGTGCTTTAATAATTGATGATATCTGTTTTTTATGTAATTAAACATTGTCTGTTGATTGGTAAATGTTGTGTTGATGTAATTGAAATGAATTAATAAAAAAAATTATATTATTTTAGAATACTGTCTTGTTTCCAAAGTATTAGTATGGTAAGATGTTACATAAAGTTACATAAAGTAAGATGGTACATGCTCGTCTCCTCAAGCCGGCATAGTGGGGGCGACTGCAGCCCGTAGAGATTTCTCTGTGGTAGTAGTTGTTTCCATTCATGGACCACACTTTAGCTTTACATCAGGCGGAGTGTTGTCACATGTCGAGCTACAATAAAAAAAAATAAAAAAAAGTATCGAGTGGGCCCAAAAATTGGCATTCTCCTTTATACATTTCAACCATAAAAGACTAAAGCTTTTTTTTTATTGTACAGCTAAAGTGCGGTCCATGAATGGAAACAACTGCTACTACAGAGAAACCTGTGCAGGCAGCAGTCGCCTCCACTATGCCGGCTGGAGGAGATGAGCATGTACCATCTAGATTAACAGCGCACACTCCTCTCGTTATACCTGGCTACTTTCAAACTATACCCGAAACGATATACGGACCCGTCAGAATTAGCAAGGTTCGAACATGGGTCTCCTCAATCGTGAAATATCAATAAAATAATATATTTTTTATAGATTAGTCTGCTGTACTTTATCGTGATGTAACCTAGTCGTGGTTCGGGATCAGTTGTCAACCTAAACGATGCACATTCTTCTCGTTAAATTCCATACTTCAGCCTAACATTAGTTGCAGTGTGGTCACATGCCGAGCTACTATAAAATAATCATGTCTTGAAAAAATGATAGTTTTTCTGAACAGAAAATGAAGAATTAAAGGTATACTGTTTCATAACGGATAAATTAAATTAAAGAAACCTAGATCTTATATAATATTATATAACAAACTTTCTTTAAAATCCATAATAGATATATGCAAATATGTGGAATGTAAAGATTATACGCCTTATCTCAGACCTTAAAATAGTAGACATAATTTTATAAATATACTATGAAAAAATAATATAGTATATTTAGGAACTGACCAATTTTGTACGCAAATTTTGTGTTATATAAAAATGGAGATTTGTCAAATTTTATGTGATGATTTAAGCGACGCACCTACCTACAACTGAAAGTTAGCCAAGCGTGTGATCGTGTACAGAAACTTTTTTTAAACAATTTAAATATTATAATTTAAACATTTATATTACTAAACCCTATAATAAAGAAATACCTGCAATTATTCCATCCATTTGAAGCAAAGCAGCCTCCAACAACTTTGTAGGATCAGTTTCTGCAACAGTTGGGTTGTTATCAGCATCGAAATGTGCTGATTTGCCCATGACCCTTGATAAATATTACAAAAGTATATAGGAACTTGCTCAATAATTGATTCTAGTGAAAGCCTTTCGTAAATAAAGATAAAAGTTACAAAACAAAAAGTAAACTTTATTTCTACAAACTTTACTTTTACGACTTTGACATCTTAATTTGGTCTCTTACACTATACATTTGCTATAAGCCAAAGAAATCCATAAGGTTAACTATTGACCATAAATACGTAATTCATTCAACAAATAAATAGTAAGTCAGGGAAATTATTCAAGGTAAAGAACATCAGCATTACTGGATAATTAATATATGAATAAACACAAGTAAATAAATCTGAACGCACACTTTCTACAGATACCCGCCAAAACCCATAGTATTTGACTATCGAAATGAAAAAATAGTTTTAAACTGTGGAGCATAGAATCACATTAATTTTTGCTAAAACCATAAATGAGGGCTAAAAATCGAAGATATAATACACAAATCATTATACTTTATTTAATTGATATATAATACCTGTTAAATCATTAAAGACGATAAGAAATTTGCCTGCAAAAATCTAAAAATAGACAACCATGGCCTATTTAAGAGTTGATTTGATGTGTGATTTGATGTTCCTTCAGTGTTCCACTTTTAGGAATTTCGCCCTATTTTAGAGCAAAGCAACATCATGCCTTGAGTAAATTCTTTTATAAATTTCTTTAAGTTTTGTCTGCCGTTTTACTAAAACCAATATCTTCATCCTCACTCTATTGTATTGATGAAACACTGGTGTGATTAATTTTCAATCATCAACTGAAGACATGAATTGCTTAATTTTAAACCCTAATAGTTCCACGTGGTGGCAAATGAATTGATGTCTGGAAGGTATTAAATGCATGTGTTTTTATACGAGCCCTAAATCTGGGAATTTCGAAGATTTTTAAGAGATGATTCCTGAAGAATCTGGGGTAAATCCAAAATCTAAAGTGGAAACACTGCTTCAGTTCCTTCATCCTTGTGTCAGTGATTTTTTTTATCATTCGTCGATAGCACGATAGTTTATGAAGAATTTTGGTCTCGCTTGGGGGCGATCTATAAAATAAACGCGTTTCGTGAAAATTATCCAATGTTTTTATGAAACTGAAGTCGATTTGTTAAGTGTTGAAATAGTGTGCACCAGTCAGGTATTTTTTTATTTAATTTGTTCTTGTGGTATGGGGTATTTTATTTAAAAATAATGTTATTCATTTGTGTATGAAATAATTTATTATATTGTATATAGGTAATCGAGATAAAATATATACACTTGTTTCATTGAATTATTTTAGTCAAGGTCAAGGTTAGAAATCTTAGGAATTATAAAATACTATTCAATACCTAGCTGTATTTTATTATTATTATTTTTTAAAAGAACAAAGGAATATAAAGGCAGAGGATTTACGATAAAAAATTTATCAGTATTAATCAATCGATCTAAGCCTTTTAAAACAATTCATTTTAATACATTTTATGTGAATAATAATATATTAATTTTCAGCCATGATAATAATAAGAAATTTGAGTGAAGTGCCAGAATTTACAAAACAGAGTGTTCGGATAAGAAATGAAGTTGAATTATTGGAGAAATTAAATAAATTAATTAAAGATGGTCCGAGTAATTTGCAGATTGTAACTGACTTCGATTATACGTTGACAAGACATAATTTGGACGATGGAAGTGCTGTGCGAACTAGTTTTGGTATGTTAACAACAATATTGATCCTTGAAAGGCAAAGACATTACATAAGTTTGCTATTTTTGAGTAAATAATACTACCGTTTTTACCAAAAGTGCCAATGTACAATAAAATCAAGGAAAAGTAAGATGCAATTGCAAATCTTAATATATTGCTTGTTTTTTTTTCTATAAATCTTTTTTATCTTTTCTTTTCTTGTCTTTTATTAACAATAAGTTTATACAGTAACTTTGATCAGAAACTTTCATAGGAAATATTATAAAAATTATTTTAAAAAAATTATCTTATTGTATATTGATTGAATTTATTTTTTAGGTATGTTTGGTGCATGTCCATCTGTACCACAAGATTATAAAGATAAAGACAAATGTCTCGCAGATAAATATAAGCCAATAGAGTCTGATGAAAAGTTGTCATTGGTCGAGAAAACTAATCATATGGTTGACTGGTACTACAAAGGAAATAATCTTCTAAAGTTAGTATTCTGTTTATCAGTGATAAAGCAGAATCAGATGAGAAGCCGAAGCATTTAAGTTTAGTTTGGATCATCTAAAACTAAATTTTTAAAGAGTGGTAGGCAGACAGATGATGGTTATTAGCCTAGTCTGCTGTCTTGAGGTAGTACCACCACTTTGGAATGTAAGTGAATGAAGTGACCTTGTTGTGTTTTGGGATCGGTTTGGAAGTAGCCAGGTATAACGAGAGGAGTGTGCACCGTCCATCTTGAGGGTGCACATTCATCTCCTCAAGCCAGCATTGAGGAGGCGACTGTTGCCTGTAGAAAATTATATAGAAGCAGTGGTTTCCATTCATGGATGTGCCCGAGCTACAATAAAAAAAAATATAATACATAAATAGAATTTCTAAAAATAACTTAGCTCTTCTGGGATATTACTATTATTTTCGGGAAATAGGTATAATGAGAAGGGTACGCTCTGTCAATTTAAATGGTGCATTTGTCTGTTTATGTCTGCAGATATTGCAGATATTTCTCTATCTATAGCAGGGGTTTATAAAGTGGGGGGCGCAGAGACTCGCAAGGACCTTATTTATACATTACCGCGTTTTCGCTCTACTTGCACTGCTAGTCCTTATATTCGTGAACATTATAACTTTACTTGAGGCAAATAAGGGCCACTTGACTTGATTTTGAAGAGTTTTTTCTGTCTTTACATTCTGATAGTAACCTAAAATCATTATTATGTGTATAATTGGACAAGGGGGGGCGTGGAAATGTTCGTATTTTAAATAGGGGGCGCGTAGTAAATTAGTTAGGAACCACTGGTCTATAGTCTATAACTAGTCGCTTGTCAACTACCCATTAGCTGTTAGTCCTTTAGGCAGCGCCGGATTTAGACTTCGGCGGCCCATAGGCAGAGCATGTTGTGGAGGCCCTCAAATCGTTTGTGGTTAACTGTTGAAAGTTGCTATTAAGGTCAAGGTAAAGAAGAGAGCAACTAAATGAGTTGGCTAACTTTTATCGTTTAATTTAATTATTTTTTTGTGCCTGTGTCACCCATAGTAGTGGCGGCCCATAGGCAACTGCCTATGTTACCTACCCTTAAATCCGGCACTGCCGTTAGGTACTAAATAGACATAGTTGCATTGGTACCATTTTAAGAGATCGTGAGACTCTCGTTAATTACTTTTATAGTTTTTTAATTTAGTTTTTATCATTTATGGTGAATTTCTATTTAGGTATTATCTTATCCGAAACAATAGAACTTTTAATACAACATTATGTTATCTTTTAAAATTATGATACAATAAAGAAATGCGCTCTGTCTTTTATCTAATGTTGAAAATTTAATTAAATATACAAAAACCCAACCCTTTTTATCGCGTACCTATTCTTAACTTCTCTTAGTTCTGAAGAATAAATTATCAGTGTCGTTTTTAATAATTTTTGGCATATTAAAATGATAGATTTATTTCTTATTAAATTATGATTAAAATTAAATTAATACTATTACGTTCGTGGGGGGTACGAAATAATACACGACTTCGGTCTTCATACCAATTTATTGCATACGACACACAATAAAGTAGACGCAGGAGTGGCACGATAGTCGCTGGATAGCCTTCAGTCGCTGTTCAGTATCACTTGGTATCGCAGGAGTTCCTTGTATCGCATCCAGAATAGGACTACTTTTTTGGGACACTCGGGTGTCGGTATTTATACTCAAATAGGAGGAAGCTTTGAGAAAGATCTCGTTAAAGTTGTTTACTAATTAATAATGTAAACAAGGTCACAGGTCACGCCACTCGCCAAGATGTGTACGCTACGCCGCTTATACGAGACCTTACTAGAAACTACGACGCATGCTGTCTCTTTCGCACCCTAGGTGCAGGTAACAATACGTAACAGTGGGAAGGGTCGATTAAACTCCCGCACTATACAAGTACAGCTATTAGCTGTAACGTGACGGTGTAGAAATTCCTAGAATTCTCTCTTTCCATCGGCAGCCCTTCCAACTGCTGGGCAGACAAACTGATGATGGTTATTAGCCCAGTCTTCCGTCCTGGGGTTGTACCACCACTTTCGAATGTAACATCCGTGAAGTAACCTCGCGCTTCGGGATCAGTTTGGAGTGCAGCTAGGTATAGCTAGTGGAGGGTGCATTGTCAATCTGGATGGTACGCATTCGTCACTAAGGCCGGCATAGCGGAGGCGACTGCTGCTTGTAGAAATTTGTCTGTAGTACTGCTACTTTTCTGTTCATGAACCACACTCTAGCTTTACAGGCGGAATAAAAAAATATATATACAGTATGTTCAAAATACTTCAAATGTGTACAATACATACCTACGATGCAATAACTGATAAAAACGACTTGTGTTATATGATATCTTTATTAAACAACACTTGATATTCATTAGAAAATTATATATCTTAGCTATGTTCTACGAATCAGACAATATTATCTTGACGGTCAACTTCAAGGTAAATAAAGCGATGCGATTGGTCAAGACTATTAAACCCACACTTACGGTAAACGGACTTAAAGGGAGGACGTGGGTTCGATTCCCATGTCAGCAGGCAACTTGCGTTTTTTTTGTCATAATTTTATTTTCTTAATAATTTAATTATTTTTGCAGTTGATTTTTATATACTTTCTTTATTTCAGAGGCCTAAAGTTTCCAAGGAATGAGCTTGTAGCTGTAGGAAAGTCTATGATTAGCAGTTTTAGGTAAATTGTTTTCTTTCTTTAACAATGGTTTTATATTTTTGTTATTAATATTATAAATTAATATTAAGTTCATTAAAACTGGATTTTTAATTATTTTTTTTAAATATACTTGCATAGTTAAAACGTTTATATGCACTTAGGTATCTTTATACTTCTTTTTAAACCTGTACTCATATTAAGCTAGTGCTTCTGTCATAGTCGCAAAATATACTCCCACTATACTGCTTTGAACAAAAATAACTGATATTATTTTACCAGCCTGTTTATAATGACTCGACATGTGACCTGGAATGGCCTGGTAGTAAGTAACATCGAGGTCCATGGACGCCGATAACTGTGGTGTAAAGCCCCAATCACCGTCACTATGCCGTCCATTTGGCTGGACAGACTTCAGAAAATTTTTAATGCAGCCCAGAAAAAAAATGTCATCATTTTATTTGTTGCACTGTTGCTATGTAATTGAAACAAGTTTTTTGTGGTCCAGTTTTGCTTTCCGCGCTCCGGATCTGGACCGAGCCCAGATCTGGAGTATATGGTTGCACTGAGTCTTTTTTTTTTTATTGTAGCTCGGCATGTGACAACACTCCGCCTGATGTAAAGCTAGAGTGCGGTCCATGAATGGAAACGACTGCTACTACAGAGAAACCTGTGCGGGTAGCAGTCGCCTCCGCTATCCCGGGCTGAGGAGATGAGCATGTACCATCTTAGATTGACAGTGCACACTCCTTTCGTTATACCTGGCTACTTTCAACGAATCTTGCAAAATATAATATAATCATGTTCATAGGATAGGTGTAAGAGAATTGATCGAATCGAGTGAGAAGAAGCAGGTGCCTGTTCTGGTGTTCTCGGCTGGTTTGGGAGAATGCGTTGTTTCCGCACTCGAGGGCTGTCATTTATTACGACCTAATGTCAAGGTTAATCATTAATTTTATTTATTAAAAAAAACTTTATTACACGGAATAATACTGTATCAAAATATGGTGAACGGTATGAGTTTACATTTAAGTGCTCACGGTGTTAAGTGAAAACTCTACACTAATAGGATAGGATAGGAATCATTGCCGGATTTAAGTTTTTTTTTAATTGTAGCTCGGCATGTGACAACACTCCGCCTGATGTAAAGCTAGAGTGCGGTCCATGAATGGAAACAACTGTTACTACAGAGAAATCTCTACAGGCAGCAGTCACCTCCACTATGCCGGCTTGAAGAGACGAGCATGCACCATCCAGATTAACAGTGCACACTCCTCTCGTTCTATCTGGCTACTTTCAAACTATTCCCGAAACGCGACAAGGTCACTTCACGGGTGGTTACATTCGAAAGTGGTGGTACTGCCCCAGGACGGCAGACTGGACAAATTACCATCATCAGTTTGCCTACCACTCTTTAATAGTGCGAACTAAAGTACATATAACAAAGTTACATTGGTACCGGTCAGAATTTAGCGAGGTTCGAACACGGGACTCATCGATCGTGAGTTCACGCGTCTTAACGCTAGGCCACGGCCGCTCTGAAGTGTAGGCAACATAAGCCTATGGGCCACCCCATCACAAAAAAAAAATTAAATTAAATCGATAAAGGCTCAGTAGAAACAAAAAAATACTAAATTTTGTGTTAGCCAACTTATTTAGTTGCTCTCTTCTTTACCTTGACCTTAATAGAAACTTTCAACAGTTAACCACGAACGATTTGAGGGCCTCCACAACATGCTCTGCCTATGGGCCGTCGAAGTCTAAATCCGGCGCTGATAGGAATAGGTCTCAATTTTACGCCGTGACAGTGTAAATGTAAAGTGATACTTGGCCCTTTGCTACTACAGATAAATTTCTACAGGCAGCAGTCGCCTGCGCTATGCCGGCTTGGGGAGAGACGAATGTGCACTATCCATATTATTATCGCGCAGTTAAGAGCTGGATATACGCCGTTGACCTTTCTCACGCGATTGTGTGTCGATTTATGTAAAAAATAATAAAAATATTTTTTTAGAAATACAATACAATACAATTGTCACGCCTTTTTCCCACAGGGATAGGCAGATACAACGGAACGCCACTTACCACGATCCTGACACAACACCCTCGCTTCGTTCACATCCACAATTCTCTTCATGCACGCCCGACGGTTATGGGCACTAGGCAGCCCAGCTTTCATGAGAATGTCTCTTTTTTAGAAATATAAATCTATTTTTCTTCTAAACTATTAATAGCTAGGTGTTTTTATTTTCATCATGAAATTAGACAATACAATACCTAGGGAATCTCCGGTTTATTTTTCAAATTATTTGTATTAATTTTTTTTTACATAGATCGACCCACAATCGCGTCAGCAACCCCACTACAAGGCGTCTATCCACCTCTTAACAAGCAAAAATAGACCTTAACACTTAAAACTTACATTCCAGGTAGTATCAAACTTCCTTGCAATCGATGCCCAGGATATAATTCGCGGTATAAAAGGTGATATTATCCATACGTTAAACAAAAACGAAACTGCAATCAAAGGCACAGAATATTATGACATGGTGAAAGATCGGAGTAATGTACTTCTAATGGGTGACAATATAGGTGATGCCAAAATGGCTGACGGTATGGATCACTGTGACGTAATAATCAAAATAGGCTTCCTAGGCAAACATATATTAAATAATTTAGATAATTATCTTAATATATTTGATATAGTACTCGTTGACGATTCTACTATGGATGTAGCTAATGTTATATTGAAAATGGCTTTGGGAACATTTTTGTTTTAATTCGGTGATTCGCCCATTTTTGGGCCCACTCGATACCTAATAGTTTGTCAACAAAACAATATTCTAAAATAATATATTATTTTATATTAATTCATTTTAAATATATCAACACATCATTTACTAATCAATAGACAATATTTAATTGCATAAAAAGAGATATGATCAATTATTAAAGCATATAAAATAATAATAACCTCAAATATTACATCAGAAAACATATAATTACTCAATAACCCGGGTGAAAAAATTAAAACTGATTGGTAATAAGAAGTAAATTTATATTTATACAAAATTGACTAAAAATCATCGACAAACTCGAGAAAAAAATTGTGGGCCCATTTCTCTTAGGCGAATGGGCATTCTCCTTTCAAACGGCACTAAAGCAAATCAAAGATTTGAAACCGCATTATAGAACCGCGGCACGGTTAACTTGCCGCTCGGAGAATGTATCGCCTGCCATCTAACAGGAAGGCTGCGACAAAATCTATCATAGGGTCAAGTTTAATTTGACATTTATGCTTTCACAACTAAAGTGAGATCTCTCCGATAATAAGACAATATTATTTTGACTACCGATAAAAAAAAATAAAAAAAAACGATTTTATTGGTGGAAACATCTGACTTTTCGCCGTGAAAGTGTAAATGTGAACTCACACCCAGGCCACAGATGTTATAAAGCCATATACTGCGATTTGACTTTTATACTTACATTATAAACTTTGAACTGTCAAACGAGTATTCAAGCTAAATTAATACTTATGCTAAGTAACGTTTATGAATTTTGCATAGATTTTTATTTTTATTTATGTATTTCATTATAATAGTTACTTATCCTAGGTAGATTTTAAAAGCACAATTTATAAGAGGAGCTATTATGGTGGAGACATTCTTTAAAATCCACAAAAATAGCGTCAACTTACTATACGAGCCAACAAACAAGACGCCATTTTGTTTCTCAATTCGCACGTACACTTCATTAGTGTAATGTAAAGCGTACAAAAAAAAAAACAAATAAATATAAGCTTCGATTTATTCCTCCCAAGTGAAGTTAGCTGCAAGTCCAGGTCCTATCCTTAGTTGGCTCGCATAGTACTTAAAAAATCCTTTCGTTGTAAATATTGTTGTCTATATATATTTATTTTTTGTTATTCATAAAACATAATAAAGTATAGGGGAACGGAGGGGGTTGCCGTACATCTAAAGGAGAACTCATGTTACTCAATAATTAATAGACATATAATGTTCATTCTAAGCGTGTCCTTTAACAAAAATATTGAACTGCTAAGGGCTTTAACTAAAAATTAAACCCAATACATAGAAGTACAACATTTATTAAGTTAACAAAAAAGTATTACCCTTCACCTGCAGCTGATACCGTACGGTGTACATACACCTATAAACATACGCTGCAACAAAATCCACATATGTAACCCTCGGGTACATCTTTGTCGCTGCACGGTACGTGAACCCATTGCCCACACACTATGCAACGATACCAGAGCTCTCTGTCTTTTCCAAATTCTCCACAAATCAAAGCTCGTTTGTGACACCTATTTCTCCTTCTGCATAAAATATATTATCATTATCATCCCTATCGTCAAGCATCAGAGACTTATTGCCAGAGCTCGAACTGTTTTGAATTTTACTCTTGGTTGACAGCTTGCTTTGTTCTTCCTTCTTCTCTACTTTTGCAGTTTTCTTCCTCTTTAAGTTTGACTCCTTTTTCAGTTTTTCTTTATTAAATTTTTCTTTAATATATATTTTTTAAAAAGCATCACTACGCCATTTTCATGACAAAAGTCAAAAATATCCAGTGATATGTGGCTCACATGATTGTCCAAAATCAGGAGTTCGGCGTCATCCACAGTTGGTTTAGTGTGAGCAATGAAGTTCTTCAACCAATCCAAGAACAGTTCCTCGATCATCCATCCTGATTTCGAACACCGGTATATTGAACCGTCTTGGTCTATGTTCAGAGCCCTTTTTTACGTGATCGTGGAGAGTCATGACTGGTACTCCATATTTATCAGCTGTTTTACGTAATTTGGCTCCAGCTTTTACCTCTTCTATAGCCAGCTTCATTTTGCGAGGGGACCAGGTAATTTTCTTCCCTTGTGGCATCTGAAATAAAAGATAAAATTGTAAAATATAAATCATCAAATCAACACTTGCGGGTGATACCGTACAAAAGTGTACGAATCCACCCGAGACCGCCATTTTGTAAAAAATAATTTATAAACAAAAAAATATGTGTTTTAAAATAAAAAATAATGTAAATCGAAGCTTAAATCAATATAAAATATAGTATTTACAGTGTAAATTATTCACGTCACTTTTAATAACTGCCCTGAAAATGTGACACACGTTGACCATGACCACGACCACGACAACCTGTGGCATCACTGGCGTGGGCGGGGGTGGACGTCTGGCGACCACTAGACATTGTCATTCGATTACTGTCAAATGCGATGTACGGAATGAGCCGGCGCCGTTCCCCCAATGTGATACGTAATTGTTACGGATTCATTCCAATTTGATAGTACAACGATTTTTAATGCAAAGACTCTTGTTTATTGTAACTTCTCAATCTTCTTGAATTTATTTTTTATAGATTATAAAAAACAATGCTCACGATATTTTTGTATTAACACTAATTTTTGGTCTACAGTATTCGATTGTGATTTGGACGTTTTTACACTTAAAGTAAAGTAGGTTTTTCTATGACATTAAGTCCCTTTTCACACGCTACGATTGCCGGCTTTGTATTGTACGGGATCTCTTCATTTGAATGTATACTCCGCAGCGAAATTAATATTGTCTGATTAGTAGAGCGATTCACTTAATGCCGTGGCAGCGTAAATGTGTACTTATACTTTGCCTCTTATAATGTCTATATCCCTTTCACCAAAAGCATTCATAGTCGCCTGGACCGCAGCGTGTGAAAAGTCACTTTTTCTATTGATGATATTTTTCTTATTTATTATTATTAATTGTTATTTACAAAATACTCGCATAATCAATTTGTTACTTTTAATAAATGAAATCTTGGAATGTTCAAAGTTGTTTTAATTTTATCCTTTTTCTGAAATCCTTCTTACTTCACTTGATTTTGAAGATACAATTTCTTTGTAGTAGTTTATGGCGTCTCCGAAGTTGGCTGCGGGTGGTATTTGGCGCAGGGATAGTCAAGTATACAATAATAAATTTAAAAGGTAGGGGGAGTAATTTAAAAAATAAAACGATTTATTAAAATTAAATATTTTGTTATAATTAAAAAACAACTAACACATGTAACACAGTCGTTCACATTCATACATTTCTCGATAGATCTATGACTACATATTCTGAAACTATTATTTAAAAAAAAATTTAAATAACAAAAAAAAAGTTTTGAATACACTTAACTTTACTTGAATTATTTATCGTAGCTCAATTTTCTTTTTAAATATTTAAGAAGACAAAAATGTTAAAACTGAAAATAGAAAATTTCGTTGATTAACGACTAGGATATTTTAAATTTTTTTTTTAAATCGAAACTTACACATTTTACAAAAATATTTCGATAATATTCTAAATAATCATTTCAAATGTTTATAAAAAATATATTAAATTTACATTCAAATACTGTTTTTTTACTTAATTAGCTGGTCGCATTAAATGCACAAAGGAAGATATCTATAATATTTATAAAAATATATGTTTATTTCGGAAGCATATTACTGAAGTATTTTATAAGTTTTTGCATAAATTAAAAGATTTTATGCGGCTTACTATCGCGATTAATTTTAATTATTATCGCGTCGTGATACGCTATAGTAAGTCGCATAAAATATTTCAATTTAAAGCTTACATATAACAATAAATATGGCAAGAAACGTAAACGCTTCGAGAATTTTCGCTAACATGAAAACATTTTCACCACAACATACTCGTACTAACGACCGATCCAAATAATCTATTATTTTTCAATTCAATTAGGATTATGAAATTAAAAAACCGCCAATCGCATTTTTGCTGTTTATTAAACGATATTGTAAATTGTTTTTGAAAAATATGAAATGCACGATCATTCGGATCAAGGGCCGAGAGAGATAACTGATCGGATAAAGACTCTTAATCAAACAACAGTCTTAAAACATTAATATAGTTAAACGGGGCGAATAGATCCCGGAAACATATTGTAATTGGGACGAATTTGGGAATGTATTTTTTGATTGCATTCGAACCAATTTTAAAAAGAAAATTAATAATCATTTACTGCATGTATATCGCCTTTTTCTAACACCTTTTTTATGATATTAGAGATCAACCCCTAAAACCAGATGAATTTCTATAGTTATCCTTTTCTTGCGAATTAAATTTTTTGCTAAATCGTCGTGACAGGATACAACTGCCACTACAGGCAGCAATCTTCTTCGCAGTTCGCAGGGCACGCACCTCTCGTTATACCTGGCGACTTCCAAGTCAATTCTTAGCCGAAAGTTACACTTGAAAGTGGTGATACTACTCCAAGACCAAGACTGGGCTAATAACCATCATCAATCCGCCTACCACTCCTTGCTATTCGCTGTTTTACATATCTATTCACCCCGTTTAACAAAACAGTTATATTAAACTTTCTTTTAAAAAATAACACTAACTGTACATTTAACAAACATGATACATATAATAATATAGAAATATATAATATGTAAGTATTTACAAACAACTACATAAAAAATAGTTAAATATTTTAGGATTTTTTTTCACTAAACAACTACAAAATATAACCGATAAATACACGTAGTGAATTCGTCTAATAACAATATTTTCATTGACGTGGATAAAACCGTGGGGCATCGCTAACGGAACAGTAATTTTAGTCTTGTTATAATATGTTCGCCTGAGCGTACAATGGGCGTAAAAATAAACATATGGAACCAAATAATAATCGTAAACAATAACAAAACGGGTGTGGTTATTAAAAGAATTAATGTAACACTAAAACTACATTATCAGGCACTTGATTATTAAAGATTATTTAATACTATGCGAACCAACTAAGAATAGGACTGGATTTGCAGCTAACTTCACACGACAGACGTCAAAGAAGTACCACCAGCAAAAGAAATTGGAATGGATCCGGTTGCTTTTTTTATATTAACAAACAAAAATGTACTTAACGACTTCAGTTCGTTATAGATAATATTATAAACACATTTTAATGGTTACATTGTTAGTTGGCTCGCATAGTATTGTATAAATTGTATAAATATTCCATAAGACCATAACAAAGATCCTAGGAATGTATGAGCAGAGTAAAATGGATCTGGTACGTATAGAGAGAAGTCACTGGCGCACCATAATCTCTAGTCAGTAACTAATAAAGTATCTTATCTAATCTTCAGTAAAAAATATTTCAATTATATCTATTATTATCTATTATTTTAATAATATCTCAAAATTCATGAGTTAGACTGGTAGGGCCCGTGTAGCTATTAAATCTTATATCTAAGAAATACACCAGTGTAAAGTTCATAACATCCGGTGGGTCCTTACGAGACAAAGAGGTCTTCGAAGATATATTAGTATTCAGAGATCCACTGGTGGATCCGCGAAGACAGAGCGGATTTTTGTATTACTTTCAGAATAAAATATATTAAAATTTATATTATAAACGTTATGTTTAATTTTACCTAAATATACTTCATAAAAGAGCCTTAAATTTAGGCAAACGCCTTTATTGTCATAAGTTTAAACTGTTATTTATCGGTTATATTCTGTTTAGCCCGACAGAGGGCGCAGTCTCGGGCAAGGCCATGGACGTATCATTGGTCCTAGGGCAAGGCAATGGCGGCGTTGCCATTTTTAAATTGCATTATTTTGGGCGAAATGTGAAATAAGCACTATTCCTTAAAGTTTACTTGGATATACATCTTTGTTCATCTTGAGGTGCGGGTTCGGGCGTAAACAAATATTTATTATGATGAAACCGCACTATAGCGGTGCGGTGCGGCCATTGTGATCCCGCAGAATATTTTGCAATGCCAAACCTCGCGCCCACCTTCGTCATTGTGTAACATAGCTAACGGACGGTGGCGGAGATGTGACACGACAAAATCGCTTATGAGATGTCATAGCCACGCCGCGCCGCTGTAGTGCGGTTAGATCTTAATTAAAGTTAATATTAATTAAATTTAAATACATTTCTCGAAGATAATCGCCAAGAACTATTCCGTATTAGATCTGTCAATATAATATATAGCCACAAACAATAATCATTTTGGACAAAACAACAACACAAAGCACTAAGTACTCGAAATAGCCAAAATAGTTTTTTTTATTATTCAAGACTAGAGAAACATAATGAATAATTGAACCAAATAAATCTTACTATAATAAAAAAAAAAAATTAACACTCCAAAACCATAATATAAAAATTTACATTGTAATTTTGGTATACATGTCAATTCAAAATTTAATTCGCTACATTGCTACTTTTAATTTAATGAGGGTGGATTGTTCAGAATCTAGCGGCTGTATAACGGAATTTGGGGCCTCATTTTCTGCATGTGACAACACCCCACCTGATGTAAAGCTAGAGTGCGGTCTATGAACGGAAACAACTGCTACCACGGACTGCCTCCACTATAAGGAGACGAGTATGCACCATATTACCACTGTAGTAGATTGACAGTGCACTCTCGCTGTACTTCCAAACTGATCCCGAAACTCGACAAGGTCACTTCAGAGGTGTTACACTTGAAACTGGTGGTACTACCCCAAGCTACTGAGTGAGTATTCGTATCCACCTTTTTAATTTTTATTAGCCCAGTCTGCCGTACTGGGGTAGTACCACCACTTTCGAATGCAACACCCTTATCGCGTTTCGGGAACAGTTTGAAAGTAGCTAGGTATAGCGAGAGGAGTATGCACTGTCAATCTAGATGGTGCATACTCGTCTGCTAAGGTCGGCATAGCTGGCGACTGCTGCCCGTAGTGATTTCTCCCGCACTCTAGCTTTCAAAGAAGTGTTGTCACATGCTGAGCTACAATTTAAAAAAATTATCTTGTTTAGCAAATTAGCGACTTTATCGCGATAGTAAGTTGTGTATTGCTGCTTATATTCTGTGTTACTAATCGCTACTAACACGATACGCTCCAATGGATACGCCCCTTAGATGAAGAAGACCTTTCACCTTCGCCTGGTAACTATCACCTCCCTAGAGTATTATTTATATTTATAAACAATGAACACACAAGAAAATACATACTTTAGTAAAAATATAGTGTTTTTTTTAGCATTAAAACGTCACAACTGACGTACATTGGTCCCCGTCATGTCAAAAGCACACAAATATATATTATTATCATTATTATTATACTACATTTTATAATTATCTAATGATTTGGATCACAGCCTAAGTTTAAATGGATCGAGGTAATTAAGAGCCCGTACTGTCGACTTGTTAAAAAAAACGATTCCTTTTAAAAACACGATAAAGGTTTAGATTAGAACGAAAAAGGGGAAGATACGTTACGCACGACTAAAAGGTGGACCCCGGTAACTAGGTCTAACTGACATACTTTGATTTTGTAGCGAGCACTGTCAGCCCAAAGCCGTAGAGATATACATATACTAGAGATGCAAACCTCATACATCGAATTTGAAAAAACCGTAGGCCTCTTCAAACGATTTGACAATGTTGCCGTCAAGTCAAATACTAACTGTCAGAGAATCTAAAAGTGACTGCGGTCATCTTTTCTTTTGCGTCATATTGGAAGCATTATTGAACATCTAGTTGTATATATCATCTTATAAAAATGTCTTGTTCTTTTAATAAGTACAGAAATCATTCTGGAAAGGAAAGTAACTTGGCGAAAATAACCTTTCATATGTAAATGTAAAAAAATGTCATTTACAAATACGAATATTGGCATTTTTTGTGAGAGCGAGATAGGCTATTTTTTTTTAGTTTTATATGGCATTATAACAATTTGCCAGTGTCAAAGTAAATATTTTTGCATCAAGTTAATAATATTGTGCATCACGAGTCATTAAGTCAAGTCAAAAATTGTTTCAGTAAAGTGGTAGAATCTTTACTGAAACTTCCTATGGAGTTTTGGAGGGAAAATGGAAACACAGGTTCTCTCCTTTTGAATTGGTTGCCCACACTCGCGCACGTTCACGAACACTTAATGTGTAATAATCCACCATTATTACACATTAACACTCGAAGAAACACAAGTTTAAGAAAATAATTCAAAACAGATAACCTCATATCTCAAGATGGCCGCCAAAACTCCGAGATAGACTATAGTTAATGACAGTCGCACTACACGTACGTGAACGAGTGAACCTGTCTCCCTCGCGTTGCAGTTTAGCAACGTCTTTCTATCTTTGTCTCCTGTACCCAGTGCCAGATTAAGCCAGCGCGGGGCCTGTAGCAAATTCTGTCAAGGGGCCCTTGGTTTGCTTTAGGTTCTCAAGTTTAGGGTATTAAATAAGTGGAAGTGAAGCATAGCCTAAGGCGCTTCACGTTTAAGGCATTCAACGCTCCTATTTAAATTAATATTTTTTTATTACGGTCAGACAGGCGTTTGGAGCGCGGGGCCTGTAGCATTTGCTACTCTTGCTACGTGGCTAATCCGGCACTGCCTGTACCCAAGTACTGTAACTGTGTAATTGTGTGTCTGGTTTTATATCTGGCCATATCTTCCTATTTTTGTTTTAATCTAAGTAAAAGGTCAAATTGAAAACTTAATACATGTTAACTATATTTAAAAGTCGACAGTACAAGCATTTTTTGGCTTATTCCAACTAGTTCTACATATAGAACCGTCTGGAAAAATAATTCCATGTAGTTCTACACGATTTTTACGCATGACAGACAAGTGATTTTTTATTTAAATATTTCAATTAATTTTGTTATGTATTCACTTTTTCTTTAAGAATGAATGAAAGGAGATTGACGAAAGGAATATATAAATCTGATGTGAATGGATGCGTTAAACAAGGGCGTTTTCCGATCAAATAGGAGACGTCCTCATGAAAGCTGGGCTGCCTAGTGCCCATAACCGTCGGGCGTGCATGAAGAGAATTGTGGATGTGAAGGAAGCGAGGGTGTTATGTCAGGATCGTGGTAAGTGGCGTTCCGTTGTCTCTGCCTATCCCTGTGGGAAAAAGGCGTGACAACACTCCGCCGATGTAAAGCTAGAGTGCGGTCCATGAATGGAAATAAGTGCTTAAAGAGTTCTATAGAAATAAAGTATTATTTTTATTATTAAATATTGTATTTGAATTTTTTTTTTTTCAATTAAAAATGTAAAAATATGTTTCCAATCTGAGTTATGTGTAGTTTTTAGGCGTTTGTAAGTTTGTAGTCATACGTGAAAATCTTGTAGAACTAAATGGAATTATTTTTCCAACTAGTTCTACATGGAGAACTACGTGTGGAACTAGTTGGAATAAGCTAGTTTTTTAGGTGTAAATCGTGTTGTTAATAAAGCACCATAGTTTTGACCCTAATAAATACAATAGAAATGCGGTGTGAGTCGACCGCGCCGGCACGCGGGTGTCTCGTGACGTCACGTGATCACTGTCATCTCAGCAACGTTCTTCTGGAAGCCGTCCTCGTCTGTCGACCTGTAAGAATATATATTTTTTTATGAGTGGAGGCCTATGGGTACTGACGACCAGAGAACCGCTTACACGGTGGCTCCAGTAGCCGTTACTATGCCGGCCTGAGAAGGTACTTTTCACGCTCGGTTTAAAGTGCTCTCAACACACGACCACTTTTTGTAGTTCTAATGTAGTTGGAAAGGTACGTGAGAGTAAAGCCTTAGCCCAATCTGCCGTCCTGGGGTCGCGACTTTCGGATGTAACACCCGCGAAGTGACCTAGATCTAGTTACCTATAAACGTGCGCAGACGACGACGGGGTGTGATAGTGCGCGGCATAAGGCAAGCGAGGTGACCGACGTCTCGCAACCACTGCACGACCCAACGCACCAGGGCGTATCGTGTTATACGCCGCATGGACAAATAACCTGTAAACAACAAAGTTTCAAATCACCAAGCAGTCACCTCCACTATGCCGGCTTGAGGAGCCAAACGTTCGCTTTCCAGGTTGACTGCGTATCCAACCAATCGTGCTATGGCGACGCCAATACATTCCGCCTGATGTTAAGCAAGAGTGCGATCAATGAGCGGAAACAACTGCTACCACAATTTTTTTTGTAGACAGCAGTCACCTCCTCTATGCCGGCTTGGAAATGTGCACTAGCTCTTGTGTTATGTTATGGTCGAAATTCCTTTCAAATAATAGTCATGTTTCTTGATACCTTGGTGCGAGCGCAGCACATGTGGCAAGTGTGACCACGAGCCAATAGTCGGGGTTGATGAGCGCCATATGCATCGTAAAATATGTCGACGGTAGATTCCAACATGAGACACATAGCGTTTGAAACACTAATGTTAACACGAAGAAGGAACCCAACGACCCCACCAATGCTATCACGTGGATAATTGTCTGAAAATAAAATATTACAATACAATACTATTGTCACACCTTTTTCCCACAGGGATAGGCAGAGACAACGGAACGCCACTTACCACGATCCTGATACAATACCCTCGCTTCCTTCACATCCACAATTACGGTTATGTGCACTAGGCAGCCCAGCTTTCATAAGGATGTCTCCGATTTGATCGGAAAACACCCTTCTGGGTCTGCCTTGTTTAAAGCATCCATTCACATCATATTTATATATTCCTTTCGTCAATCTCCTTTCATTCATCCTTTCCATGTGCCCAAACCATCGAAGCATTCTTTTCTCAATCCTCGTCACTATATCTTCTATCGTGCACAACACTATTCCTCATTCTATCCGCTATCGTGACTCCACATACACTCCTTAATGACCGCATTTCTACAGCATTAATCCTACTCTCTTGCTTCTTCTGCCATACCCAACATTCACTTCCATACATTAACGTAGGAACAAGTAAGGTGATTGTTCCTTACGCTCAATTAGTAAAAGGGCAATTTTTTTTATTGTATTATAGCTCAGCATATAACAACACTTCACCTGATGTAAAGCTAGAGTGCGGTCTATGAACGGAAACAACTGCTACTATAGAGAAATCTCTACAAGCAGCAGTCGCCTCCGCTATGCTGGCTTGGGCAGACGAATGTGCATCATCTAGATAGACAGTGCATCCTCTCGTTATAACTGGCTACTTACTGGCTAAAAACCATCATCAGTCTACCTACCACTCTTTAATATTAAAAAATATAAATAAACAAATCAAATTAAAAAACAAAGTTGGATTAGTTTTAGTGAATATTTAAATTTAGTTTCGATTTGTAAGAATAGGACTTAAATCAACTTAAAACAAAAGAAATGTAAATAAAAGCAGGGGTTTAAAGTGTCCCCAATCAAAGCACGCATAGAAGAAACGATAAATGTGGAATCTATAGAACGGGGGTCGGCAAGTAATTTGGGGTGGAGTCCAGATGCTTATGAAAAATTTTAACGGACTCCAGAGAAAAAAATACTTGGTTCGGATTTAGACCACAGCCCGTCAGTTGTCGACCCCTGCTATATATGTATGTCTATGACATACATAGTTGCGAAGATATAGTTAGTATAAGAAAAACACACAATTTTTGTTAGACTAAATTTAAAAAAAATAGTTTGTATTTTTGCTTTTCTACAACAAAACATTTTTATTTTAAATTGCAATACGTGAATCTATTTCTCTTTCTTTTGCTGCAAAGGAGAATCCCCGCTTTTGGGCCCACTTTATATCTAATAGTTTGTTAACAAAAACTATATTCTAAAATGATACCTTTTTTTTAATTAAAATTATATTAACACATCGTTTACCAATCAGTAAACATAAAAAACATATATCAACAGTTAGCAAAAACATTTAATAAAAATAAAGTCAAATTACTTAAAGAAATTAAAACTACAAAATGAACTAAAAGCATCTTCACACTCAAGAAAAAATGATGGGCCCATCATTTCATCAGGCGAATGGGCATTCTCCTTTAAGTGTATACAAAGCTAAAATACTAAACTAAATTTAAATGCAAAATAACCTTTATTTATACGTAAATAAAGCTCATACCGAGTGCTTAACTAAAACCACACTAAATCGTGTATCACTTGCTAACTTCACTTACAAGTTTCAATGAAAACAGCTGCATGAAATGTTATTGAAAACAAAACAATCTAAATAATATATATTTTTTATCCATAATATACATAATTTATGAAATGAAATTAAAAATTTTAACAATAACACGGGTCTACATAAAATTGTTGCCAAAGATTCTAGACTTTTTTAAATTATAGCTTGGAACGTGACTACACTCAGCCCGATGTTAAGCTAGAGTGCGGTCGAATACGCACCGTACATCGACAGAGCACACTCCGCCTGATGTAAAGCTAGAGTGCGGTCTATGAATGTAAACAACTACTACCACAGAGAAACCTTCGCGGGCAGCAGTCGCCTCCACTTGAGGAGACGAGCATGTACCATCTTAGATTGACAGTACACACTCCCCTCATTATACCTGGCTACTTTCAAACTATTCCCGAAACGCGACAAGGTCACTTCACGGGTGTTACATTCGAAAGTGGTGGTACTACCCCAGGACGGCAGACTGGACAAATTACCATCATCAGTCTGCCTACCACTCTTTAATAGTGCCTATAGGCACTGAACGCCCAAAGTACATATAACAAAGTTACATTGGTACACGGTCAGAAGTAGCGAGCTTCGAACACGGGTCTCATCGATCGTGAGTTCACGCGCCTTACCGCTAGACCACGGCCGCTCATACGAGTCAACACTTTACGAGTGTTTTTGTTCAAAAGAATTTCTGGCAGTATTTATTGCAGGCCTGTGCTATTTACATTGGTAAGCTCTTGTACAGTCAGCAACACACTGTATCTTACAATATTCCTATATTATATTCGTTGCCGACTATATTGTATTATAGGGAATTAGCGACCAAAGTAAATGATGAACTTTGTTAAATAAAGAATTGTATTAAAGATGGCGTGCACAGCAGACGCATATAAAGTATAATATATTCTCTTCACAATTTTATTCATACTTTATTGGACGCAAACGCGTAAAGAAAATTAAACAAAATATAAGAGAACGCACTTATCAAATATTTAAAAAAAAATTGAACATTATTATTGTGAAATTTTATTTTTGCTATCCATACGGGGCGTGTACGAATATAAAGGGGCTATATGTGCGAGCGAGACACGAATAGGTGCGCCGGCCATCTTTTATCCTACTCTTTATTTAACTCAAACAATTATTTATATTTAAAAAAAATACACAAGATAATCAACTCAAATATCTAGACTATGGAAATGCTATAATTCTAAATGTAACCAAGAGCAGAAACAATTGCTACTATAGAAAAATGTCAGCAGGCAACAGTCGCCTCCGCTATACTGTCACGAAGCGACGAATGTTAACCATCGAGTTAACCACACACCTTTCATTAAACTCGACTATGTCAAAATTAAACCCGTGTATTGAATTTGAAAGTGGTGTTACTACAACAGAACGACAGACTGGGCTAATAACCATCATCATTCTGCCATTAAAATTTTTTTTTATTATAGCTCGGCATATGACAACACTCCGCCGGAAGTTAAGCTAGAATGCGATCCATGAACGGAAACAACTGCTACTACAGAGAAATTTCTAAAAGCAGCAGTCGCCTCCACTATTTTGGCACCATCCAAATTGACAGTGCACACTCCTCTCGTGTGGAAACATAACTATGTTCAAATTCTTAGACAAAACTACTAAAACGCATCACGATAACATAGCCAATAGATATTCGAGTTGGAAAAAAAATCGAATAATTTATAGATATAAAAATTTATATTTACCCAGCTTCTAGTTTCAATGGCGACGTAAACCAACATGATGACAAGGCACGCAGTCATGTTACACAATCCAAAACTCCATATATCGATATCGGTCCCCCAGAAAGTGTACAAAGTTATGAAGAATATAACAACACTAATGTATATAGATTCGGCGAGAACACCCCAATATGAGAGAGGACGATACGCCGTGCCTTTTCTAGAAGCCGCATATAACCCGGGCCGTTCTAGTAGTAACTCTGCCGGTGCTATCCTGTCGTAGGCGCCTGTTGATTTAATTTGGTGGGGTTATAATTACTTTTTTTTATTGTAGCTGGGCATAAAACTAAAGTGCGGAAACAACTGCTAACACAGAAATTTTTACAGGCAGCAGTCGCCTCTGCTATGCCGGCTTGAGCAGAGAAATCCAGCTGGTTCTATCTAGTACGTATGAACGTACTCGTTGTCGGCTTTGATTTTTTTTAATGCTTGTGCTTGTACCACAGGCACTGTGGGACCAAAGTACATACAAAATATTTACATTGATACCGGTCAGAATTTAGCGAGGTTCGAACTCGGGTCTCATCGATCGTGAGGCCCGTCCTTTTACCACTAGACCACAGTTGCTCATACAGGACTTGTGTGTTTATTGGATCTGTTATTCAGCTGTTTCCATTTCTTTTGTTACCCGTCTGCCGGATGTTTTTTTGTAAATTATGCAAAAATACAATACAATACAATACAATTGTCACGCCTTTTTCCCACAGGGATAGGCAGAGACAATAATACGATACACAATAAAATCAACGAACACACAATACTTTGATGGAATGAGAATTGAACCCATGTCCTCTTATTTGCATACGGATGCACTAAGTACTCACTGCGAGTTCATATTTCTATTCAAATTTTTGTCATTATCAAATAAAAAATTAGTAAAAATGTATAACTAACCGATAACCATAGGAGGTACTGCAGTAAATATTAAATTATAAGCCATCAAATGTAACTGATCAATCATAACGGACGATGAGAAACCATTGTAGATTTGATACCAAAATAGTAGGAACACGAATGTCTGAAATAAAAAAAAAACACACTTTAAACAAAAGATTAAAATCCATTTGCACCAGAAGGCCCGTTAAAGTAACTTTAACTATTACTTTTACAGCGACGACGACCGTTAAACGTTTACATTTACTCCACACGCGTTGCAATATCGTGTAAATTCATATTGTTATCGTTAAAAGGGTGGCTGATCCCGAAAAAATAATAGAAAAACATATTTGGCTTATTTTCAACATTTGACGTTAGTGACATTGGTTTGACGATTACTTTAACTTTAACCAAGCCAAGATTCGCTGGTTACGGTTAAGTTTAAAGTAAGCGTCAAAAATGACAGACGCGACGAATGGTGCAACTCGCGTGGAGCAAATGTAAACCATAATGTAAACGTAACGGTTAAAGTAATAGTTAAAGTAACTTTAACGGGCCTTCTGGTGCAAACGGACCTAAAAGCGGTCGCGGTCTAGCGTTAGAACACGTGAACTCATGATCGATGAGATCCGCGTTCGAACCTCGCTAAATTGTGACCGGTACCAATGTAACTATGATATATGTACTTTGGTCGCTCAGTGTCTATACGCATTATTAAAGAGTGGTAGGCAGACTGATGATAGTTATTAATCTAGTCTACCATTATATGTTATATAATGTATAATGCCTGGTATAACGAGAGGAGTGTGCACTGTCAATCTGGATGGTGCGCGTTCGTCTCATCAAGCCGGCATAGCGGAGGCGACTGCTGCCTATAGAAATTGATCTGTAGTAGCAGTTGTTTCCGCTCATGGACCTCACTCTAGCTTAACATCAGGCGGAGTGTTGTCACATGCCGAGCTACAATTAAATATTAATAACTCACGGCATTTTTTAAGAAGAAATAAAGTATCATTCTGGCCAGTCTGTTATAGCACCAATGGCCGTGAACTAAAAGTAATCTTTCTATATATTTGAATCTTGATAATGCAAAATCTGACGCCATCACAGCTTGTCTGCCTTCTTGGCCTGATAAACCTGAAAATTCAAAATTACTAAGATAATAATAATAATAATAACTTTATTTAAAATAATAGCATTTACAAATTTTGTTAACTGGTGGATCCCACCAAGGGCGTCGCCAAGGGGGGAGCCTAAGTTGTCGACCACTGTAATATTAAAATCTGGTAATTACAAAAACAAAATACACTGTAAACTTATTCAAATTCCAACTCCCAAATTATTTTAATTCTATTTTTCCAATAAATGTAGTAACTTATTTACAAGTTTTATTTTTGTACAGTCAGGGGCTCGTGTAGCTTTACATGTTGGACTCTATCGTTGTTATTACAATCGCCGTAGATGTAAGGCTCGTACAAGTGAAAAGCTTCATGTGCTCTCCACTTTACCTACAATTCATACTTTTCTCATCCTCCATGTCAACTTGCACTTGGTACGTGGCACTTATCTGAAGCTATTTGACATCTGTCAAGTGAAGTTGGCTGCAAACCCGGTTCTATTCCTGGTTGGCTCTCATAGTATTTGTCTAACGCGAATTTATTAATTTAAAAAAAACCGTAATAACATACCAACACCAACATCAGCTGTTTGTATCATAGAGACATCATTTGCACCATCGCCTATAGCTAGAGTAGTAACACCTAATTCTTCTTTTACTGCCTGTAATTAAGAAAAAAAAGTAATTTATACAGGGTGTAACAGTACTGCGGGGATTTCCACGTGTCACACTACCAATACTAAGGCGCGAATACACCAAAAGACCCGTTAAAGTTAAATTTGACTGTTACATTTTACGGTGACTTCAACGGTTTAGATTTACTCCACACGCGTTGCACCACGTGACTACGTCTGTCAGTTTTGACGCTTACTTTAACCAGCAAATTTTGGCCTGTCAAAATTAAAGTAATTGTCACAAACGTCAAATGTGTGAAAAGAAGACAAATATGTATTTCTCTTTTTTTTTTGTGGGAATATACTCCTAATTACATCAGCCACCCTTTTGTCGATAACGATATGAATTTACACGATGGTGCAACGCGTGTGGAGTAAACGTAACAGTCAAAGTAACTTTAAAAGGCCTTTCGGTGCAATAGGGTCTAAAAGGTTACAGCTAGGTTATTTTTTAAGATTAACTTTTTAAAGATTTTCAAATAAATCAAGCCCCAATATCATAGAATCAATATCAATATCAAAGAGCGGCCGTGGTCTAGCGGTAAGACGCGTAAACTCACGATCGATGAGACCCGTGTTCGAACCTCGCTAAAGACCGGTACCAATGTAACTTACTTTACTTACCAATGTACTTTGGTCGCTCAGTGCCTATAGGCACTATTAAAGAGTGGTAGGCAGACTGATGATGGTTATTTGTCCAGTCTGTCGTATGTAACACCCGTGAAGTGACCTTGTCGCGTTTCGGGAATAGTTTGAAAGTAACCAGATATAAGAGAAGAGTGTGCACTGTCAATCTAGATGGTACATGCTCGTCTCCTCAAGCCGGCATAGTGGAGGCGACTGCAGTCCGTAGAGATTTCTCTGTGGTAGCAGTTGTTTCCATTCATGGACCGCACTCTAGCTTTACATCAGGCGGAGTGTTGTCACATGTCGAGCTACAATAAAAAAAAAAAAAAAAAAAACCTCGCTAAAGCAAGCGGTCGTCGTTCAGCTGTGAGTTGAATGACCTGGGGCTAAAGTCAAAAGTCACTTGATCACATCGACATCAAAATGTATGGAATTTGACGTTTCGTTATTAACTGGGTGACAGTGAAACGTCAGATCTCATATATTTTGTTTTGGCGTGTTACGAGTAACATATTTCAATGACGATCTTGTGGCAGTACAAATAAAATTCAAAATACCTTAACAATATAAGCCTTCTGTAGAGGAGTAGCCCGACAGCACAGTACTGCAGAACATCTCTTAGCTAACGATAGAAACGGTATAACTAATCCGGATCGACGATCCAAAATGTAAGTTAACGTTCTACCATCGACAACTAACGCTCTGTCGCCGCTCGTCTCCGACATGCTACCCTCTAAATAACCCTTTATTATACTTTCTGCTTGATCCTGTAACAGAAGATATATTTTTTATAGTGTTATAATGTATTTATGCCACAGAAGTTAAACTGGATTGCGGTCCATGAAACAACTGGAACCACAGCGCAATATCTGCAGTCACCTTTACTATGCCGGCTCGAGGAGACAGATATGCACCATTCATATCGCAAACAATGAACAGAAACAACAGTCTGCCTGCAATCACTTTCACTATGTCGGCTACTATAGATAAATTTCTATAGGCATCAGTCGCCTCCTCTATGCCGGTATGCACCATTCATACAGACAGTGCACACTCTTCTCGTTATACCTGTCTACTTTCAAACTGTTCCCGAAACGCGACAAGGTCACTTCACGGGTTACATTCAAAAGTGGTGGTGGTACTGCCCCAGGACGTCAGACTGGGCTAATAACCACCACAAGTCCGTCATAATAAATATTAAAATAAAAAAACAAACCTTATCTCTAGCCATAAGATATAATAACCGATCCCTTTGCGAGAACAGCGCAGCAGAATAGGCAATATTAATAGCAGTCTCGGGTTTGTCTCCAGTCAATACCCACACCACTATGCCGGCGTCTAACAGTGATCTCACACACTGGGGTACAGCTTCCTGTAGCCTGTCTTCAACACCGGTCGCTCCCACTAATACTAACCCGCTCTCGAGTCGAGTTAGAGATTCACGAAGACGTTTATCGCGACCTGTTCAAGAATTCATCATTATTATTTATTTTATTGTAGCTTGGCATATGGCAACACTCGGGCTATATTATCGGCATAAATCGCCTCCGCTATGCCGGCCTGAGGAGACGAATATGCACAACTCCTCTCGTTATACTCGGCTGCTTTCGATTTAGGTGTGAAAATGCAACAGGCATACTGATCGTATTTGTAATATTAGTAAGGATTTGTATTGGCGGAAGACGACTATAGCTCCGTGGGCATGCAATTAACGATTCAAAGGAGAATGTCCATTCGCCTAAGAGAAACGGGTTAGGGGGCGATTCGCACGAATTGAACTCGCCCGAAATGGGCGAATCGCCTACTTTGAAAATTAATTAAATTCGCACGAATGTAAAATTTTCGCGTGCGAATCGACCGCTTCAAAAATAAGTAGTAGGCGATTCGCACACAACGCGTTTTTTAGAGGGTCCAGATTTTTTCTCGAGTTTGACAATGATTTTTAGTTTATTTTGTAGAAAGATAAATCTATATTCCTTATCACGAAACAGTTTTAATATTTTTACTCGGGTTATTGAGTAATTAGACTTTTTCAAATGCAATACTTGAGTTTATTTTTATATTAAATGCTTTAATAAATTAATGGTATCCGTTTTTTATATAATTAAACTGATTGGTAAATTATGTGTTGACATAATTTAAATACTGTCTTGTTTAACAAACTAACATCAAATAATGCACAATATTATTAACTTGATGGAAAAATATTTACTTTGACACTGGCAAATTGTTAAAATGCCATATAAAACAAAAAAAAAAGATACGTTACGCACGACTAAAAAGTGGACTCAGTAAACTAGGTCTAACTGACATACTTTGACACACGTGACAGCATTCGTATTTTTTATCTTTTCATACCGTATTTCATTTTATACTTTCACATAATTTTAAAAAAAAAGTACCTTCAGGGACTTCCCCGGCCCTCATATGTGACGCCAACCATTCCTCCCATAGTCTCGGTGACATTGTCCGTTTTCCCATAACCAGTGTTCTGAGACCAGCGCGTGAATATTCAGATATAAGTGATCTTGTACGTTCGTATGCGGCCGCTTCGGGTGATCCCGAACGCATCGGCGCTAACGCATTGAATACAGTCGAATCCGCTCCCTTTACATATAATATTACCTGTAAAAAGGTGCACAAATGAGGTGGAAATATTCGTCTGAGAAAAATAGGTCCATAATTTTTTTCTCGAGTTAGTAAGAGAGCCTATTATACAATTAAAAAAATCATCAGTCTGCCTACCACTCTTATATTACATGTCAACTAACCTGCCCACCATTGCTCTTAAGGGCGATAGACATACATTTCCTATTAGCATCGAATTCCTGCACTCTAAGCACTTGATACGTGGCCAATTCGCCCCTTACACCTAACTCCACATACTCAGGTGACCTAAGCCGCAACTCATATCCGTATGCTAGAGCCGCCTCTGTCAGAGCCAACTCGTCAGGACTCTCTGCTTCATAACGGGCTATCTGAAATATTTATATATACTATGAAATAAGATACAAGGTATTATAGTATAATACGATGAATGGATAAGGAATGGAAGTAGCCAGGTATAACGAGGGGAGTGTGCACTGTCAATCTAGATGGTGCATGCTCGTCTCCTCAAGCCGGTATAGTGGAGGCGACTGCTACCCGCACAAGTTTCTCTGTAGTAGCAGTTGTTTCCATTCATGGACCGCACTCTAGCTTTACATCAGGCGGAGTGTTGTCACATGCCGAGCTACAATAAAAAATAAAAAAAATAACGAAATCCCGTCGATTTTTGCCGACCTGTTGTGGTGAGGCATCGCTCGATGAAGTTGAATTTGTATTTTCATCTCTATGATTAAAATTAAGTTTCGGCAGAGGCAATCGTAACTTAAGGGGTGATCCTGTCGTCGGAGGAGGTGATGGTGTCGTAGAACGAGATTCAGCCAGGCGGGAATATCTGAAATAATAATTATTATTATTTATTTAACCGGAACCTAGATTAAAACTAAAGGCAAGAGAAACACACAACTACACGCAGTCACCGACACAGTTAGTATCTATACTCATCCACGTGTGTCAGTTAGACCTAGTTTACGGAGTCCACTTTTTATTCGTGCGTAACGTATCTTTTTTTTTAAGTTTATATGGCATTTTAACAATTTGCCAGTGTCAAAGTAAATATTTTTGCATCAAATTAATAATATTGTGCATTACGAATTATTAAGTCAAGTCTCATTCAAGCCAAAAATTGCGCCAGTAAAGTGGTAGAATCTTTACTGACTTCCTACGGAGTTTTGGAGGGAAAATGGAAAAAAAAAATCTTCTTTTGAATTGTTTGCCCACACTCACGCACCTTCACGAACACTTAATGGTTAATAATTCACCATTATTACACATGAACACTCGAAGAAACACAAGTATAGGAAAATAATTCAAAACAGATAACCTAATGATTCAAGGTAGCCGCCAAAACTCCTTACCGTATAATATCTACCTCTTTTTCTTTTAATCTAAAGTTAATAAGGTCCCATCGCACCAAAAGGCCGGTTAAAGTTACTTTTACTGTTACATGTTACGATAACTTTAACGATTACGTTTACATTTACTCCACACACGTTGCACCATCGTGTAAATTCATATCGTTATCGACAAGAGTACATTCCCGAAAAATTATTAGAAAAAACATATTTGGCCTCTTCAAACACTTGACGTTAGTGAAATTGGTATAACTATTACTTTAACTATGACCAGCCAAAATTCGCTGGTTACAGTTAGAGTTAAAGTAAGCGTCAAAACTGACAGGTTTTTTTTTGAAGCAACCCAATTTTAATTTTAACTATTACCTAAACTAGTAATAGTTAAGTCATGTGGTGCAATTGGACCTAAGAGTATGTTATTTTTAAAAGCCCAAAACGAATACGAACTTGTCTGTGGTTCTTATATTTCCATTCGATCTTAACGAATCGTTAGACCTTTGTATGTCATTATTTTTGTCGTTCGAAGTATCGTTGTTTAATTGTAGATTATCGACATGAGGCTGCGACACGACAACTGTGTTGCAAACAGCCAACATTATTAGGAACTCTCGGACCTGCAAATAAGGTACACATTCGAGTAACAAATCTTAACAGGTTTCATGATGTATAAATAAAAAAATAAAGAGTGGTAGGCAGACTGATGATGGTTATTTGTCCTGTCTGCCGTCCTGGGGTAGTACTTTGTCGCGTTTCGGGAATAGTTTGAAAGTAGCCAGGTATAACGAGAGGAGTGTGCACTGTCAATCTAAGGTGGTACATGCTCATCTCCTGAAGCTGTCATAGTGGAGGCGACAGGTTACTCTGTAGTAGCAGTTGTTTCCATTCATGGACCGCACTCTAGCTTTACATCAGGCGGAGTGTTGTCACATGCCGAGCTACAATAAAAAAAAAACCCTAACGACCCTTGGGAGAAACTTTCGAATGTTGACTACATGTAATAATAATCAATTTATCCCAATAACTTTCTTGAAAGACCCGGAATTTTTGCGTCTCGGTGTAGTTTACCTCCGCCGCCACTATAATATTGTCTGAATAGTGGAGAGATGCCACTTTACGCCGAGACTTTACATCGGTCTAGCGCCCTGGGGCGCCTTGTCGCGTTTCGAGAGCAGTTTGAAAATAGCCAGGTAAAACAAGAGGAGTGTGCATTGTCAATCTAGATGGTGCATACAAGTCTCTTCAAGCCGGCGTAGCGGAGGCGACTGCTGCCTGTAGAGATTTCTCTGTAGTAGCAGTTGTTTCTGTTCGACCACACTCCAAGCTTTACCTCTAGACTATGCACAGAGGCTATTTCCCTATATAAGCAGTTCACAGTACTCAAAATTGTCATCTTACCTTCTGAGTATGTTGAGTGTCATTAACGTCAGTAATATGTTGCAACAACCTTCTATTTGGCGAGACCTTAGTCAAAGGAGTAACTATCGGAGGTAACTCGAGTGATGGCTCAGCTGGAGGACCAGGTGGATGATCATAGTCGACCCCACCCACAGTACACCTCCGAAACAACATTTTATTCTCAGTCAAAGTACCAGTTTTATCACTAAATAAATAAGTAATTTGCCCCAATTCCTCCGTGATATTCATAGCACGGCATTCGGTGCGTGTGTTCGTCTCCGGATCGTACATCTCCACGTCATGATGTATATGATAAACTTGCAGCAGCTTCGTCATCTCAATTGTAACGTAAAGGGAGACTGGTATCATAACTTGCAGCACAATTATATAGGTCCAGAATATTAATAACCCCTCGTAAGCAGCCGTCGACGCGTAAGGGATGAACGGTGGTAAAGTATGTAAAGGCACTATGTACTGATCGAACCAGATCTTGCAGCAAACGGCACCAGCGCAACATAGGAAAAGCAACACTAACACGCACCAAATAACATCTGTATTCATTTGTCTTTCTAATTTAGAGCATTTATAACGTGGCCCTCCATTATTTAACATTACTTTGGTTTCGTGACCTGTGAATTATAAATGATTTATTTCGACGCGACGTCATAATTAACTATTATACTATCCACGGAGTCGTCTTGCCTTAATACGCCTGCAAACGTCTCTGTGATTTTTAAATCAGAAATCATTACACATCCTTATTCAGTATTCATACTAATATTAAAAACTGCGAAAGTAACTCTGTCTGTTTCGATGGAGTTGTTAAGCTCGAGTGAGATCCATGAGCGGAGGAGACTGCTGTCAGAGAAGGCGATCTGCAGACAGCACTATCAGCTTTGTGAGATAAATGATAGAAGATGTAGGGAACAGCTAGTTTCACAAAAAAACAAAATAATAATACAAACCTGCATAAACAACAATTCCTTCAACAAAATCCGTATTCTTAATATAACATTCTCTTAATAATAAATTTTCTGATGACAACGGTACTCGACTGCCGTCAGGGTGTGATATTGCACCATTGAACCTGTATATCTTTGTTGATGGCCTCTCAACTTCCACATAACTTTTAAACTTTGCCGGATTAAATGTATTAAACTGTAAGACACAAAAATATTACGATTAAAATTTCCGTTTTCATTTTATTCATCCATTTAATATTCGAAAAAGTACAATCAGCAACAGAAAGCACTATAATTTTCAAATAGTGTAAACAATTGTAAACCTAGTCGTACTCCGAGATCAGCTCAAGCCCAGTAGCCGGATATAACTAGAGGAATGTGCCCCGTCAATGGAAAGTACACATTCTCTTCCGAGCTGGCATTATGCATTAGCGACGGTGACCACTGCTTAAGACATTTCTCTGTGGTAGCAGTGGTTTCCGATCATAGAACATCAGGCTAAGTATGACTACAGGTCGAGCTACCGATAAAACATATGTATTTTATATTCTGGAAAGGTGTCAACAGACGACCAAACTTGGTCCGGTCGAGGCTGTACCAAGGATTTAACTTTGTCGCGTTTCGGGAATAGTTTGAAAGTAGCCAGGTATAAGAGAGGAGTGTGCACTGTCAATTTAGCTCAAGCCGGCATAGTGGAGGTGACTGTTGCCCGTATAGATTTCTCTGTAGTAGCAGTTGTTCCCATTCATGGACCGCAGTCTAGCTTTACATCAGGCGGAGTGTTGTCACATGTCGAGCTACAATAAGAAAACGTCCAAAGAACCTATATTATCCATCGTACAACTCTCTCCGTATTCGAATATAACACGAGGGCGAACCAAATCCGTTGTGCAGTCTAACAATCTACAATATAGTGCGAATGACTATCTTCTTTGACTATCTTTAATAAGAAATCAAAAATGTGACCACGATCAGTAGGCGTAAATGACATAAGAAGCGAAAGTCCCCACCTTTTCCTTAAAACCACTAGCAACCATCCGTTGCTTAAGATTAGTTTCTCCATCCAAGTTGCATGTATCAAGATGACACAAGCCGTGTGGGTTCGATGATCTCAGTAACACCATATCAGCTGGTACGGCCTCATTATTTGACAGATGCACTAAATCCCCGACGCGCACATCGCGCCATTTCACTAACACATACTGATCTGATGATCTGAAATAAAGAAACAAAAAGAAATTATTATTATGTCATTTTTTTAATTGAATTTTTTTTTCTTAATTTTAGCAAGTCCAATGACGGCACTCCGCATTAAGTTAAACCAACATGAACGGACTGCTGTCAGGAACGAGATCTACAGACGGCAGTCACTTTACGGCACTACACTGCACTTGAAGGAGGTTATAGAAAGCTGGTAAGACATGGTAAGGAAGGTCGTTCCACAATTTAGACAGAAAAAGGACTGCCCGAATCTTTGTGAACATCTGTCAAGTGAAGTTGGCAGCAAATCCAGTCTTAATCTTAATTGGCTCGCATAATTATAATAATATGTAGGTATATTTGTATATAAGTAAATAAATTTTGTTAAAATAAATAGATTACGTAGAATAACACACATTTATCAATTTAAAGATAATACGTAGATAATGGATTATAAAAACTAACAGTTTAATATCACATTTATTATACCAATATATTGTTTATGTTTATTTATTTATTGCTTTATACATGTTTAATCTTAGTATACAGAGGTAATAAGAGGATTGTGCCTTGTCAATGAATAGTGCACTCGCGTCCTCAAGCCGACATTGCGGTGGTGTCCGTCGCCTGATATTTTTACGTGGTGACACTTTTCGCTCATGAATTGCACTCAGACGAAAAGTGCTCATATGCTGAGCTTCTATATAGATAAAAATGCTAGTAATCGGCAATTTTTTGTGGAATCCCACGCCGTGCAAATGCTATTATATTGATCTTACTGAGCAAAGTGTTGCTGCCAAACATTCCAAGACAACATTGCATAAAATACATACAATTTATTGTACAAAAAGAAATTATAATACTGTAGCTGTATGGACTTTGATCCCTTTGCCTTTCCAGAATGGGTGAACAAAAAAAAAGCGAATCCAGTTCTGTACTAATTCGACCATGGTCTCTCTAGTCACTATTTTTTTATACCAATGCATTGTAACCAATTAGAACCATTACTCGCAAAGGCGACACGTCATAGTTTCCACTTTATAATACCTGCATATACATATATGCTGTATCAAAGCTATGGCAATTATTTATGTCAATAACAAACGTAATTATAAAACAAAAGGTAATTCATACATAACTTTTATTATACATAAATTAATATTAAAATTGTCTATTCATAAGGAAAACCGAAGCTGCAGTCAATCTCAGAGAAACAACACATGTCTTATACTGAAAGATCCAGAAGAAAAGACGAACTCATCACCAACTCAACCAAACCTAATAAGACTGTTTCAGAAGTTATCCTTTTTTTAAAGATTATATAAATATTTGACCTTTACAAAATTCCATGTTTTTTTTATGTTGACACATGTGACCTTGACTGGGGTGGTGGCCTGGAGGTCCATGAGCACTGACGACTGGAGAACCGCTTATACGGTGGCCCCAGTCGCCACCGCTATGCCGGCCGGAGAAAGTGCTTTTTCACACTCCGCTTGAAGGATCCAAGGTGTTAAATTTTTATAATAGGACATATGACCGCATTTCACCTAACATTAAGCAAAAGTGCGGCCCATGAGCTGAGGGTTGCCTCTAACATAGAAGAATATCTGTAGGCAGGTAGCTGGATACAGAAACGCGACTAGGCATTCACGGGTGGTACTATTCCAAGACTGCAAACTGGGCTAAATGACCACCATTGGTCTTCCTACCACTCTTAGAACTTTTAAGTTATGGACGACTTTGTAATAATAAGCTATACACCAGGGATGCACAGACTTATTAAGACTAGGGGCCACTCGGGCAAATCATGAACTGATGGCGGGCCGCCAGAAGTATAGGTAATTAAAGACAATAAAGTATTGATAATAATGTATTAAAATTGAAAAAGAATCTATTAATTTGAAGCGTGGCACTGCATAGTGCTTACAATCTTTTTTATATTTGGCTCAAATTTACTTGTAGCAACACGTAGAACTGCTTCCAAACTTTCATTTGCGGAATTATTTTTGCTGTCGGCGGGCCACCAGTATTCGACCGGCGGGCCGCATGCGGCCCGCGGGCCGCGGTCTGTGCATCCCTGCTATACACTAAGCAAGTCTTAAAAAATACCATAAATTACTCATTGAATAATTCAACATCTATAGGTACAATTATTACGACTGCAAATTGTAATAATGAAACAATGTTATCAACAACGTGTGTGCAATAAAACTTTAACGATAACGCACAACTTACTAATAAATAAACAATGCTATTCGGAAAATAAGTGCCTAACAACACGAGGTAAGTAAGTAAGAAATTTGTGGATATATGTCGACACAGGACAGTTGGCCGCGCAATGTTGAAAGTTTAGCTCCAAAGCAAAAACAGTGAAAACTGAATAATTAGAAGTACATTTATTAATTTATTAAAATCGTTTTTCAATAATGCAATTAGAGTTATAGCATGTAAAAAAGGTTTTCCTCGGCATGTGACAACACTCCGCCTGATGTAAAGCTAGAGTGCAGTCCATGAATGGAAACAACTGCTACTACAGAGAAACCTGTTTGGGTAGCAGTCGCCTCCACTATGGCGGCTTGAGGAGACGAGCATGTATCATCTCAGATTGACAGTGCACACTCCTCTCGTTATACCTGGCTACTTTCAAACTATTCCCGAAACGCGACAACTTTTAAAAAGTTTTTGTTCGTGTATTTTTGCTGTTTTATCCCAGTGGATTTGATTTTTAAATGGCCTGGTACTTACATTACGTATTGACACAATATCCTGATATGTATATAAGTATTGAAGAATTTGTATTATTAAAATGCAAGTGGGAATCGAACCTACGGCCTCCGCTCACGTGATCGTGTCGAAATTCCTAGAATAGGTTATATAGGATACTTTTTATGTTACGTAGCCACAGGTAGAAGTACAATTTTACACCGGTGTGAAGTTAGCAGCCAATTTTCGGCAGCCAATATAATCCGGTCAAATTAAGAAGTTATTTTTTTAAATCAATTTCTTTTCTAAATAATTTAGTTTACGAATCCCAATCAATAAAAATCATATTAGAGCAGAGTTAGACGTCAGTAGAACGCAAAAAAAAAGAGCCCAGACATTTACCGCAATGAATACTGACCGTAATACGTAGTTCAATTCTACGTCATTTTCAAAGTTCACGCGTTACTGAAGTCAATTACGACTATTGGGTCGACATTCAGAATATACTGCCTATAACATACAAAAAAATAATCAGAGCATCATGACTCGTTTTTGAGAAAATTAACTTTAAAGATTTTGCGAGGAGCGAATTTCTCCACTTTCCTAAATCGATGACAAATTTTCAAAGAATAAAGTTACTGAAGTGCATAAGCTATATACCATTTTAAAGAACATGAAAAATGTAACAAGGTCACAAAGTAGCATCAGAGCATCACGACTAATTTCTGAGAAAATTAAATTTGAAAATTTTAATATGAGCGAGTCTTCTAACGACAGTTAATCGACGACAAATTTTCACAGAAGAAAGTTACTGAAGTACATAAGCTATATTCCATTTTAAAGTACATGAAAACAGCAACAAGGTCGCAAGGTATCATCAGAGCATCACGACTAATTTTTGAGAAAATTAAATTTGAATATTTTAATAAGAGATTTTTTTTTTTCACTTTAACAAATTGACGCCAGATTTTCACAGAAGGAAGTTACTGAAGTACATAAGCTATATACCATTTTAAAGTACCTGAAAACAGCAACAAGGTCGCAAAGTATCATCAGAGCATCACGACTAATTTTTGAGAAAATTAAATTTGAAAATTTTAATATCAGCGAGTCTTCTAACGACTGTAAATCGACGACAAATTTTCACAAAAGAAAGTTACTGAAGTACATAAGCTATATACCATTTTAAAGCACATGAAAACAGTAACAATGTTACAAAGTAGCATCAGAGCATCACGACTAATTTTTGAGAAAATTAAATTTGAAAATTTTAAAATGAGCGAGTCTTCTAACGACAGTTAATCGACGACAAATTTTCACAAAAGAAAGTTACTGAAATACATAAGCTATATACCATTTTAAAGCACATGAAAACAGCAACGAGGTCGCAAAGTATCATCAGAGCATCACGACTAATTTTTGAGATAATTAAATTTGAATATTTTAATAAGAGATTTTTTTTTCACTTTAACCAATTGACGCCATATTTTCACAGAAGAAAGTTACTGAAGTACATAAGCTATACACCACTTTAAAGTACCTGAAAACAGTAACAAGGTCACAAAATAGCATCAGAGCATCACGACTAATTTTTGAGAAAATTAAATTTGAATATTTTAATAAGAACTTTTTTTTTCACTTTAACCAATTGACGCCATATTTTCAAAGAAGAAAGTAACTGAAGTACATATGCTATAGACCATTTTAAAGTACATGTAAACAGTAACAAGGTTACAAAGTAGCATCAGAGCATCACGACTAATTTTTGAGAAAATTAAATTTGAATATTTTAATATGAGCGAGTCATCTAACGACAGTTAATCGACGACAAATTTTCACAGAAGAAAGTTACTGAAGTCCATAAGCTATATACTATTTTAAAGTACCTGAAAACAGTAACAAGGTAAAAAAGTAGCATCAGAGCATCACGACTAATTTTTGAGAAAATTAAATTTGAATATTTTGATAAGAGATTTTTTTTCACTTTAACCAATTGACGCCAGATTTTCACAGAAGGAAGTTTCTGAAGTACATAAGCTATAATATTGAGAAATTTTATTCAACAATTACAGACATACGTGTTGAAATCAATACTCATAAAATGGCTGATCAATTACAGATTTCATGATCTTTTGAAGTACAGGGTCAGTTCACTCTCATATTCTTAGATATATAATTTATATTCTAGCAAAACTTTAATTGAATACATCGACAATATAAAAAGATATAGGTGTCTTCCCATTTAAATATTATAAAATAAATTTTATCCAAATTAAATTTTCAAGTAAATTTCCGTCGAATCAAGTTAAAATACTCGCTCATATTAAAATTTTAAAAGTTAATTCTCTCGAAAATTAGTCGTGATGCTCTGATGCTACTTTGTAACCTCGTTACAGTTTTAATGTTTTTTGAAATGGTATATAGCTTATGTACTTCAGTAACTTTCTTCGGTGAAAATTTGGCGTCAATTTGTTAAAGTGAAAAAAAAAATCTCTTATTAAAATTTTCAAATTTAATTTTCTCAAAAATTAGTCGTGATGCTCTGATGATACTTTTCGACCTTGTTGCCGTTTTCAGGTACTTTAAAATGGTATATAGCTTATGGACTTCAGTAACTTCCTTCTGTGAAAATCTGGCGTCAATTGGTTAAAGTGAAAAAAAAAAATCTCTTATTAAAATTTTCAAATTTAATTTTCTCAAAAATTAGTCGTGATGCTCTGATGATACTTTGCGACCTTGTTGCCCTTTTCAGGTACTTTAAAATGGTATATAGCTTATGTACTTCAGTAACTTCCTTCTGTGAAAATCTGGCGTCAATTGGTTAAAGTGAAAAAAAACATCTCTTATTAAAATATTCAAATTTAATTTTCTCAAAAATTAGTCGTGATGCTCTGATGATACTTAGTAACCTTGTTACTGTTTTCATGTGCTTTAAAATGGTATATAGCTTATGTACTTCAGTAACTTTCTTCTGTGAAAATTTGGCGTCGATTAACTGTCGTTAGAAGACTCGCTCTTATTAAAATATTCAAATTTAATTTTCTCAAAAATTAGTCGTGATGCTCTGATGCTACTTTGTAACCTTGTTACTGTTTTCATGTGCTTTAAAATGGTCTATAGCTTATGTACTTCAGTAACTTTCTTCTTTGAAAATATGGCGTCAATTGGTTAAAGTGAAAAAAAATCTCTTATTAAAATATTCAAATTTAATTTTCTCAAAAATTTGTCGTGATGCTCTGATGATACTTTGCGACCTTGTTGCTTGTTTTCATGTGCTTTAAAATAGTATATAGCTTATGGACTTCAGTAACTTACTTCTGTGAAATTTTGTCGTCGATTAACTGTCGTTAGATGACTCGCTCATATTAAAATTTTCAAATTTAATTTTCTCAAAAATTAGTCGTGATTCTCTGATGCTACTTTGTAACCTTGTTACTGTTTTCATGTGCTTTAAAATGGTTTATAGCTTATGTACTTCAGTAACTTTCTTCTTTGAAAATATGGCGTCAATTGGTTAAAGTGAAAAAAAAATCTCTTATTAAAATTTTCAAATTTAATTTTCTCAAAAATTTGTCGTGATGCTCTGATGATACTTTGCGACCTTGTTGCTTGTTTTCATGTGCTTTAAAATAGTATATAGCTTATGGACTTCAGTAACTTACTTCTGTGAAATTTTGTCGTCGATTAACTGTCGTTAGATGACTCGCTCATATTAAAATTTTCAAATTTAATTTTCTCAAAAATTAGTCGTGATGCTCTGATGCTACTTTGTAACCTTGTTACTGTTTTCATGTGCTTTAAAATGGTCTATAGCTTATGTACTTCAGTAACTTCCTTCTGTGAAAATCTGGTGTCAATTGGTTAAAGTGAAAAAAAATCTCTTATTAAAATATTCAAATTTAATTTTCTCAAAAATTAGTCGTGATGCTCTGATGATACTTTGCGACCTCGTTGCTGTTTTCATGTGCTTTAAAATGGTATATAGCTTATGTACTTCAGTAACTTTCTTCTGTGAAAATTTGGCGTCGATTAACTGTCGTTAGAAGACTCGCTCTTATTAAAATATTCAAATTTAATTTTCTCAAAAATTAGTCGTGATGCTCTGGTGCTACTTTGTGACCTTGTTACTGTTTTCATGTACTTTAAAATGGTCTATAGCTTATGTACTTCAGTAACTTTCTTCTTTGAAAATATGGCGTCAATTGGTTAAAGTGAAAAAAAAATCTCTTATCAAAATATTCAAATTTAATTTTCTCAAAAATTAGTCGTGATGCTCTGATGATACTTTGCAGCCTTTTTGCTGCTTTCATGTGCTTTAAAATAGTATATAGCTTATGGACTTCAGTAACTTTCTTCTGTGAAAATTTGTCGTCGATTAACTGTCGTTAGAAGATTCGCTCATTTTAAAATTTTCAAATTTTATTTTCTCAAAAATTAGTCGTGATGCTCTGATGCTACTTTGTTACCTTGTTACTGTTTTCAGGTACTTTAAAATAGTATATAGCTTATGGACTTCAGTAACTTTCTTCTGTGAAAATTTGTCGTCGATTAACTGTCGTTAGATGACTCGCTCATATTAAAATATTCAAATTAAATTTTCTCAAAAATTAGTCGTGATGCTCTGGTGCTACTTTGTAACCTTGTTACTGTTTTCATGTACTTTAAAATGGTCTATAGCTTATGTACTTCAGTAACTTTCTTCTTTGAAAATATGGCGTCAATTGGTTAAAGTGAAAAAAAATCTCTTATTAAAATATTCAAATTTAATTTTCTCAAAAATTAGTCGTGATGCTCTGATGATACTTTGCGACCTCGTTGCTGTTTTCATGTGCTTTAAAATGGTATATAGCTTATGTACTTCAGTAACTTTCTTTTGTGAAAATTTGTCGTCGATTAACTGTTGTTAGAAGACTCGCTCATTTTAAAATTTTCAAATTTAATTTTCTCAAAAATTAGTCGTGATGCTCTGATGCTACTTTGTAACCTTGTTACTGTTTTCATGTGCTTTAAAATGGTCTATAGCTTATGTACTTCAGTAACTTTCTTCTTTGAAAATATGGCGTCAATTGGTTAAAATGAAAAAAAAAATCTCTTATTAAAATATTCAAATTTGATTTTCTCAAAAATTAGTCGTGATGCTCGGATGATACTTTGCGACCTTTTTGCTGCTTTCATGTGCTTTAAAATAGTATATAGCTTATGGACTTCAGTAATTTTCTTCTGTGAAAATTTGTCGTCGATTAACTGTCGTTAGAAGATTCGCTCATTTTAAAATTTTCAAATTTAATTTTCTCAAAAATTAGTCGTGATGCTCTGATGCTACTTTGTTACCTTGTTACTGTTTTCAGGTACTTTAAAATAGTATACAGCTTTTGGACTTCAGTAACTTTCTTCTGTGAAAATTTGTCGTCGATTAACTGTCGTTAGAAGACTCGCTCATTTTAAAATTTTCAAATTTAATTTTCTCAAAAATTAGTCGTGATGCTCTGATGCTACTTTGTTACCTTGTTACTGTTTTCAGGTACTTTAAAATAGTATATAGCTTATGGACTTCAGTAACTTTCTTCTGTGAAATTTTGTCGTCGATTAACTGTCGTTAGATGACTCGCTCATTTTAAAATTTTCAAATTTAATTTTCTCAAAAATTAGTCGTGATGCTCTGATGATACTTTGTGACCTTGTTACTGTTTACATGTACTTTAAAATGGTCTATAGCTTATGTACTTCAGTAACTTTCTTCTTTGAAAATATGGCGTCAATTTGTTAAAGTGAAAAAAAAAAATCTCTTATTAAAATATTCAAATTTAATTTTCTCAAAAATTTGTCGTGATGCTCTGATGATACTTTGCGACCTTGTTGCTGTTTTCATGTGCTTCAAAATAGTATATAGCTTATGGACTTCAGTAACTTTCTTCTGTGAAAATTTGTCGTCGATTAACTGTCGTTAGAAGACTCGCTCATTTTAAAATTTTCAAATTTAATTTTCACAAAAATTAGTCGTGATGCTCTGATGCTACTTTGTTACCTTGTTACTGTTTTCAGGTACTTTAAAATAGTATATAGCTTATGGACTTCAGTAACTTTCTTCTGTGAAATTTTGTCGTCGATTAACTGTCGTTAGATGACTCGCTCATTTTAAAATTTTCAAATTAAATTTTCTCAAAAATTTGTTGTGATGCTCTGATGATACTTTGCGACCTTGTTGCCGTTTTCAGGTACTTTAAAATGGTATATAGCTTATGTACTTCAGTAACTTCCTTCTGTGAAAACCTGGCGTCAATTTGTTAAAGTGGAAAAAAAAATCTCTTATTAAAATATTCGAATTTAATTTTCTCAAAAATTAGTCTTGATGCTCTGGTGCTACTTTGTGACCTTGTTACTGTTTTCATGTGCTTTAAAATGGTATATAGCTTATGTACTTCAGTAAATTTCTTCTGTGAAAATTTGGCGTCGATTAACTGTCGTTAGAAGACTCGCTCTTATTAAAATATTCAAATTTAATTTTCTCAAAAATTAGTCGTGATGCTCTGGTGCTACTTTGTGACCTTGTTACTGTTTTCATGTACTTTAAAATGGTCTATAGCTTATGTACTTCAGTAACTTTCTTCTTTGAAAATATGGCGTCAATTGGTTAAAGTGAAAAAAAAATCTCTTATCAAAATATTCAAATTTAATTTTCTCAAAAATTAGTCGTGATGCTCTGATGATGCTTTGCGACCTTGTTGCTGTTTTCATGTTCTTTAAAATGGTATATAGCTTATGCACTTCAGTAACTTTATTCTTTGAAAATTTGTCTTCGATTTAGGAAAGTGGAGAAATTCGCTCCTCGCAAAATCTTTAAAGTTAATTTTCTCAAAAACGAGTCATGATGCTCTGATTATTTTTTTGTATGTTATAGGCAGTATATTCTGAATGTCGACCCAATAGTCGTAATTGACTTCAGTAACGCGTGAACTTTGAAAATGACGTAGAATTGAACTACGTATTACGGTCAGTATTCATTGCGGTAAATGTCTGGACTCTTTTTTTTTTGCGTTCTACTGACGTCTAACTCTGCTCTAATATGATTTTTATTGATTGGGATTCGTAAACTAAATTATTTAGAAAAGAAATTGATTTAAAAAAATAACTTCTTAATTTGACCGGATTATATTGGCTGCCGAAAATTGGCTGCTAACTTCACACCGGTCAATTTTACTAGTAAACATTAGTTAGTACAACACAAAAAGAAAATGGACGACAATGATAAGAGTATTTTAAAAACTTTCTCTTTTCGTTACGGACACAGTCGAATGGCGGATTGATCTTTCAAAGCGATCTACATTTATTATATTTGTGAATTGTTTATTAGGTACATTTGAATTTCACTTTTGACGTAACATTTCGCAGGACTTTCATTTACAACCACATTACGAGAGCACATTTAAAAAAAAACACTGTCAACAACACTCAAGCACAAGCTAATTGCATTTTTTACTGTAGCTCATGTAAATGTATCCACATTCCGCCTGATGTTAGGTTAGCAAACAACTGCTACCACCTAGAAATATCTACAGGCAGACCATCCAAGTTAGCAGTACACATTCCTCTCGTTTTACCTGGCTACTTCCCAAATGACCCCGAATCACGACAAAGCCTATTCACGGGTGTTCCATGTGAAAGTGTTGGTACTACCCCAGGACGGCAAAGCTGCGCTAATAACCACCATCAGTCTGCCTACCACTTGCTAATGAATTCTCTCTTTACCAACTCTCTACAAACCACTATCGCCTCAAATATCAGTTGAAGGTGCTCCTCTCCTGAATAGTTGACCAATTTGGCTTAAAAATGTCTTCATAGGGCATATTCGACAGTATAACGGAAGCCGTTGCTATCTGCAGAAATTTCTCTGTAGTAGCAGTTGCTTCCGTTTATGGACAGCACTCTAACTTAACATCAGTCGGTGTGTTGTCGTATGCCGAGCTACAATAATAAAAAAGTATCTGTGTAATTTCTAATCGTATACAATGAATGAAATAGTCAAACAAATAATAATAATAATAAAAAACAATAGATCTAAACAATGGAATACCGAAACAATTATGTACTTTCAAAAGTGTAACATTTGTTTTATCGCGACATAATCAATCATATTAAAACTGTTAATGAGATAATAATTTACTAGATAACTACATAATTAATCCAAAACAATAGTCCAATAGACCTAAATACTGGATTAAAACTAAACCTAAATTGACAATAAAATAGATATCCGATAACTTCCTAATCGACTTACATAGACAACATAATCATTTAAATAGATGACTAATTACTTTCAAACTAAGACTATAATAAAGACAAAGTAAGTTTTTGAGCAGAAGGTAAACTGATGATAGTTATTTGTCCTTTTGTAATGCCGCCTAATGTTAAGCTGGAGCGCGACTCACGAGCGGAAACAACTGCTGCTACAGATAAACATCTACAAGCAGCAGTCGTCTCCGCTATGGCGGCCCTAGGAGACGAATGTGCACCATCCAGATTGACAGTGCACACTCATTTAACAAGCAGGCGGAATGCGATGCGGCTTAGTATAAAAAAATAAATGTAATTCAATTTAAAATCGGAATTTTATGACCTCGTCGAGTTAAACATTACATTATTCCATTCATAAAACGACCGACAAACGATGTCAAAATATTATCAAATTACCAAAGGATGTTATTCGGACGTCTGATGTAAGAAAATCTAAACATAACCGAGACGCGAATGAACACTATAAACGAAAATAAGTTTCAGTCCGAAATGACTCAAACTAATAAAACTTTTCAAATGGTATTAAAATTTATTATTTGTTTATGTACCTATGGAAACCAACTGATTAGCAACAGCTTAGTCAGATCCTATTAAACTTCTTCGACATGCTTCACTAAAAACTAAACCATTTTATGACCAAAATGGAATTTTTTTGGTTTATAACATTGAATTATAATTATATTGATTTGTAGTTAATTCAATCGACTTTTAAACCGAGGCAAACTGCGTCCATTAGTCCGAGGCGAATCTATGATAGATATAGTCGAGTCTCTAATGGACGCCAGCCTCTAAGTCCGGGATACACGAGGACACTTTTGCTAGCAAGGTAAAGTATATTTCTAGCTACGTTTGTACAGAACTAGTTTTATATGCCAGTAAGCCAGTGTTTCAGGCTTGTAAAATTAGCCGCGTATATCCTGGCGCTCTAACGCGTGCCTCCTGTAATACGTAGTGCATTATGACTCAAAGCTTTATTGAAAACACATTGATACTGAACTAGGTTATTCATCAATGATATGAAATGACACTTAGTCAATGAACTTGAGGGAAAATCCAATATAGATAATAGACAGAAAGTATTATAGTTTTTAGATGACGTCCTCCTACATAGACAAAGGAATTACGTCAATCTCGTCACACCTTTTCACGCCCTACATTATTATTGAAGAAAATAAGCAACATGTAACGTCGTCATTTAAAAATAAAGTATCAAGAGCGACCGTGGTCTAGCGGTAAGACGCGTGAACTCATGATCGATGAGACCCGTGTTCAAAACTCGCTAATTCTGACCGGTACCAATGTAACTTTGTTATAATGTACTTTGGTCGCTCAGTGCGTATAGGCACTATCAAAGAGTGGTAGGCAGATTGACGATGGTTATTTGTCCAGTCTGCCGTCCTGGGGTAGTACCACCACTTTCGACCCGTGAAGTGACCTTGTCGCGTTTCGGGAATGTTTGAAAGTAGCCAGCTATAGCGAGAGGAGTGTGCACTGTCAATCTAGATGGTGCATGCTCGTCTGCTCAGGCCGACATGGCGGAGGCGACTGCGAAAGATTTCTCTGTAGTAGTCATAGTCAAGTGTTGAAATAGGTACCTAAATGTTAACTGAATTATTAATTTTAATCAAAACGGCACATATCAGTACAGGAAACGTACAAAATTATTGTGATATAAAATGTAACATGAATAAAGAAAAAATGAACATATGACTAAATATTGCAACTTCTGTGTACCAATGTATGCAAAGTACCATCTAGATTGACAGTGTACACTCCTCTCGCTATACCAGGCTACTTTCAAACAGTTCCCGAAACGCGACAAGGTCACTTCACGGGTGTTACATTCGAAAGTGGTAGTACTGCTCCAGGACGGCAGACTGGGTTAACAACGATTATCAGTCTGCCACTCTAGTATAGTATAATATAGACATTAAATAAAAAAGCGACCACCAGGAAAATCCAACCTTATTCTTCAAGAGTATAACTAGGTGAATTAGCTAATACAAATAGATCGCAGACAATTTATTACTTCAATCTCGCAGCTTTAGAATTGATTTGTCAATTTCCTATTAAAGATTAGGTAAAAGCAAACTTACATTAAATTAGAATGTTTGTACAAAAAAAACAAAACTATATAATAATTACATAATGATTAATGATGTCTCAGATATGATAACGATAATGTAACTAACTGTCTTTAATGTAAACAGAGAAGTGTAGAAATCATAACAAATTAGTAAAGGTTTTTTTTTATTATGACGATACCTGATGTAAAAGCTAGTAGTCTATGAACAACTGCTACTAGAGATAAACTTCTACGGGCTCTACCTCTACATGCTAGCCTGAGGAGGCGAGTATGCACCATCTAGATTGACAGTTTTCAAACTGTTCCTGAAACGCGACAAGGTCACTTCGCGGATGTTACATTCGAAAGTGGTGGCGGCAGACTGGGCAAATAACCATCATCAGTCTGCCTACCACTCTTTAATAGTGCTTATAGGCACTGTATTTGGTGTTCGGAGTATTTTGAGAAAAACCAATATTATCCGAAAAATTATTTAGTGGTACTTTGGGCAAAATTGTATTTTTTTACGCACAATGATTTCTATGTGTCCTGAAAATTTCATGTACAATCAGAAAGTGGGAGAACGGGGTCAGGGGAGTCAGTCGTAGTTTAGTTTTTATTTAAAAAAAGACACGTACGAGTACAATTATGCTTTGAAGCACTAATAAAAAGCTATAATAATAAATCGAAAGAATCAATTAATCCCTACAGTTTTCTCTCGTCGACAAAACTATGTATCCAGAACTGGGTTAATTTAGGCATGAATCAAGTACGATAAAGTATGTTAAACATGACACGCATGCTATGGGTGCAGTTATGTGTGTCTTCGTTACATCAAGTGTGCGGATCTCGCCAATGTGAAGGTCAGAACATTCACTATCGGCCTCAGAAGCGAACTACTTCGGAAGTGACGTGGAAAATCCCTAGCAGTAAGCCTGATCCACTCGCTTGCTTCTTATAAATCCGTGATTTGTGTATTGTCAAATGTATTTTAAAATACGTCTTTAATTCCTTCTAAATACTCGTAGTTAACAGACATTTCAAGAAGAAAAATGGCAATCTAATCAATTCTGAGTTATGAAGGAAGCGCTGATTCATCTATTGAACTAAATCCAACCAATTCAAAGGCAAAAGATGTGAATGTATTATATTAAAAGATGTCAACAAGAGAGATAATCTCAAGATAAAAATGAAATATCTCATTGTAAATGATAAGGTGCGGAAACCATAACTTTAGGAAGTACGTGTTTCTCGTGGAAGGTCATAAGCGTTTTTAGACAAATATATTTTATTAAAATTTGAAGCAAAAATGAATGGCTATGAAATTAACCTGCATTAATAAAAGTTATTAATTGATATAATAAAATCAATGACAGCTATTAAAAGTCATAATAAAGGTACTTTATTATTAGATAAATATAGATAAGAAGTGATTTTAATAAAGCAAAGTGGTGTATAATGAACTTAGCCACCATATTTTACTTATATACTTACGAGTATATTAACATAATTAAACTCATAGTAGGGCACATAAAACGTACTGCTATGTCACGCTATCTTTTTCAAGGACAAAGTTACATTTAAACATTTAAAATGTGTTGTGCCAATGATAACAAATTACTGTTTCTTTATAATATAAACCAAAAAAAAAACCGAGACGGTAAATACGTTAACATCTTAAATTACACAAACCTTTTAAGTCAGGAGAGAAAACAAAGGAATGGGCCCTCTGTTTTTCTCTCTTTTAAGTCAAATTTTAAGTCAATTTTGAAGAAAAATAAATCTACTAATTAGTTTTAATATTTTCTCTCGGGTTTTGAAGTTTTGTTTTCTGATGCAATATTTCAGGTTATTGTTATTTTAAATACTTTAATAATTGATGATATAATTTTTTAATGTAATTAAACATTGTCTATTGATTGGTAAATAATGTGTTAATATAATTAAAATAAATTAAATGAAATGAGTTTATTTCAGAATATTGTTTTGTTAGCAAAATATTAGGTATCAAGTGGTCCCAAAAATGGGAATTCTCCTATACAAACATTAAAAAATACAATTGATGTAAGTACCTCTTGTGTTTAGTAAACAAAATATGAAAAGAAAACATGGAATAAAAGGGTGAGTTTTTTTACCTAAAATCGGTGAAGGTTAAAGGTAATTATTAATGGGCAAAGTAGATTGTATTGGATGGGCGGGAATACTGTCACTCAATACGAGTCATCGTCGATGCTTAGCTTTAATATTAAAAGTGTCTAATGGGTTTTTAACGACAGTCGCCCTTCAGGTGCTGATCGAATCCAAATGCCCAGTAAATTATCAAATACAATCATCGTGCGACGATAATGTGAATTTATTGAGGAATTTTTTTCGGACTTTTGGTGAAGAGTTCTTTGATTAAAACTTCACCTATAGAAGTACTTTTTTGTTAAACTTTTGGCAAACTAAAGTTATTTTCCTATATTAACACTTGTTCTGTACCAGAAAATATTATTTTTTATTTAACAAATTTATAATTAGTAATTTTGCTGGCTGGCAACATCCATGTCCCCTTCTATCCAATTACTTTTCCTACAACTGCGCCATCTAGTGGCCACCGCGCTCTTGTGACAACTACTGTGCAACGCACACGTCTTTAAAACCTAATCTACGAAACCAAATAGACGAATGATTTATTCAATAAATACGTTTTACAGGAACACTGACAAAATAATAAATTATCTTTAACAGAGCGTTATTTACAAAAATAAATATAGAAAAAAACAAAAAAAAAAAACCATTGCAACCGCTATTATTGTATCATAAGGAAATTTGAGTTGCGTAAAGACACTTATCCGGTTTAGAATAGCAATATCTAAGCTGAGCCACGAGAAATGACTCCACGGATCCCGTTATCACTTTCTTTTCTCGAACCGCGTGCTTGTGCGCGCGCGCTGGAGAAATTTAATGTTCTCTGTATGCCAAGTGAATGACGAAGGATGTCACGAACGAGAGACAAGTACTTTCATAAGAATAATAACAAACAATTAATTTAAATAAGGAGAAATAAGAATAAACAAATTAAAAGCATGTTTATAAAGAGTACTAGACAAACTGATGATGGTTATTAGCCCAGTCTGTCGTCCTGGGGTAGTACCACCACTTTCGAATGTAACACCCGTGTCGTGTTTCGGGAATAGTTTGAAAGTAGCCAGGTTTAGCGAGACGAGTGTGCCCTATCAATCTAGATGGTATATGCTCGTCTCCCCAGCCGGCATGAGCGGCCGTGGTCTAGCGGTAAGACGCGTGAATTCACGATCGATGAGACCCGTGTTCGAACCTCGCTAATTCTGACCGGTACCAATGTAACTTTGTTATATGTACTTTGATGATGATGGTTATTAGCCCAGTCTGCCGTCCTGGGGTAGTACCACCACTTTCGAATGTAACACCCGTGAAGTGACCTTGTCGCGTTTCGGGAATTGTTTGAAAGTAGCCAGGTACAGCGAGACAAGTGTGCACTGTCAATCTAGATGGTATATGCTCGTCTCCTCAGCCGGCACAGTAGAGGCGGCTGCTGCCCGCACAGGTCTCTGTAGTAACAGTTGTTTCGATTCTGGGACTGCACTCTACCTTTACATTAGTTATCACAATAAAAAAAAATGTTACTTCTTTCATTTGTCAAGCTAATTTTACCCTATTGTCGACAATGTTGTATCGCAACTGACGTCGATTCTAAGTGTGAGGTTAGACCTTCGCCAATTCTATTCTGGGACAGAACTCGTGTACCTTGAAATATGTAGCACAAAATGAGACTTTCGTCACAATCTGCGCGAACGTCACCTAAGCATTGTAAACTCAGTTATGGATTTACTTCCCGTTTTCAAATGTTACGTCACAAAACGGAACTTCAGGTTGCAGTAAACGAAAAAAAGAACTATTTATTAAAAGTAGGAAGTAGAGTATTAAATGAAACGGCCTTCAAATAACAATATAAATAGTAACTTGATCAAAAGGCCAAAAAAGGCAGCCGTTGAATGTTTTATACCTAATGTAACCATAATTAAAAGTTCAATGAGTAGAAACATTCACTTATGCAACTATCTTTTTTTTAAATATTGTAGCACGGCATATGACAACACTCCGCCTAATACAAAACTAAAGTGCGGTCCATGAACTAAAACAACTGCTACTACAGAGAAATCTCTACAGGCAGCAGTCGCCTCCGCTATGCCGGCTTGAGTCCAGTTAGATTGACAGTGCACATTCCTCTCACAGGTCACTACACAGGTGTTACATTCGAAGGTAGTGGCACTACTCCAGGACAGCAGACTGGCTTAACAACCATTGGTACTGGTCAGAATTTAGCGAGGTACGAACACGAGTCTCACAGACCGTGAGTTCACGCGTCTTACCGCTAGACCACGCTCGCTTAAAAATGCAACTCTATGTAGGTTTTCTAGTCTATTAACTTCGTCATATAAGCATTGAGAACATTGGCCCCTTGCGGTTCACACGATGCATAATACTAACTAACTTTTGTTGTGAATACGAATTTCTCGCATCATTATTCTTGACCTAAAATGTTAATGTATAAAAAAAATCACGTTTGTTTTAAATACACGTTTTTGTATAACAGACTCTATTGGTTCTATTAGATTTAGATAAGTGTCGAATTGTGTCAATCATCGGATTAAAAAAATTGTCGTCATAAACATTTTCTCGAAAAACACTTGACGACGTTTTTGTTTATATTTATTTAGGTTTTTTCTTTATCGTAGCTCGGCAGCGGTCCTGGGGCAGTACCACCACTTTCGAATGTAACACCCGTGAAGTGACCTTATCGCGTTTCGGGAATAGTTTGAAAGTAGCCAGATAGAACGAGAGGAGTGTGCACTGTCAATCTGGATGATGCATGCTCGTCTCTTCAAGCCGGCATAGTAGGGGCGACTTCTGCCTGTAGAGATTTCTCTGTAGTAGCAGTTGTTTCAGTTCGTGGACCACACTCTAGTTTTACATCAGGCGTAGTGTTCTTATATGCCGAAATACAATTAAAAAAAAAGAATGGTGATTTCTAATCATAATATTCTATTGAAAATTCTATTTTGTTGCACAATCTTAATCAAACTTCTAGACAACGGGAGGCCTTCGCAGACTATTCATTCAGTTGTGACCATTAACAATCAATCTCTGGACTTTTAAGTGGTTCTCGTTTCAGACCAATTTAAATGAAATTGTATTTATTATGTACATTTACACACACGCAAACACAGTACGGCCAAGCTTCAAGTGTGTGTGGAGTAAGGATGTTTAAGGACAGTGTAATGACCTGCGGAAAGAGACGAATTTGATTATTGTGCGAAAGTGGTTGGCAGTGTCGGAAGGGGACGTGGAAGAGAGCGCCCTAGGAACACCTTTTTCAGTTAGATTGGTCAACTGCTCAAAAAGGTTTTTATTTTATTCCCTAAGATTCGAGGGCGATCCATGAACGGAGACGACTGCTTTTAGAAAAGGGGATCTGCAAACAGCAGTGGCGTCCGCTATGTCAGCTTGATGAGATGCGCTTGAAGGATCCCACGTTATAGGAATAGGTCGCAACAACATGGTATGAGTAGAGAGAGAAGTTACTGGCGCTCCACATTTACTGCCTATTCCAGTAAGGTTATGGCCTTGTGCTTAGTAGACTTTAATGTAATAATATTCATGCAAATCTATTGTAAACACACAAAATGCCTGTAATAGTCTAATAGTCCAATAGCAACTAAGCCCCGCTATAATACAAAAACGTCCGATAAAAACAATTCTAGCCGTTTAGCATGAATTGTTTAGCACAAATTACGCGAAACTTTCCGTGGAGGCGGATGCCTACGGTTTACAAACAAATAGGTCTCGGTAATGTTTAAGAATTAACCCTCAATCATATGTACAATATGTACAAGGGTGTCAAAAGCCTATGTGTGAGCATTAGGTGCGAAGCCGGGTCAACTGGTTTATTAACCTTGTGAGGCAAGCAATCGGGCAAATTGTATTAATATTATAGAACACTAGATTGCTCAAGGTCAAAAACGGAAAGTTTATCATAATTAATGAATCGTAACAAATAAATTATGTACCTACACAATCATTCTTTTCTTTTTTTTTTAATTGCTATTTTATTGCACATTTCTCGCTTCAATTTATTCCGTTCAAAAATCTTTTATTTTCCTTTTTTATTCAAGTCTTTGCTTGAAGTGCATATTCATCTATTTTTCATTACATTAATTTGTTATATTTGTGATGTATTATTATTATTTTTCTATATGTATGCAGAGCGAATAGTTTCAATTAGCGAGCATCGTAGTATGATTCTCTGTGGAGACTTTGACATTGTGTAAAGAACCTTAATGCTTACAGTTAATTTATTCCAATTGAATGACAATATCAAACGTGTATCAAGGGAATATTGAAGTTGGATTGTTGTTCAGAATCACGTTTAATGATTTTATTTTTATAGTCGCCTGGCACGTGATTATATTCCGTTACAGAGAACTGTCTGTATGCAGTACTCGTCTCCACCATGCTAGTTTGAACAGACAAATGCAACCAGAGGTTAAAATCAAAAGCCAAAGAATGTTGTCACTTGATCAAATCAAAAACATTATGGGATTTGACGTTTTGTTGTCACTTTCATTGTGCTTTTGGGTAAAGTCAGGCCACTTCACAAATATTACCGAGTATTGTACTTAAAAGGTGGTGGTACTACCCCAGAACGATAGACTAGGCTTAGAATTACCTTCATCAGTTTGCCTATCATTCTTTTTTGTCACGAGTTTTTATAATTTTCGTGATTTGTTCACTCACTTATTTACTTTTGACTCATTGTCCACTTTCTGTAATTTTCGCACATTTCCACAGTGAATGGTCCTTTTCTTCGGGTGAGTGGAACAAAAAAACATTGATTGTTGTTTTGCATAAGACATTTTTTATCGATTAAGTAATGGCATTGACTAAGAAATAAAAGATATAGGTAATTTAATGTCAGTCAAATTGGTAGGAGGAATTATCCAATGCTATAATTATCATTAGAAAACATGGATTAAACACATAAATATTCAAGAATTTAATGTATAATAGCATGAAAAGTTTATAATTAAATTATATGGTTTCACTAAGCATGAAAGAAGTATACCATTCGGTAACTTTTTTATATGATAGTCTGTCAGCTAGCAGCAGTCGCCCCCGCTATGACGACCTGAAAAGACGAGTGTGCCACTTCCAAACTGATCCTGAAACGCAACTAGGTTACCAGACGGGTGTTCCACTTGAAAATAGCAATCTTCAAGTGTTTCGAGTGTTCCTTTCTAATAATAAAAACACATTATATAATTATGGAAAATAACTAGTCCGTTGCACATTAATTGCAAGTAAATAATTAGTGAGCGGCCGTGGTCTAGCGGTAAGACGCGTGAACTCACGATCGATGAGACCCGTGTTCGAACCTCGCTAATTCTGACCGGTACCAATGTAACTTTGTTATATGCACTTTGGTCGCTCAGTACCTATAGGCACTATTAAAGAGTGGTAAGCAGACTGATGATGGTTATTTGTCCAGTCTGTCGTCCTGGGGTAGTACCACCACTTTCGAATGTAACACCCGTGAAGTGACCATGTCGCGTTTTGGGAATAGTTTAAAAGTAACCAGGTATAAAAGAGGAGTGTGCACTGTCAATCTAGATGGTACATACTCGTCTCCTCAATCCGGCATAGTGGAAACGACTGCTGCCCGTAGAGATTTCTCTGTAGTAGCAGTTGTTTCCCTTCATGGACCGCACTCTAGCTTTACATCGGGCGAAGTGTTGTCACATAACGAAGTACAATAAAAAAAAAATCTAATTACTGAACTTGTTGATTTCTAGTAATTTTAAGAATTGCGTACAAGTTAAGCAATTTGCTTTATCATTTGAAATTTCATCTATTGTTTTCACAGACGGTTTCATTTGTCATCGGCTTACTGATAATGCATATATGATAGGAAAAGTGTGGGATTACTGAAATGCGAGTATATTACTGTTGATTATTACCTAATATATATTTATACTAATATTAAAAGTGAAAGTAGCTCTGTCTCTTTGTAACCTTTTCACGGCTAAACCATTAAACAGATTAAGATGAAAGGAGAATGCCCATTCGCCTAAGTGAAATGGGCCCACAATTTTTTTTTCGAGTTTGTCGATGATCTTTAGTTCATTTAGTAGAAAAATAAATCTATATTCTTAATTACCGATCAGTCTTAATTTTTTCACCCGGGTTATTGAGTAATTAGACTTTTTCTGACACAATGTTTGAGGTTATTATTATATTAAATGCTTTAATAATTGATAATATATGTCTTTTTATGTAATTAAACATTTTCTTTTGATTAGCAAACGATGTGTTGATATAAAAGTAATAAATTAATGAAAGAATAAGAGATTATTTTAGAATATTGCTTTTGTTAACAAATTATTAGATATCAAGTGGACCCAAAAATGGGCATTGTCCTTAGGTAAAGATATATATTGCATCCTGAGGAAGGACATTAGGCTACCTTTTGTCCCAAAAAGCAAACTGAAGAAGGTGAAATGGGAGATGAAAGTTTGTGAAACCTCCCTCATTTCTTAAGAACACAAAGAGAGCTTTTGTTATCACTCAAGGGGGTAAAACAAGGCTTTCAGCTTCTCATATTCGTTCCAATACAAACTACTTTCCATAACTATTTTATTACACCTCTTCCCTATCACTGCCCCTTTGCCACTTCCTACGGTGTCAGCTGAAAATCAGCGCTCTGACATTTGCCAGAGCACATGCTGAGCTGATTTCCCTTTTGTCACCTCATCCTGTACATATCTAAAAACATCTGTACTTTATGACAAATAAAAGATATTCTATTCTATTCTAAATTAATCGTATAATAATAATTTTACGCGTACGAAGTTGCGCGCACTGGCTAGTATACAATATTCGTATTAAATTAATAGCTAGATACATAAATTGATTCAAGTCATAAGTTTATTATTAAAGACACGAACAAATTGGCGTAACAATGAGATTAAACAACCAAAACGCTCAGTGCAGTATTATTAAAACGTTTTATTATGAAGTAACATTTTTTTATAGAGATTCCTAAAAATCATTCGTAAAAAAAGAAACAAAGCTAAGCCAAGGACAAACAATATCTAATGTTTTAAGCGCTAATTCACCAGGAAAACCATACACAGTAACTTTACGTTAGGGTTGCCATCTCTAAAATTTGGCAACTAGGACAAGACGCGTAATAACCCCGGATTTTAGAACCCAGAACCGGGACATGTCAACAGGTTTTTTTAAACATAGTCAGTGTAATAAAAAACGGGGGGACAGTGAATTTAGCGAGTCGGTTTGTCGGTTGATCGCGGTCACAGTGCGTGTGTCGCTAGCCGCCCAAGACTTGAAATTTTTAAACCCGGACTACAAATGAAGCCCCGCCCGGACGCCTGGAACAAATCCGGGAAAACCCGGACAGATGGCAACCCTACTTTACGAATATGTGTAGGTAGGTAATACAAATCTTTTCAATATACGTTCGAGAGTGGTAAGCAGAATGATGATGGTTATTAACCCAGTCTTTCATGCTGGGGTAGTACCACCATTTTCGAATGTAACACCCGTGAAGTGCCCTTTGGTATAGTAAGAGGAGTGTGCACTGTCAAACTGGATGGTGCACATTCATCTCCTCAAGCCGGCATAGCGGAGGCGACTGCTGCTTGTAGAGATGTATCTGTTGTTTCCGTTCATGGACCGCACTCGAGCTTTATATCAGGCGGAGTGTTATATTATACCGGACTACAATAAAAAAAATACAATATAACTATGTATACATAATACAGTTTGGTTAAAATTCTAGATCATTAGATAATCATAATTTACAAAAGCAGAGTACAAAAAAAAAGTAGACACAATAAAAAATATTTTACACTCCGAGACCAACACTAATTGACTGTTAAAATTAAAGCCAAGCAAAAAGTTTTATTATTGAAATGTCAAGAATTGCCCACATAGTCCAAGCATGCCCGCCAACGCATCGCTGTAAGGTCGCGTCCCGATCACGGCCAATGTGAGCCGAGCAATTAGCAATAACCACTGCTAACTTCATTAGTAAGGCTTCACCGATCACGTCTTCAGCTATTCCGCTTCTTTTTATCGTCTCTTTAATTATTTCTCCCGGAAATTTGTTTGGAGCGAAATGTTTCGGTACATCTTTACGAAATAGGTCTGTTGGCAGAAACACTTGAGTATATTGACTTGCGAGTAGACTTCCTTAGAATAGCCTCTCATCGATATTAAGTATCAGATAAACATTTTAAGGCCCAATTGCACCAAAAGCCCGTTAAAGTTACTTTGACTGTTACAATTTACGCTGACTTTAACGGTTACGTTTACTTTTACTCCACACGCGTTGCACCATCATGTGTAAATTCATAACGCTATCGATAAAAAGGTGGCTGATGTAATTAGGAGTACATTCCCCAAAAATTAATAGAAAAATATATTTGGCTTCTTTTCATACACTTGACGTTAGTGACATTGCTTTAACTATTACCTTAACTTTGACCGGCGACAAATTCGCTGGTTACGGTTAGCGTTAAAATAAACGTCAAAACTGACAGGTTTTTTTGAAGCAACCCAATTTAAATTTTAAACCATTACTTTAACGTGAGAGAAATAGTCAAGTCATCTGGTGCAATGGGCAAGGTCCAAAAAAACTAACCCATGGTGAATCGAAAACCATTTCGAGATATCACTTCAATTAGAAGAATTTTTTGATTCTCGTATGAAAATACTTAAAAATCGAGGAGATATTTGAAAAACTGTAATGACCGTCTTCGACCTTTCACTTCGACTTTCGTACCGTTTGACAAGATAGAATACAAAGTACCAACCTAACAGTTTTGTAGATTATTTCGTTGTCTATGGTTGTCGCCTCACAAGTTTGTCAAATATCTTTTGTTTGTGTTTCCTAACAATAACAGTGTTTTATACGAATAACTATTGTAATTTTTAAAACAAAACTACACTATAAACACGATGTTTTAATTAACAGGAACTTTTAAAAATCAAAAGTTTTGTTTGAACTTTTGACAAACGATTTTTTTTTTGTTCATTGGCAATGGTTTAGTTCCGAACGAATCCTCAGGTTTGCCAATATTACGATCGCAATTTTTAAAAATTAATAAAAAAAGAACAAAGCAATTACAAAAGTTTTCCAGAAACACGTGTCGACTAAATTAATCTATATTATCTAAAAAATATGTAAAAAAGATAGCTGTCACCAGAGACACCTCCCCAATTGCACCTAAGCATAGGTCGCATCAAACCTTATGGCGTCTCGGAAGTTAGCCGCGGGCGCTATTTCGCGCTGGTACAGTCAAGTTTACAATAATAAAATTTTAAATAAAAAAAGAGTTAATTTTACATATAAATAGAACATATAAAAATAACCTGCGAGCGGGTAACTCGGGAGTGTGCCCTTCCCTCTCATGTTCATCGTGCCCCACTGATACCTCAATTTGTGTAGTGCGCAACGACTTATGCCTATCTTCGGAGCCATCAACAATCATCACGGCTATCACGTGTCTTAGAGAATAATCATGGACCGCGTGCGAACTATTAGAGCATGCCTTTAAGACAAGCTTTTGTCTACTCGTCGGTCTAATGCATTTTTCCACGCCGAAATATAACATAGATACATCAGACATATATTTTCGTCTACAAGGTTACATAAATAAACATATGATCGACAATATGGAGAGCATACACAATAGTTCATGCAGCAGAGAAACAAAGACGGATTTGGCAGTTGGCACGATGCCATCAGCAGGATTCTGAATATATGCAGAAGGTAATTTATCAATAGTTAAATCCATGTTAATCTAAATACTTATATAAAATGTTAATGTTAGTACGTAAAGACAGGGTTTTCTCTATGACCACCAACTCCAATCTACTTCCCGTTGGGGTGGTAGATACCCCTTGGTCTCCTGGTGAAAGTAAGGGAGTTTGGTCGCGGTGGGTGGAAAAGGATGGTTGTGGGAGGCGAAAATCTCAAAAATTGTATATCTGTCCTTTTCTAACTTATGACATATTGACTACTAAGTCTGTCTTTTTCTAACTTATGACATGTTGAGTATGTACAGAGTTCTAAAATTTTTGAAATAATCTAGAACATTCCAAAATGTGTGCAACTGTTACAATTAATCTAGAAGGTTCTAAAAGTTTCAAGAATGATCTAGAAACCCGAGCAACGCCGGGCTTCGTCACTAGTATGTAATGAAAAGCATGTTTTAGTACTAAGTTAATTAAAGGGAATCCCACGCCTTTACAGCAAAGTCAATAAATCACCTTTTAAAAAAAACTTGATGTATTCTTAGGTATGAACTCATATAGGCTCAGTCTATATGACCTTTTCGATTTAATGTTTAGTTTAAAATAGTTAATATTCAAGAATTAGTTGTAAATTCAATAATAATAAAAACACAACACAAAATCCCATAGCTCTGTGATAGCAATTGACTCCGCTATTGGTAACATGCCGGACTACTATAAAAAACTAATATTGAAGTGTTTTTGAGTCATGAATTACTATAAAGAATTCGGAAAATTTTAGACCTTTGACAAATAACTGATTTTACAGTCAGTGTGCTAATTGAATATCTCAAAATTAATGAAATCATAAATACAAATATAATTGTTAATGTAATAAAGAGTGGTAGGCAGACTGATGGTGGTTATTTGTCCTGCCTGCCGTCCTGGGGTAGTACCACGTGACCTTGTCGCGTTTCGGCAATAGTTTGAAAGTAGTCAGGTATAGCGAGAGGAGTGTGCACTGTCAATCTAGAATCTTTTTTTTTTTTTTTTTTTTTTTTTTATTGTAGCTCGACATGTGACAACCCTCCGCCTGATGTAAAGCTAGAGTGCGGTCCATGAATGGAAACAACTGCTACCACAGAGAAATCTCTACGGGCTGCAGTCGCCTCCACTATGCCGGCTTGAGGAGACGAGTATGTACCATCTAGATTGACAGTGCACACTCCTCTCTTATACCTGGCTACTTTCAAACTATTCCCGAAACGCGACAAGGTCGCTTCACGGGTGTTACATTCGAAAGTGGTGGTACTACCCCAGGACGGCAGACTGGACAAATAACCATCATCAGTCTGCCTACCACTCTTTAGATCTTAATCTAGATGGTACATGCTCGTCTCCTCAAGCTGGCATAGTGAAGGCGACTGCTGCCCGGACAGATTTCTCTGTAGTAGCAGTTGTTTCGATTCCTAGACCACACTCTAGCTTTACATCAGGCGGAGTGTTGTCACATGCCGAGCTACAATTTAAAAAAAAATGTAACAACTGATTTAAGTAGTTCATTGACTTTATAAAAATCTCTACACGCTAACAGTAATGAGAATAATACAGTTTAAATTATGAAGTTCCGACACTAATTCTATGAACACATTAGTTGCGTTAATTAGCAGAATAAAACGCAATGCAAGCCTAGCTTTTTATAATAATTTACTGTGGTTATTCAGTGTCTTTTAAATGGAACATATCATGACTTCTATTGCTTCAAACCTCCTGTAATTTTTATTGCTAATTTGGTACTAGTATCTGTCCCCGCATCCTTGTATGAATTGTATGTAACATTGATATATATAACTAGATATGCAATAACGGTTCCATTGACGCGAGAGAAAAGGTGACCCCAGTCTTTTTTAGGTTTGCTGTCAGCTAGCCTTCCGCTTTTTTATGTCCGATGTATAACGGTGTGCTCCTCTAGTATAGTATATCTCGATGACGTATGATTAATATTGTGCATATAACTTGAGAAATAGTTGGTTAATAAAGTTATATATTCAGTTGTTTTTTTTTAAGACAAAAGTAGCATTTATCTCAAGGATGCAATCTGCCAAATTTTATCGAAATCTATTTAACTGTTTAAGTCTGAAAAGGTAATAAGTAAGAGTTACTTTCGTCGTACGTCCTTTACATTAGACCTGTAACTTAAGCCACCATTATGGAATGGTCTATGTAAAAAAAAAAAAAAGATGACCTTAGAATCTTAAGTAAACTCATATACTCGTACGCGACGTGTTAGGTCACATTTTGAGTCAACAAATGCACACCCGTGTCATACAAGAATAATACGTAACGTTATTGACAATTTATGTAATATTTAGCTAGTTTTCAAAACATAAGACAGGTATCATTACATCATGTCTTTGAAGTTTTGAACACAATTACGCCTTTATTCCTATGAGGCATTAACCTTGTACTGCTTTGTAACAAAAGAAGTAATTCATGTTATTAAATCCATATAGGTATACCGCTCGAAACAATATAAAGGGCCACTTGATTTTTTTAACACTTTGAATGCGATTTATTGAACATCGACCGTGTGTAGCATGAATACTATTAGTGTTATTTCAAGCGCTTAAATGCTTTTCAAGCATGTTTTGTCACCGCTACTGGACTTCTAGAGTAATAGAGTAATTTTTGTCCCCTCTCTAGTTTATATCGCCGACATCATCAGACCCCTGTGATCCCATTTATACGTAGACTTTAATCAGGGTACAGAACAATGCACACAGAAACAACTGCTACCGCTCTTGCAGAAACATAAGTGTTACCCTGGTCGGTCAACTAAAATCCCTTCGTAGACCAATGGGTCCAACAAAAGAACGACACCGAGACCACATTCACAAACAACGATAGCTCATTAATATTATCAAGTTGTGATGGGTGATATCACACAAGACTACATCCATCATCAAATTGAGACTATACCGTCTATACACAATATAGACTTACATAGGACATACATTTATTTTTCATTAAATAATGCAAAAAAAGATAACTATATAATTTTTTTATTTGCTTTGAATATAAGGTTTAATTTAGTAACTGGCAAAGGAAATGATAGTAGCATGTTCTTGTCAAACCTTCTGATGATGAAGGTTAAAAAAGAAAAACAAATAGGGTCGTCTGAACTCAAAAAAGGCAATACCTATCCGCTTTTGGAAATAAAAGCTTTATTGGAAATAAAAGAATCCTTTACGAGTATTATCAGTATCGTCAGTTTAATATGTACTAGAAAATATGTTGCTAAATACTTTGGACGTGGCTGACTCACGACGATGATCATCAAGCTACAACATACTCATTACCAAGCCTAAGCATCACACGGCCCGCCACGTGAAATTGTGTGACTCGCGGCGAAAATTATCATTACCATTCAACTTTATATTTTTATACATATTTGCGCCATGTGTTTGATCAAAATATGTATTTTGAAATCTGAAACACATATTATTATACATCAAAATTGTATTAATTTTGCATTGTGGGTATTAATTCAGTACCAACATTATTTCAACGTAAAGTGCGGCCTTTAAAGTTGTTAAACGTCATAAAAGTGGCCCGCAAGACCATTCGAGTTGGTCCGATCTTCCCATAACAATAAATAGATATTTAAACAGATGTTTCACAAAAAAAAAAATGGGTACAGTAATAAATACCTTTATAAGTATTTTTAATTTAGTATTTACTAATCGGGCCTTACTGTAATATTCAAGCATTATATAGATATGATACAAAGTAAATTGTGCTTTATTTAAAGCACAATTAAGATTAAATTGCCTATGTCTTATAAAAGAATAATATTATTTATTATGCAATCATAATGGTTTTTAACAAACTAAATTACAATACAAATTAGATTAGCAGTGGCGTAGCTAGGTGATGCGGGGGAGATTCGTTTAGTTCTCGCGATGATCAATACGAATACCACCCCGGATCTCCAATCAATTAGAGAATAACAATCAGATAGCGATGAGATTTTTCCTAGCTCTAGCTGTTGGCATGAAGCCACAATGAGTACCGCCCTAGGTGTCACCCATACTACCCAATGTTACCAGAAAAAAATCCGCAGATTACAGTTTTTTTTTCAGAATTAGCAATAAAAATATATGGGGTGTTAAAAATAGGATTTCATAGAGAGAAAGTAAAAAAAGCTAAATTCAAATTATTTATTTCAAATAGACTTACTCGGGCTTTTAAATTGTCGTAATAATATGAAACTATTATACAACTACCTACATAATATAGCCTGGCAAAAGGCACTATTAGTGATAAACTCAAATATCGTATTTTTGCGTACTAATTCTTCAATACTGGTACGGTTACACCACTGAAATTAGGTTTAGAATCGGCTGCGAAGAATTCAGAATGGATTTTAACGTAGGTAGGTATAAAAACTTTAGACAAATAGGATTATTATTAATTTAGTGCTCGTTATCTGATAGATAAGAAAAATATGAAACATTTTTGACGGATGTATGATTTGCAATATTCATCACTCTCATGTAGGTATGTTTTTATCAATAAGTTTAATTTTATTCCATTATTCACACCAGTGTTTCCGCTTTAGATTTTAGTTTTACCCATGGAGGACAATTCTATATTATCTTTGGTTTTACCCTAGATTCTTCAGAAATTATCCCTATAATACCCTTAACAATCCTAGAAATTCCCACATTTAGGGCGCGTAGCAACACATAAAACTTCACGCATTTAACGTGAAAGCCAACACCTGAGCGTCCATGGAGCTGAAATTAGCCTCACCAAAGTAGCCTCACTAGACAAGAATAGCGCCCCCAATTTTTTTTTTTTTTTTTTTTTTTGCTTTTTTTTAGTGAAAATAGATGTAGAAAGCAATAGATGTATATATATCGTCATATAAACGGTAATTTTGCTTAAAAAACTTAATTTTTGATTGATTTTGTACGTACGTATATCTTCGTGTAGGCAGGAAAGTCGCAATTTTCCGAGCCTGGTGTGCATTTTTTCCTTGAAAGTGGATGGAAATCGTAGTACCTAGTCGTGGGAACGCGTTACATTTATTTTTGAAGTGGCACAAAGTCGTTTTAGCAAAAAATTTCAGCACTTTATAGGTACATTTTTACATAGACGGAAAACTCGTTATTTTCCTAGTCTGGCGGCCTTGCAGCTGATTGAAAATGAATGGAAATCATAGTATCTAGTCGTGGGAACGTGTTACATTTGTTTTTGAAGTGGCACAAGGTCGTTTTACCAAAAAATTTCAGTACTTTATAAGTATATTTTTACATAGACGGAAAACTCGTTATTTTCCTGGTCTGGCGGCCTTCCACCTACTTGAAAGTAGATGGAAATCATAGTATCTAGTCGTGGGAACGTGTTACATTTGTTTTTGAAGTGGCACAAAGTCGTTTTACCAAAAAATTTCAGGACTTCATAAATTTTTTTAATAGACGGAAAACTCGTTATTTTTCTAATCTGGCGGCCTTGCAGCTGATTGAAAATGGATGGAAATCATAGTACCTAGTCGTGGGAACGCGTTACATTTATTTTTGAAGTGGCACAAAGTCGTTTTATCAAAAAATTTCATTACTTTATAAGTACATTTTTACATAGACGGAAACTCGTTATTTTCCTAGTCTGGCGGCCTTTCACCTTCTTGAAAGTAGATGGAAATCATAGTATCTAGTCGTGGGAACGTGTTACATTTGTTTTTGAAGTGGCACAAAGTCGTTTTACCAAAAAATTTCAGTACTTTATAAGTATGTTTTTACATAGACGGAAAACTCGTTATTTTCCTGGTCTGGCGGCCTTCCACCTACTTGAAAGTGGATGGAAATCATAGTATCTAGTCGTGGGAACGTGTTACATTTGTTTTTGAAGTGGCACAAAGTCGTTTTACCAAAAAATTTCAGGACTTCATAAATTTTTTTAATAGACGGAAAACTCGTTATTTTTCTAATCTGGCGGCCTTGCAGCTGATTGAAAATGGATGGAAATCATAGTACCTAGTCGTGGGAACGCGTTACATTTATTTTTGAAGTGGCACAAAGTCGTTTTACCAAAAAATTTCAGCACTTTATAGGTACATTTTTACATAGACGGAAAACTCGTTATTTTCCTAGTCTGGCGGCCTTGCAGCTGATTGAAAATGGATGGAAATCATAGTACCTAGTCGTGGGAACGCGTTACATTTATTTTTGAAGTGGCACAAAGTCGTTTTACCAAAAAATTTCATCACTTTATAGGTACATTTTTACATAGACGGAAAACTCGTTATTTTCCTAGTCTGGCGGCCTTGCAGCTGATTGAAAATAGATGGAAATCATAGTATCTAGTCGTGGGAACGTGTTACATTTGTTTTTTAAGTGGCACAAAGTCGTTTTACCAAAAAAATTCAGGACTTCATAAATTTTTTTAATAGACGGAAAACTCGTTATTTTTCTAATCTGGCGGCCTTGCAGCTGATTGAAAATGGATGGAAATCATAGTACCTAGTCGTGGGAACGCGTTACATTTATTTTTGAAGTGGCACAAAGTCGTTTTACCAAAAAATTTCAGCACTTTATAGGTACATTTTTACATAGACGGAAAACTCGTTATTTTTCTAATCTGGCGGCCTTGCAGCTGATTGAAAATGGATGGAAATCATAGTACCTAGTTGTGGGAACGCGTTACATTTGCGTTTGAAGTGGCACATGGCTAATTTACAAAAATATTTACGTACTTTCTTCAAATGTGTTGGATTTCATGTCCTAAAACTGGAACTCCTTCATTTAAAAAAAATACTCGTATAAAAATAAATTATCAAAATAAATTCATAATTTTACATTGATATATACAACTAGATAAGCAAAAACGCTCTCAATGTGACGCGAAGGAAATGATGACTGCAGTCACTTTTAAGTTTTCTGTCAGTATTTGACTTGACGGCAATATTGTTAAATCATTTGAGGCTGGTTTCGGATTTCCCCATACTGTCCCAGTTTAAGAAATTACCCTGTATGTCATTTTACTATACTGAGGATTTAATGAAAATTCAGGTTTAAATTGTATTGTAATGTTTTTTCTTCTAATAAGGATATTCTTAATATTTTATTGGATTTATATAGATAGTTTTTGTATTTTGTTTGGTTAGGTTAGATTATTTATAATTTTTAGTAATATTTTTCCTCTTTTATTTGTTATTGAACATTACTTGATAAACGGTGGGATTGCAGTAAAGATTTTTTTTACTGGTACACAAGAAAGAATATATAGTGTTTCAAAATAATGTACAATGTTTAATGTTTTGGACAGTATACATTATATATAAAAAACTTTACATAGTAGACTTTTTATAATGATCCAATTATAGGTAGTCTCCTTCGTTTGCGTTTGTCAATTCAAAACATATAAAATATATATATATACAGGGTGGCCAAAAAGTCGTGGATCAAACGCAAGTAGGGGTTAGATGGGGTCATCAGCTGCAAAAAGTTGTTCTAGGGGAGGTCCTTCAGGTCAACGCCTGCAGAGTTATAATTTATTTTGTGTTTTTATTAGAAAATTGATTTTTTTTAACGAATTCTTATTAAATTTCCAAAAATCTACATCCTGTATCTTTTTTATAATTTTCACTAGATTGGTACTAATGAGTCCTTGCATTAGACATGCTATTTATGGTTGTTTATAAGGTGTGTTGAAGATAATATTCACTTTTACGATTATTTTTTTTCTTAAATCATAACTTTTAATTTACTTTGGACCCCACTGTGAAAAAAAAATACTCTACCGAAAACTGTCCCTGTATTACAAGTTTTGGCGCATTTAATGGGGATTCTGAAAAGGTATTACACATGGCTATGCGTCGCTTTAATATCTTTCTAGGGCGTAAAAACAAAACAAACGGTTGTGAAATAATTGTTTTATTAAAACAAAACATTTTACAATAAATGCTCAAAATTCCTACCTCTGACCATAATACATAATCTGCACCGTCTAATAAAATTCCTACGTAATCTACGGAATGCACCTGTGTTGTTAGTAATTTGAACCCTAGCAAATTCGAGCTTTTGTCGTAGTTCTCGTTCGGTATTGTTCTCTTTTTGATAAACTACTTCTTTAAAATAGCCCCAAAGAAAAAAATCTAATGGATTTAAATCGGGCGACCGGGGTGGCCACGCAATAGGTCCGCCTCGACCAATCCACCGATTGGGGAAGCGCTCGTTTAAATGATCTCTAACTGCTCGAGTGTAGTGAGGCGGGGCGCCGTCATGTTGCAGCCACATTTCTGCTATTCTTTCTTCTGGAACTTCAGCTTCGTTAAGAATTTGGTTTAAATTATTTTGTAAAAAATTTAAATAATTAGCACCATTCAGCCTTGCTGGCATTTCATGCAGCACCAATTGCTGGCCAATTATACCAGCCCACATGTTGATACCAAACAGATGCTGGAAACGATCATTTCTTGTGATATGGGGGTTCACTCTGGAGTAAAAATGTAGGTTGTGGATATTGAATACTCCCATTCTTCTAAAATTTGACTCATCTGTCCATAAAACCTTGTTGAAGAACTGCGGATCCTCTCTGTGGTGTCTTAGCATCTCTCTGCAAAACCGCACTCTTGTTTCATAGTCACCGGGCAGCAAAGCTTGCACCCTTTGCACGTGGTAGGCGTGATAATTCTTTCTTTTAATGATATGTTGCACCGTCGATCTTGGAATCCCGAGATTACGGGATATTTGGCGTTGACTTATACCAGGATCCAATCTTAATTCTCTCAGCACTTCATCTTCATTTTCAAGACGTAGCACTGGTCTGCCTGCTCTCGGAGCATGCTGACCGGGTAAGACTCCCTCCATGTACGAATTATGTACGCGCATAAAGACCCTGTAGTCCGGAAAACGATCACGGTTAGGGTAGCGTTGACGATATTCCCTGGCAGCAGCCCGGGCATTACCGTCGCAAAAGCCATAAAGGTAATGCATTTCTGCATACTCTCGTAAGGTGTATTCTCTCCTCGCAGCAGCCATCTGTCTACTTTTGTAGCCAATCCGTCCGATTCACACAGCACTGGTTACAGGTAGGCAATCTAACACAAGTCCGAAAAACAAATCGTATGTCAAAGGAAAGAAACCGATCACAAGTCGTCGTAAAACCGAGAAAAAAATACGCGCGTAGTCACAGGCAGGAAGCGAGTCACTAAACATTCCAAAGGAACATGCTCACACGCATCCCCCGGCCCCCGCCCCGTCCTTTTGTTTCCTAGAAAAGATATCGCTATCTGAACTAACGGGCGCAAACCGGTCTTTTATTGACAAAGGTTAAAATGGTTAGTGTAAAAGAGAGGTAGAGAGTCTTCGTCATTAATTGTATTAGTTC